>CM047878.1:470219-1045219 GCA_026212405.1 Petrea volubilis
AATTCTCATGAGCTTATAAAGTAGGGAAAAAAGGAAAAAAAAAAAAAAGGGAAAAAATCAGAAGTAGTCCTAATATTTGTGCCATTTTTTAATTTTGGTCCCAAATTTCACATGCTCATCAAAATGAGGACCATATTTCAAAATTTTCATCAATTTTGGTCCTTTTTAGTTACAGTCGTTAAAAGGCGCACGTGCTCAGATAGTAACTACTCCTCACATGCACATTTCCATTAGTTTTTAAAGTCTATCACTGAAATTGACTAAATTTGATGAAAATTTTAAAATATTGTCCTTATTTGGATGAATCCATAAATTTAGGGACCAAAATTAAAAAAGGCACAAATTTTGGGGCCATATTTGATATTAACCTAAAAAAAATATGACTAATAAACTTTTGCCTACATGACAATGCATATGACAATATGAGCAATAATATGAAAAATACTTTTGAGCAAGTAACAATTTAGGCATTATTTTCCCTCGGAGTAATATTTAAAAAAAAACTCATTTTTTCATAATTTAATTTAATCTTATTCCAAATCAATTTTTACTTACAATAAGCTTATTGAATCTATTACAAATTTTAAAATATATATTTATATAGAAATTTTAATAAATATTTAATTTCACGCTATTAAAATTTAAATACATAATTAAATTATATTGTATTTTTATTTTGCATACGTATTGAGTGTGCTCCATCCTAATACTATTAATAAAGCAACCAAGTATCTAATGACTATCTTATTAACCATGTTCTCTCTCTCTCTCTCTCTCTCTCCATACATCTGTATGTGTGTACATATCTTATTCTCCCAAATACATAAATAGTTGAAACTCTACGTGCTTGACTTGTTCAAAATTAGCACATGAAGTCAATCAACACGACTTATTTGGAGTCAATTTTTTTGTAACTGTGCGAGAATGATGGTGTATTGGTTGGTCTACAAAATATTTATCAAAAATTTTCTATAAGACAAGAATTATCAATAACTGAAGACTTTGATTATTCTACCGCGTTTTAATTAATTACTTTAATTAATATTATTAGAACAATATAAATTTAATATTTTCATAGCACGTGATATTTGTAATACATTTTAATTATTTAATTATAGTGTAATTATGTACGACGAGGAAAATACAAAATAAAATAAGATAAAAGTCAGCATCTATGTAGTTCTCAGAAGGTACTAATATTGTGACAATATATTTTTTTTAATTCTATATCTACCTAATTCATAGCTCATCGTCAAATGATATTAATTGTGATCACACAAGCTCAATAATAATTATAAAAAAAATAATACAAAAACGAAAAAATAAAATACCATTCTAATGTACAACATTTCGACGAAATATTCTACCTGAATCTAGAAATATGGACCTTATGCAATTTTATAAATAATTAAATACAACGAAAAATTTACTTAGATGTCAAAGTACAAAATCCCGAATAGTTTGAATGGCGCATCAAGCATCCCACAGGAACATTCTAATGAATTTTGAAGTTATATGCAAACATAAAAGTTTCATAAAGTTCGAATGCAAACTACAATATACAAATATACATATATAACTATATATATATATATATATATATATTAATGCGTAAATTTACGCGTAATTTAGACAAGAAACAATTATTATTCATAAAAGTATCAAAATCTAGCAACAAATTATCCACTTGTAACCAAACTTTCTATGCATTATAGAGATCATCCAGTATCATTCCCTAGAACTCAAATAACTTCACATTGTTATGCAAATTGTACACAATTTTAACCTCACAATATAATTAGAAAGGGTTCAAGTTCCCCTTGAATGCAAACATTTTTCATATACGCACATACATATGTGTGCGCGTATGTGTGTGTATATATATACTAATAAACCTTTACAGTAATGTGTTATTACGACAAGAATTGAATGCAAGCATGTATATATGTGTGTGTGTGTGTGTGTGTGCGCGCGCGTTCGTGCACGCGAGCATATAGACAAACCTTTTCACAAGCGCGTTATTATGACAAGAAATCGAACCTCCTCAATGATCCAAAAATAACCATATTATTCCAAGTTAAGGAAAATAAGACATAGCATGATAAAGATCTTGATTTTCAAAGATTTTATCATGTTCAAATATCGGTCAATACATATAAATAAGGATTATTGCAATAATGGGAAACTAACACCTTCTTCTACAACAACAGATGGAGCTATATATATATATATATATATATATATATATTGTTTTACCCAAAAGCTCTAGTGTCTAACTCTGTTGTTAAATAACTGGGCCTCAAAAGTCTACAAAAGTCTAATATATATATATATAGATACCTAGTTTTTCTTGTTTGGTGTTTATTGCACATTACCTCAATCTAGACTAAATTTCACGGAGCCGAATCTTGCTCTCATCCGAGGGCTACGACTTCTCTTCATCCGACGGTAGGCATTGGCCCGGAACAGAGTCGGAGTCGACGAAGAACTCCTCTACTGCAAACAAAAACCGTCCACGTGTAAAGAGGAAACGGCATTGAAATTCAGCATTAAATATCGAGTTGCTTACAATTTCCATAACTAAACTATATTTTACTTCGCGTTTGTTTCCAAAACTACAAAATATAACAAATGAACCGGTCATAATGACAACAAATGTGACAAAGCCGTTGCCGATGTCTATGATTTAAGGGTTGATGTGTAACATTTTGCAGTTTGGGGAGGTCAAGACAACATATGGTATAATTTAGGGGTACAAACTGTAATTAGCCCTTAAATATTCAATATCTCTAACACCTATCCCCACGTGCTGATTTTTTTATTTTATTTTCATTTTGATTTTTTTTTTATGCGAAATCCATCATGTGAAACTCTTTTTCATAGATGGACGGCAGTGATATCCTAACTCAGGATATTTTGTTTGGCTTAACTCTGATACCGTCTTATATCAACACCTCATTTATAAGTTTAAGCAGTTAAAAGACAAACAAGTAGAGACATAAAATATTTAATATCTGTAACGAGGTCTAGTCAAAATGGTATCGTGTCCGACTTCTATGTCCTCGGATTCACAAGTTTCGATCAAATTTAGAAAGTATTGAGATACTCTTTCTTACCAATATCCTCTTGGTCTGGAGAATCGAGTAGAATATCTGAATCAGAAGGCAAAAAAGGAGAACCGGGATAGTTTCCGAGAGCTCCTAAATCTGAAAAATATATTTTAAGCAACAGGCACACTGATTAAAACATGTTGTTTCGATACTTGCAAACGGATATAGAAAAGCTCCGTTTCGTAGTTTTTCCAGAGGGTGTCTGCAACGGTGACTTATTCTTCAAAATGCTTAATTTCAGAGATTTTAGGAAAATCGAGAAGGAAAAAGAATTGCTAAAAAGCTTTTTTTAAAAAAATAAAAAAACTTAAAGCTAGTAGGAAATGCTTTTAGCTTTTAGCTATTTTCTGCCCAAAAGAAGCAAGAGCACAAATTACAAGCACTTTTCAACTGCTGAGAAAACCGAAAAAAAAAACAATTATTTTAAGTTTTTGCAAACACCCTCTAAGTTAACGCAACATCATCTGGTCATTTTCTCAAACACCACAGAAATTTATAAAGGTATTCCTATTCAAATATTACCTCCCAAGTTCGATAAATCAGCTGTTAGATCTGAAAGGCTAAAATTCCATGGAATCTGAGCCAAGGATCTCAACGAATCTCTAGAATTCCCGGCTTCATTATCCGGCGGAAGCTGCAGTCCAACTGAACTTGCCACATCAGACGTAAAACCCGTGTCAAGGCCTGAAGTGTCGACTACGATGCCCGATATATCTGATGCGCTAAAAGGAAAATGACCGCTCGATGCCACCGACGTGGGGCTCACAGGCAAATCTGACATGGACGATATTGCGTTGTTTGGCGGCATAGCGGGTGACACATCAGCTGTACTCGTGTCGATAGCCATACTGTAGAGAAACAAAAAAAAAAAAAAAAGGAAGTGATCAGCAGAACAATACCAAACATTCATCCAGAATACATATGCTTTCTTTCCAAACTATCACAAAAAAAAAATTTAATCATTTCAAATCATTATATCGATCGCATATATATATACACACATTAATCATTATTTAATATAAATCATATGTTATTTAACTATTATTCACCATAATAATGACACATTATAATATAAAATTTTGATTTGAACAGCGCTAATCCAATAAAAATTTACATGAAAAGACATCTAACTAATCGGACAAAAACTTTCTTTGAAACTCGCTATTCTGGCATACCATTCACAAATAACATTATCACCGGAAAACCTTCCCAACACAACAAGCACATTTTTGGACTCTTATTAATGCATGAAAAAAAAAAATTCCTATCGCAAAATCAAGCTTGTTTTACATTTTCTATTTTTGCCTTTTCTACTATTTCAAGAACAAAAACGTGTTATGTTTTATTTATTTCAACAAAAACACCACATATCTACATTTTCATACCCATAACCATCAACTTCGAAATTAATACACCTATTTCGTTAACTGCAACACACATTCTACTAACTTAAAAATTATTAAAATCAAATCACAAATTAAATAATTATCTTTTTTTTTTTTTTGTTTTTTGCCATTGTCATTTCCGGACCAAGAAGATCGGAAAATATAAAAGCGGAACATGACATATAACACGCATATAATAATTTTCACAGATATCTGAAAAATCTTGTATGAAAATGTTTAACAAGAAAAATGAAGTTCATGACTATTGAAGAAAGGACTTGGGCCGAACTCACCCTCAAAAGCTAGCTTGTGAGGGGAGGATTGCTCAAGCCATTATAAACCACACCATATCGTTATATTTAATCGATATGGGACATTTAACACACATCACTCACACCCAGATACGCACGGAAGACCTAGAGGGTGAAGTTTGCAGGAATGAACATCTACGAGTGGATGGAAAGACATAAATGCAAAATTTTTACCTGCTCTGATACCATATCAAAGAATGGACTTGGGCCTAACTCAACCTCAAAAACTAGCTCTTGAGGAGAGGATTGTCCAAGTCACTATAAACCACACAATATTGTTGTATTTAATCGATGTGGGACATTTAACACACCCCCCATCATTGTTTTTAATCGATGTAGGACATTTAACAATGATGCTATGATAGAAATGATTGCTCACTCAGTTCCCGAGTTCATTCCCATCGGAAGATAATTGCCCGGAGCAGGGACTCCATTGACAACGTGACAGTTCGGTGTGGTGTAGCCCATAGGATCGATGTGAGGTTGCCCTGTAGCAGGAATCGAAGGGTGGTGCATGATAGGGTATCCCACAGGTAAGTTGTTGACTGCACTGCAAATAAGCGCCATTGAATAATGACAATCATATAATGCATAAAAATGCTATTTTGCATAGAGAAAACGAAATTATTAATCTAATTCTAAAGGACATTTTCGCCTTTCCTACATTTTAAAATGATGGGAGGAGAGAGAAAATACTTAAAAATTATAGCTCCAACAATGATTTATATTTTATTACAAATATAAGTATTTTTTTTAGATTATTATCCCACTATAATAACAATACGTCATAATATAAAATTTTGATGTGGCGCTACTAATCAGACAAAAACTTACATAAAAAGAACATCTACAATGCATGATAGTTTATAATTTTTACTATAAATATATATTTTCAAATATTATTTATCCCACTAGAATAATAATAACTTGTAGTCTTGGCACACTTATATGTATGTGTCAAATAAATATATAAATATATATATAATTTAATTACATATATAAATTTTGACAGTATAAATTATAAATATTCATTTATGTTCTTATAACAATATATTTTTTAATTATTTCTAATATATTTATTAAGTTCACCATAAATGAAAGAAAAATAATTTACAATAAAATAAAATTAACAAAATAAGTATAAAGAAGAGAGAGAGAGAGAATAAAAAATCTGGGAGATGAAATAGGAGAAAGAAAGTAAAATTATATACATACATACATATATGCATATATATAGGAAAAATGACAAATTAAAAATAGTTATTATGAGTGTTGATCCCCCTTTATACAATAACTGGTCGCAGGAGCACAATCAATGCGTGTACAAAATAAAAATAAAATATATTCTATACATTTGCATTCACGTAAAAATACACAAGAATAGTGAAACTGTGAAAGTAAAAAATCCATCAAATAAAATTTTAGATGAGATGGATATATATATATATATATGAAGCATAAGATGTAGCCAACATATATGCAACTTCTTTTTTTTTTTTTTTTATCTTAACCACCCGGTTCCGACTCATTGACCGATCGGGTACTGCAGAGGCCTATTATGCGGACGAGTCTCCCAATCCAATTGTAACATTTACAACATCAAAATTCGAACTCTAGACGCTGCTTAAGGGATCTAGCGCCTCATCCTACTAGATCAACTAGTAGTTGGTCATATATGCAACTTCTAAAGATAAAGAAATGTGTAGAATTTATGTGTGTGTGTGCGTGTATAACAACGTTTTAGTTGTGCTATCAGAACTCCCCCTAACAAAGTTTTGCTATAACTAGTAGAAATTAACAATGCTTACGTATTCGATTGCTTATAAACGATCGATTTTCCTAAAAAAACTTACAATAATAAGAAAATGTTAATTGGGTAATCAAGAATATTTTTACAGATTAAGGCTACAAAAACATAAAGACTTCAAGCAACTTACAATTATAAATTGTATTGAAAATAAAAAACACAAAAAAAAAAAAATTTGAGCAGTGGAAATGAGAGAGAAGAGAAGCAAAAAAAATAATTAATAAATAAAACGTTGAGTAGTGGAGAGAAGGAAGAAGGACATACATGTTATAAGTGGAGAGGAGAGAAAAACTAAATGCTAGACCAAAAATACCAAACAGCTATTAAAGGGTAATGATGTTTTATAAAAAAGGTATAGATAATATGTAGATAATATATATAGACCACAAAAACAATAATAATGACATAATTTTTTATGTGATCCTAGTAAGTAGACGAAAAATTACATAAAATATATTTTAAATTCTCTAAACATTCTTCAAACTCACCGCCAAAACATATTTTCCATAAATACTGCTCCCGATACAAAACCAAGTACTTTCCTAAATATTTATAGTCGCCAAGATAAAATTAGTTAAAAATATCTCGAACAATATAATTTTCTAAGACTATGTAAAGAATTTAAAAAAAAAAAAAATTAAGGCAATATCCATTACTTCAATAGCCTTTGCTTATTCACTCGTTCACACAGGATAAACAGAAAACATTTTGTAACCCCGATTGATATAAGTACAAGTTATCAAATCTTGCCACTTATATGATCTAAAAATTTGTTTCAATGTATGCTCGAAAGGGATGATAGGAGCTAAGATTTACCAGGCATTGGATGAACACCATTCTGAATTGGAGCCAACGGGACTTTTGGCGGCACTGGATACTTCATTACATGATACTGATGCTCAAGCAAGTGGTTGAATAATATAATTTGTTTCTTCAATTTAAGCCTTATGTAGTACGCCCTGAAAAAGTCGGCATTTTCTTCTTCTAACTTCTGCCACACTGAATATTCATGGGAAAAAAAAAAGACCAAAGAAGATATTGGCATTACAAATATTTTGCAATATGTTATATATGCTCGTTGGTCATCCTTTAGAATTATTCAATAAATTGAAATAACCTACCTAAAGTTGTGAAGCCGGGATCTATCCTAGCACGGTTGAGTAGAGTCTTTACCACCTCGTCTCTATTCATATACAATTGCAGACACCGTTCTATCAAATTTTGAACCTGCCAGCAGAAAATATCAATAAATAAATATAGAGAATTGCATCCCGAATTTAGAGGGTGTTTGGCTGAAGTTAATTTTAAGTACTTATAAGTTCTTAGAGCTTACAAAATATTTTTGAAACTAATAAGCTCCTAAATTTTATTTTAAAGATTAGTTGTTAAAGTGTTTGAATAAAATAAGATTCAACAGCTTATAAGATATTCTAAGAGTTTATAAGCTATTGTTGTATTTGGTAAATCTCTTTTTAGTTTAGGGTAATAATGACAAAAAAGGATGTAATGACAAAAAGGCTGCAGTAAAATTAATATCATAGAACTAAATATTTCTTGAGAGGTTACAAGTGTAATATTGTAATCAAAAAATGCATTTTTTTTCTCATTTTTTTAATTTTTATGGTTAGACAACTTATAACATGTCTCAACAATAAGTTGGCAGGGGCTTACTTTTCCTCTAGGAACTTACAAGTTCCAAATATTTTACTTCTGGAATTTTTAAGTTCTTTGGCCGAAACATTTACCCTAGCTTTTGAGTAGCCTATAAGCCCGGCCAGACACTATTTTAATTATGAGAATTGAGAAGTCTAAAGAAATAAGAGAGCATAGAGAAATAGCACCCCTACAAGTTCGATATCCTCACGCGAAACTTTTCTGTTGTCATTGCTCGACACTGAAATCGAACCCGAGTCAGGTATAGGAGCTTCTGCGGCATTATTTGGCTGTACATTTTGGGAATCATGTGAAACCAGATTAGCCGGCTTTATGTCCTGTGTGTTATACTGATCCTGTAAAAAATATGCATGTTAGGATTAAGAAAGCTCACTGATAAACAGGAAAAAAAAAAAAAAGAATACATATTTTTTAATATCTATATCTATATATATATATACACACATGAAAGAACACGAAACCTGCTCGTTCTTCATTTTAGCTAAAAGAATGCTCATGGTGGTTCTCCATCGAGCTCTAGTGTAATATAGCCTGAACCAACCTTCGACTTCTAAGTAACCGAGCCACAACAAACTAAAGCACTTCTCCACCTGCGAAAGAAAACTTAGTTGTTATATATTTTACGGATAGTCTCGAAGTACATCGTCCTCCATTGAGATTTTACTAATTACAGGTATACTCCCTTGGGTATTGGATAATTACACTTACCTACCCTTACCTTAATTGCCGTCTTACAAATAGACCCAGCCGAAGGGGCTTACCAGTAATTAGGCCAAACCTCAGGAGAGAATCGAGAGATGCAGATCTCAAGAAAAGGATAACACTTAACAATAAAAATAAATTATCAAGCATATTCAAGCATAATATCTGCTTCAGGTCAAGTGGCTTAAAGTTACTATGATTATCTGATAACAGAAAATTTATTTTCTGCTGTTGCAATCCCAATAAACAAAAATAAATAGGGCCAAATTTTGAGGCATATTTGTATAATCTTAACATTCTCATCCTCTCTGACCAAAAAAAAAACATTCTCATCCTCAAAATAATATACATTTGGTAGCTTCAAATTTCAATGGTTTTCTGGTTACACATTTAGAGCAAAGATTTAGCTCATCCAAAACCAAGATTTGCACTTTAAACAAGAAAATGTCATCAATCCATCAACACTTTAAAATTCATTAATTTCACAACAACAAAAACAAAACACAGTCCAAAACACTAAAAGGTGAAGAAAACACACACACATACACTCATGCTAAAACGAACATACATTTGGTAGCTTCAAATTTCAATGGCTTTTTGGATACAGATTTAGAGCAAAGATTTAGCTCGTCCAAAACCAAGATTTGTACTTTAAACAAGAAAATGTCATCAATCCATCAACACTTACAATTTACTAATTTTACAACAAGAAGAAGCAAAACATACTCCAAAACACACACACACACACACTTGAACTTTTTTTGATTCATATTTACTCTCACAGAAATAAAGACACCAAATCTTTCAGACTATAAGACTCTGCTCCGATGTTCATAACCAAGTTTAAAATCTACCCTCACTTTTTCACTTCAATTTACATCTTAAATCAGCATCAAAGTCGAGTGCAACCATCATGAATAAAAAAATTCCTAAAATAGACCCACATACGAAAAAAAAAATCAAGAAAAAAAACAAAGTACCTTTTAAACAGCTTTCCAACTTCAAATGGTCAGAAAATTCCCACCTTTAAGATTATGTCGACAAATTATGCAATCCCATATAACCAAAACTGCAGATTTAAGCTCAAAAACTCAGCAAGCTACCCCAAAAACACTGGAGATTCAAAAAAAGTTAAGGAAAAAAAATTAAAGGCTGAGTCTTGAATATGGCTAAGGTAACATTGCAGAAAGCAAGAACTGGTTATGCTGATTAAAACTATGGGAAATTAAGTTGACTGGTAGCAATGAATGAAATTCTGGGTGGGGGATGAAAATGGGATTTTTTTTTTCTTTCAAAAGCTATCGTTTTTCAGTATCACGGAGCAATTGCCTTTTGTGTAAAAATGGTGAATTTGTTGAATCTTGTGAGGGGTTTTATTGTGGTTTAGTTGTTGTCAGGGAAGTGGAGTGTTCGTCTACAGGAGAGAGAGAGAGTAAAATAGAAAAAATCTGTGCTGCACCTAAAAGCAGCTGCAGTTTTTTGGTTCTCATAAAAGGTTTTGTTTTTTTCCCTTCGAAAATGAAGGGGTGATGAAGAGGTGTTTAATTTATATAGATAGATAGATAGATAATTATAGTATGCATTCCTTAATTATACTTGTATTTATTATTTTTTCAATACAGAATGTACTAAATCAATTCCTTATAATAATAAAAAAAAAAAGTGTATCCAATCGGCTTCTAATGTTTATAATTCAATCGTTAGTTTCATTATGATGCGGTCGGATTTTGATCGACTGTGTGGTGGATTTTGATATATTCCGATTGAATATTGATGACCCACCTGCCTAAGAAGAGGAACGTATGTGAGACGAGTCGGTTTTGCCCTGGCATCAACTATCCGACGCTCAAGTTAATCTATGGTATTTTTTGAAAAAGATGATGAACAGTGACGTGTTCCTCTTATATATAATGTGTGAAGAGTGAATAATAATGATCATAATACCTCTTAACGGAGAGCCTCTTCGCTATTTATATAAGAGAAATCCCTTGATGCGAAGTGGTTGATGAGGGTTAGTCAGCCGATCTGATACATGATATAAGTGAACATGCTTTTTGTTACTTTTTGGTCTCCCAAATGGCGACTGACCCTACCTCTCATTAATGGGGCTTGACCTTTGCATTTGATACATATACTGAGATTTAAGGCCAAGGATTGTATTTATAAGGGGACATTTAATACGTTGGAAACCGATGGGATAGACCCATGTGCAGTAGAAGCGTGTTAGGTGGCAGCAAGGTCGGTCAAGCTTACCAGCTAAGATTTGCCCGTCGGCCGCTGGGCTTGGCAAAGACTAAGTGCAGGGTTCGTGTCCTCGACATGACTGTGTTCGAGGGCACTCCATACCCTAAAGCCACTTGTTCCCTCACTCCGCTTGCCCTGCATAAGAGGTCTCGAGTGCTCATAAAGGTCCTTCGTGGCTTTGAAGCCACGAACTAATTGAGGGGTAAGTCTGGGGATATTTTCCCTCTCATAACTTGCACTCCAAAGCTTTCCGTCTTTCACGCGGATGCACCCTCGAGAACAGTGAGTCTTTTCAAAGGCATCGGTCCTCACACTTAGATAAGATTTCTGGCTTAACACCTTAAGAGGAGGATAGCCTAGCTTAAAACTTCTTTCGAAGACAACCTATTTGGTCGGGGGCTTTGTTGCCCCATACTTGGAGATCTAAACAGGTTTACCTCTGTTGATATGTCGGACTGATGTGTTGTTTGGCACATCCCATTTGATAATACCCAAATCCGTCGTCAAATATGGAGGTCCGACCCTGCGAGATATCATCCCGCACCTTAAGATTGTGGGGTTTTGTCATATGATGAAACAGTGCCTCGCAAGATAATGGAGACATTGGAGCTTATAAGCTTGCCAAGTCCCTAAACTCCTTCTGATGTAAGAAAATAATATGGTATTATCATAAGCCCCCTGTTGAAAGACTTGGGAAGAGGCACAGGGCCATCGTCCTCATAGACAGTGCCATTTGATGATGCCCAAATCCGTCGCTGAACATGGAGATCCGACCCTACGAGGTATTGTCTCGCACCTTAAGATGATGGGATTTTGTCTTTTGATAAAAAAGTGTCTCGCAAGGTAGGGGAGAGATTGGAGCTTATAAATTTGCCAAGTCCCTAAACTCCTTCTGATAAGGAACATAAGCGCGACACAGAGTACAATTAAAGGATCGTTTTACTTTTAATAAAAGTGTTTCGGAGTAATATATTTTGGTTGTCAATTTTGCAAATGTGTGAAAAAAAATGGTTTGATTGATGTCTGTGCATATATATCTGCTATTTGATTAATAATTATATCATTTTTTATCTTTCTTATTATTACATGTTAACGATATAAGAATTAATATAAATATATATATGTATATATATATTGTAACGATGATTGAAAGGAGAAATAAATTTCATTGATGTAATGATTTGAAATTATAAAATTCTTAACAATATTTTGAGAAAAAAATTTAGATAAAAAAAAAAAAAAAAACCCAAAATGAAATCAAACAAACTCTAATTTTTATTGCAAGTATTTATTTATTTATTAAGATATTTCAACCTAAATCCTGAATTATACTGGTTAAGTGATCGATTCACACTTAAATAAATTGAGTTGATTTGGTAAATTGTTAGTTAATAGAGACAAAGAAAAATGGGGATTGAAATTTTAGTTTCTTTTTTTCTTGTCCTTTAAGCACAAAAAATGCAAAATTTAAGAGCCTTTTGGAGCAAAATTTGTACTTCTATTGAACTGTGCAAAGACAATGATTAAAACATGAATCAATTTTTGAGACCTTTTGGTAAAGAAAAATTGGTTGGAATGTCATGCCCAAAAACAAAAAGGAAATAAATCTTGGCTAAAAGTTTGCCAATTTTTCTTTTTTATATTTGGGAAAAAAAAAAGTGGACAGAATGTTAGATATAGGTACTATAAATAGAAACCCTCTTTTTTTTTTTGACCTTTTTCTTAAAAAAAAATGAAGAAAAAATTGTGAACAGAACTTGGCATGACTTTATAAGCACAAATCTTTGGAGTTTCAATATGTGAGATTTCAATATATTACAACGAAATTCTTTAACGGAGTTGGGAGTTTAATGAACAAGAACTTAACGGTTGAGGGTATTTTTATAATTACAAAATTTTCAAGGTTAGTGTCTGTCATATCGAAACAAAAATGCATACAACTCATAATATCGTGTACTCTTAGTGAGCTAGATGTAATTTACCCTTATTTTAAAAAAATAAAAATAATATTACTATTATTAATTATTAGAAATATCAATCACTATAGTCTAGTAACAAGGGCAATAATTTCAATTTATAGGATCTGATATAGACCCAAACTGCCTATCAATTACATAATCAGCTTGGTTCACAAATCATTTTACAAAACGAATATGCAAGTCATCTAAATATTTGCTAATAAAACGATAATTTTCAATAACCAATCCAACGTAGATAGATTTTGATGAGACAAAAGCCTGAAACACCAAGAGAGCTCCATATTTCAAAAGTATATTTCTCCAATATTGTTCTTTGATCCAACTCAAAAATTTTCACACATCTAGATGGTACTTGAGTGGCATTGAAACAACCAAAGAAACACAAAACTGGTTGTAAGCCATCCAAACATCCTCCAAGATAATATCATTGTCGGGATCAACATTTAAAGAAATACAAGCACGCATCTCTTTCGGCCTGACTCCAAAAAATTTGCCTTTTCCATCATAAAGCAATTGAAACAAATCTAAAAACTAGAATTAAAACTTATTAGTAGACAAAAGAAAAACCTGTTAGATATTTAATAAAACTTATTTTATTTTCTAACTTTAAAAAGTTAGTGGAGTCATAGATAAATGCATGTGGTTAGTGGAAATCCATCTCTTAATTTTAGATTGTTAGTGGGTGTCATGAAGAATGGTTTAGTTAGTGGTATGAGTCATGGAATCATGGATAAATGACTCTAGTTAGTGGTATAGATCATGGTCCCTATTTTTATGACCACTATCTTCATTTGTAGGCCTATATAAAGGTCAAGTGTTTTCCAAATTAAAGCATCGAAAAAGCAATTCATTCTCTCTATCTCTTGAGTAATATAGATTATATATTCTCTATTCTATTTTATAATAAAACCAAACTTGTCAATTAACAAGACAAAAGTTACCATCCCAAATACCATCTAAAGTACTAAACAATTGAAAATAAATTCTTGGCAAAAACCAAATAACGTGCAGCAAAAGCCACTCGCCGTAAATCCTCCATAGAGAGAAAAGTTTTAGAGAGAGACAAAGTAGATTTTTATAAAATTAGGTTTTCTTTTTATTGTTTCCCCTTGAATTTTTAATGATATTTTGAGAAACAAAAAATATATATATTTTAATGAAGGGCAAATTACGTCTACACCCGTTAATGTATGATATAATATCAAATTAGATCTTCATATTATAAAAATTACAAATATTCTCTCAAGGTTAAGGACATTTATGTAAACATCAATAGATATGTTCAAAAAATAAAATTTTTGTATTCATAGTAGTCAACCCAACAATCAAGAGATGTGTATCATTGAGCCTGATAAAATCATTCAATCAATTTTATTATTCCATCTACATTCGCGAAGTAATTTTACTTTACACCACTATAACCACCACCAGACATTACCATTTATAATTCGATGTCGCCACTTTTTATTGAAATTGACTTTATATATAACTTATATAATTTGAACTTGTCAATAACATGAGAACTTACATCTTAGAATCTCCTTAAAACAGCATAAATATAACCTGCAAATGTGTCACATCTTGATGAATGATGAATGTTAAATTTTGTTAAGTTAATATATAACTTAGGAGAGTATTTATAATTTTTTAAATAAGAAAAAATTAATTCATAATTACATCATACCTTAAGCAGGTAAACGTAAGTTGTCCTTCCTTTAATGAAATTATTTTATTTTAAGGGTAGAAAGAACACTTGGGATAGTAAAACCAAACAAATTCACACCGCATCTGTGTGCATATATTGGCTTCAATTATTTGAGGGGTCTAAGAGAGTGACCCTCAAGGTGCAGCCTGTGAAATAGCAATGTCAAATTGTTCAGTTTTTGTACTTTAGTTACCCATAATATTCTTGGTTTTTCATAATATTCTAGATCCATATTTTAACTCCACTTGTGTTGTTCAAAATTCATTGGGGCCCACGATCAGTGCGCGCCCACTTGCTAGATCTGCGTGCCCGTCAATCAATAAGGCCTGAAATTGTTTGTGCTGTTTAGTTGGACAACTGATGAACTGATATCTTTAATTATTGAATTTGAATTTAATAATATTAAAAAATATTAAAATATAAAATTATTATATCATTATATTTAATTAAATTATTAAAAATATTAATTAGATAGTACTATTCAATGAATAGTATTTAATAAGCTCGTGCAAATTGGTGCACCTTGGACCACTCCTCTTAATCACACACTATTGATGATGATCATTTCTATTCATATTCGGTGATCTTCCCTGCGAAGGTATTGTTCCGCTTGTCGTGGATACTCATAGGGCTCCTTCAAAGCACGGTGGAGTTTTGTCATTTAAAAGGGTCTTTTCAAGGTAAGGAGAGGATTGACGTATTTATGACAATTAAGTACCTGTCTCCAATTGATGTGGGACAAGATATGGCGCATCAACTATATTTACGATTTTTTTTATAATTTTTTTTTGATAAGTCAGTATATTTAGGTTTAAAGGACAATAAAGTTGATAAGACTGTAACACAAGATGTGCTACAAAATTGGGAAGAAACTTTAAAGCAAAGCAATTTTTTATAGTTAAATTTTCTTGATAGGGCTAATTGGTAATTTCCTTTTTGAAAAGGGGTAATTGATAATTTCACCAATCAAAGTAATGTGATGGATATTACAATTCTTTTATCTTTTTTTTATTGAGTTCGAGTAATGGTTCAATGGGTTTGAACATAGAGGTAATAACATTTTGCCATCTAAATTATGCGTATCTTTATACTTTATAATTTTAAATTTTAAGTGTTATTGATTGTCACCTAAAGTTTGCGTTTTTTTAATAATTGCCACCTAATTGTATTTTCTAGCAAAAAATCTTACTTGGAGTGGTGTTGCTGCTCCGGCTGGCATTTTTGACTGGAAAATGCAATTAGGTGGCAATCGATAAAAAAAATGCAAAATTTAGATAACAATCGATAACACTTAAAACTTGAAGTTGTGAAGTGTAAAAATACGCATAATTCAAGAGGCAAAGTATAATTAACTCTTGAACATATTTTGATTAATCAGTTTCTTTAGTTCGATCAAACTATTGATGGTTAGATCAACTTCCACTACGAGAGAAAAAGAAATTAGTCAGTAACAATAGATCAAGGGGCGCCATGCAAATTATCATTGTTCAATTATATACATCACATTACAAAAGTTTTATTTTGTTACGAAGATGAAATTTCACAAAGTCAATAGTGACGAGAATTGAATTTAAATTGTTGCTATAAGAATATAACGAATTGTTTATGGCGATAACTTAAAATATTAATATTTATCACAATCGAATGATCATATGATGATAGAAGAAAAGTTCCCACTTTTGAAATATCATTACTAACAAAGAGAGAGAGAGAGAGAGAGAGAGAGAATGATTAAATTAGTGAAAATATAACAAATGAGAATGACAAAGTTGCCTCTAATTATATACATTTAATGACAAAAAAATTATATTATCACAAAATATACTTTGCACTGTATCAATGGTGACAATATAGTACAAAATTGATAATTAGTAACACCCATATGTTGGTAACTTAGCGATAATAGAATCTTATCACAAAATCGTAATGACAAATTTTTTCAATCACCAAGTTGCATTATAGGTGTGGCACTAATTGTTAGCGGTTGTTACTAAACTATAAATTATTGTCACTGTTGAGTGCATATTATGACAAAATAAAAATTGTTGTCGCTAAAGAAACTTAATTAGTGACAAAATATAAGGTATTGTCAATTAATATAATTATTTATCACAACTTTTATATATTATCGTAAATATTACTTTTTTTGTGAGAGAGATGTTATTCAATACTAACAACACTTATTTTATTTTATTTTATTTTTTGGTGGTGGGAATGTTAAAGATAGCAAATGGTCGCTTACAAGTTTAATTTGTTGATTTCTTTATCAAATATTGAAACTTGTTTGTCTTTTAATGATCTTGCTTTTATGTGGTTAAAGATGCATTTGACCCCTCAAAATGTTGCAATGATTGATGGGTTTATTATCCCGCAAATAATAACTTGATCAAGTGGCGTTTGTCATTGTTCCATCATTTCTTGCCCTACTTGAAATAATGCTAAAGCAAACCTCACCTTTTTTCTCTTTTCCTTTTTTGTTTCGTTTGTGCTCCACCCCCCAGCCCCACCCCCACCCCACCCCACCCCACCCCATAGAGTATAGTAAAATATTAAAAATATACATCACAAAATTACATTATTTGAGATGGGAAAAATAATATTTTGAGTCTTTTTTTTCTTCACTAAAATCCAAAATTCGAAACATAGCATTAATTTTCCTAACTTTAAACAAGATACAATAAAATGGTCCATCCACTTCACGTGCCCAACACAAGTTCGGAGGATGTGATGAATCATCAATTCGATAAATTTCAATTTCTCTAAGCTAGCAATCATCTTTATATCCTGTCCTAGCCAAGATTATTTCTTTTTGGGTATGAACATGGTATCCTATGTAATCGCCATTGTCTTACATATATATATATATATAATATAAATATAAAATAAAATAAATAAAATTAGCATTGTCTTGTTGCCGCATAGTTGTAATGACTAATATTGATGCATGAATGATGGCCAATCAGACATTTTTCCTTATTTTTATAAACAATATTTTACTACAAAAAAAAATAGTAAAATTTCGACGAAAATTTATGAGGTACTACAAGTGTTGTAAAATTCGATAGAGCTCTCAAAATAAACAAATAGATAAATAAAAATCCTTCAAGAATGTGTAAAATCACACCCTATTAGTAATCCCATACAAATTCTTAATTACTGGTGTTGATTTTCCGTCAACATTCCCGCAGACATTTCCGACGACCTCGCAGGGGGAGATTTCGAGCATAAATTTATTTATTTCACCTACTGTCACCATAGAAGTTCTATTATTGCAACCTAGTACGCCGCACTCCACATTTAATCGCATTATAATTTCGTTATTGAAGCATAATTTTTAAATTTTTAAATCATTCCACAAATTCAAGAATCACACCTAATTTTCATTGGCTTATTACCTAATAAACTTTCTTGTTTTAAACTGAAGTTTTTAACCAATAGCCACTCTATTTTCTGACTCCCAACTAGCAGTTTAACTGGATTTTAGTGCCAACTGTGTAATTTTCTCTTTTTCAGGGGCCAATCAGTAATAAATGACAAATGAAAGGGGCTTATAATAAATAATGAATATGTGACACTAAGTGTGTTGTCTGTTTGCTAGTACACACCAACGGCCAACCAAAAAATGTCAATCAACGTATCTATCCTGGTAACCTTGTCGGGTTTTACCCGACCCGTACTCTCCGGACACGTGTCGGAATATGAATGGCTGTACCGTGGCTTGCATCAGACCACTTTTTATCTGTTTTATTTATTATTTTGCCCCTCTTTTGTTCCAAATTCCACAGCGGGATCTAATTAATTTATTAGTGTGTGATTTTGGTCACGTTTTTTAATTACATTATGTCATTTTTAAATTTTAAGTTAATTAGCATCTACGTGTGAATGGGAATATATCGATTTATTTCGATAAAATGTTAATTTATGAGTATAAAAATAGAAATAGATTTAGTTTGTGCATGTTTGTGTGAAAAGATAATATTGTGTGTGTGTGTGTTTGTGTATATATGTGTGTGTTGTGTATGTGTGTGTGTGTAATTATTTAGTGTGTTTTGTAGAGTCCACTGCACACTTTATACTAGTATTAAAATGTAATAATAAAATACCATAGTAGGTATGAAAATTTATGATAAAAATGAGTGGTACGTTAATATAAAAAAATGATAAATATTGAATATATGTGATCAAAATAGTTGGACTTGAACACACCCTTTGAGATGTGATTATTGAATGTTAAGAAACAGTTATATTTGATTAGATATGTTTTTTCGCTGTTGTCTGGAACACTTTTAGCTGTTGGTTGGGAGTTATCGATTGTTCCAGATGTTAGCTTCTAGCACCAGTTTATTGCATGTAAGTAGACATGCAAAAGAGCACACAACTTAATATCTTATTCTCTTCAAGTGGATGATCTCTGCAATAATACAGTTCCTTGAATGTACCTTAGATTTTGATGGAAAATATATCATAGTTGGTACTTTTGTTGTAGTGTATCTATATCTCGAATATGATTCTTCATACCCACATTCGAATTTGATTGGTCTACATACAGTACTTGTATACACCATCTTATAGATAGTTGTTTAGTTTTTGAAATTGTATTCTTGTAATGTTGTAAATATTGTTCAAGAGTTTTCAGGATGTTTTATCCTATAAGGAGATTCGCTATCCTGATGTATCAGTTAGTGGGACGAATGTTTTCTTTTAAGACAAATTAACCTACGTTGATATTGAAGTCATTTACATTCTATTAATAAGTTTTTTTTTTAGTTTGGTTCTTTATTTTATGAATCTAATAAATAAACTACTCTTGCGATTATCTATCTATCTGTATACATATATTATAATGTAAAGCTGCTTTTCCAACAAAATAAAAAAAATTTCTTCTCTTATTATAAGACTTTTTTGTTCTTAAACTACGCAAACGTTTGCACTTGACCCTATAGAAAGAGGTCTGAGTTTATGATTATTGAGAATAGTGTTGCGCGTGCTTAAGCTATTTGTTTAATTTAATCACTCACAAACAATGATTGAAAATGATGCATTTGTCATTGATATAGATGTGAGATTTGGCATTAATTTGATCCACATGTGATGCTCATCAAAGTTGAGGTGCTAATGGTTTGGAAGGGGCCAAATTAATCTAGAACACAACTTCAATTAATATGCTCGTGTTGTCCATGGGACATTGTAGGAGAAATTAAAATTAGTGATAAAAAGATAAATGAATAATATAAAAATCGTCATCAAAGATATACATTATGTAACAATATATTAATTTTACCAGCTTTTGGCTTAGTAATAGAGGGTTGTAAGGTTCTTAGCAAAGACGTGAGGGGCCTTGCATTTGTATTTTGTGAAGAGATTTGCAAATCAATCAGCTCAAAGTGTTGTTAGGCAGCCTGGTTCTATGTCAGGTCCGATGGATTGGAATGATTGTCCTCTTTTCTTGTACTCTACCATTACATCATATTTGCTATAAGCAATAAATTTAAAGTTTTAGTTCAAAATAATGTAATGATGTCTTTTCTTTTGTTATTAATTAAAGTTTAGTAACAATAAATTTTTTTTCTTCATGATATGACTTGATTAATAATAACAAGAATTAATATTTTAATTATCACTATTGGCAATTGATGACACTTTTTTTAGTAAAAACTTGGTAATAAAAAAAATTGTCAACTTTCTCATAATAAACCATCATATTTATATTGTATGTGATTATTTATTTAGTATATACATATTTTTCCTATAAAACATAAACATATTTATATAAATATATATGATAATAAAAAAGATATTGTATATAGTTTTAATTGACCAAATTAGTATAGGCGAGGTTTAGGTCAAGCTTTATTTAAAGAATGTATTGGGTTATATCTCAAAACCTTATTCAATTTTGTAGATTATAAATAGTAGGGGGCTCCCATTTGGTAACTGCAACATATAATTTTGTATCGACACCTATTGAATAACTTTTATCAAGTAAAATAGTATCCACATATTTTATGTTTCATTCAATAATGGATTAATTCGTTTAATTAATAATTTAAAACAAATAAAAAAGTGCTTGAATATCATATGTTTTTTAACAATAATACATGACATCTCTAAATAAAGTCTTTAAGGAAAAAAAAGCATTAAACAGTATCATGTTAGATCTATATCGACGTGTTATAAATCAATTTATTGCAACATGATCTATATTGCAAAGCAAATTATATTTCATACATTTTTTGGCGATAATTGAACCCGATGCTTCATATGTAATCTAATTAAAGCTAGAACTTCGCTTATCAAGTTAGGCCTCATCGACTCACCCAATGCAAACTTCATTTAGTTTTAATTGCACAAATGTATGCAAGTACAGCCAAATGACAACACTTTTCAAGTCCTATAGCCACTAATTATTGAACCCTTTTTTTATGATCAATTTAGTCTCCAACCATAAAGGATGGAAATATGGAATTAAAAAAAAATAAAAATCTCATGTGTCCCACATTTAGGACGAATACATGTGAAATCATGCCTTTATTAATTATTTGCAATTGATAAACTTTTTAAAAATTCTATTCAATTTTCTGTAAAAATCATGATTTTACTAAAATTGATAATTTTTCATCAATTGCAACCTAATAGAAAAATTGCACTGTGCGAATGCATACACTTAAGTGACTAATAAATACACTATAAATTTAATTTATACGACGGAATTAATTTATAACAACTTCGGTACTGCATACTTCGTCGTTGATTGTTTCTTTAGTTCTGTTTCTATTGAATTATGTCACTAGTCTATCGTAAATACCTTAACTATGTGACAAAATCTCTCCATCACAAAAATTTTTGTTAGTGAATAGAGTATTTTCTTATAGTGTTGATAATCATATTTTTTAAAAAGATATAAATGTTTTTCATACAAACACAATTTTCCTTAATTAAATTTTTTGTAATGTACTAAGTCCAATATAAATAGGATTCATTATTCATACACTTGAGTTTTGTAATAGAACGATGTGCTATTAGACAATGTTCTTTGTAGTGTAATTCAAATAAATGGCCCAAAACACTCTCTAATTTGGGCCTTTAACCCATAGATATCCAAACAAGTAGGCCCGCATCTAATTTGCACCTAATATTCTTTTTCATTTTCATCTCGCTATTGTCTTGTGCATAAGTGCATTTTGTCCATTCAATTAGGGTTGTAAATGGGGATGGGGCAAATCTTAATTCAAAATCGATTTGAGTCGAATTCGAATTTTAAATTATTTAACTGAATAAATAGCCATAATTTAAAGTAACTAAATCAGATATGAAATTAAGCAATCTGATTAGTTAAGGACCCGGATCCAAAATTTAATACTGTTTGGATTAAATAAATGATCTTATGTATATACTGTTAATAAAAACATATAAACAAAATGCAAATGCAATTACACGCCGTGTTATTAACAACAACACACTATGGTTTATTTTTTAAAAAATGTATTTTTCTTAATAAAAGAATATATATATTTTTTTAATGTTAGATTTCGAATTTGTTATTAATGTGCATTGATCCTATAAAATATTCGGCCATAATTCGAATATCCAAATAATTTTATCAAAACTGAATGCGCATTACTTTTATTGACTTATTTATTTCTACAGGAGACATTTTATGACGATCAATCACATTAATATTTCGAATCAGTCCATTGATTACATCAATATTTCAACTAAAGACAAATTATTACAACAATCATTACTAAATTCAAAGAAATTACTACACAGTAGATTAATAACATTAATAATAAACTAAAAATAATACCTATATTTACGACAAGTCAAACCCAAACCCAAATCCAAACCCACAACCTTAAGATTATCAAATTTCACTAACAAATATACTATGTTTTATAAAAAATGTCTATGTTAAACCTAGGCCCAATGTTGTAACTCAAAAATCAGGGCTCGGCCCAATTCCAATTGCTGTCCCATTTTTTTTTTCATGGCCCAAAGGGTGCATATTTATAAAATTCAAATAATATATCATATTTGCCAAAATCCATAATTAAATAATTTTATCATTTCATTGTCACATTTAGAAACTCTCTCTCTCTCTCTCTCTCTCTCTATATATATATATATATATATATTGGGTAGGAATCTATATATATATATATATAAATATCTGAATTTATACATTTATAATTATCAAAAAAAAAGAAAAAAGAAAAAAGAGAAAAAAGATTTTTTATTATTATTTTTTGATTTCTAAATCTGTAGCCTTTTTCGTCCATCATCAAATTCCCAATTTGCTTCCAATCCCCCATTTCAGGAGACACAGAAACACACACTGGAACACGCACAAAACACACACACACATTCCCTAATCAAATCAAAATCAAATCTGATTCCTCAAAACGTCAAGCAAGTTTCAAAATTTCCCCTAAAAATCCCAACTTCCACACACACACACACACACGCCCATCCCACAAATTTTGGGCTGCAAAAGAAATTGAAAACAAATCCGCCTATCCGCCTTTGCAATTTGACGATCTTAGTCTTTGCTCGCATAAAGTTCGTGTTCGTACGAGGGGAAAATCGAGTATATTTTTGTGTTTAAGTGATATCCGATTTTTCGTTGGCATTGCGGCGAACATTTCTGAAACTCTTGAAGCGAGTTTCATTAGGGTTTTGTTTCGGATTACTTGATCAACTGTTTATTTTTCTGGGTTTTCTTGTTAGTTGATTTTTTGGTGGATAATAGAAGGTTTCTGTATTGGGTGTTGAATAGTTGGTGTAAAATAATAGTATTGGTTATATGTAGATGTATCATATTATCGGCTAGAAAGTTGGCACTTTTATTGTTTTTCTTCTCCTTATTAGGGTTTGAACATCTGCATATTACCCTACATATTGAGGGAAGAATTGCATTTTTGATTGTTGTAGATTACATTTTGTGAGCGGTCTGAAGAAATAAGTTTATTTTGAATTCTTAGAAAATTTATTAAGGTATTCGGCAGTTGTAGTAGGGTTTATAAAAGGTAGTAGTGTATGGGAGAAAATGAGGGATGGGCTGAGCCAGGTGGGCCATTGCCGAATGGGCTTTTGCCGGGTGCAGGCCCAGTAATGCAGGCCCTCGATACAGACCGATGGTCAAGAGCAGAAGAGAGGACTGCAGAGCTCATTGCCTGCATTCAGCCCAACCAATTCTCTGAGGAGCGCAGAAATGCTGTTGCAGATTATGTGCAGCGACTCATTATGAAGTGCTTCCCGTGCCAGGTTGTTGGAATGATTCTGGATTGTTGTTTCGTAGTTTGATAAAGATTTATCATTGTTTACTGAGAATGAGTGGCATTAAGTTTGGAAGAATTGGAACATGTATTCTAATGTGGCAAACCGGAGATGCATTCGATTTTTCAATATCTAGATTTTTAGTTTCCTATGCAGGGTTCTAATATCTGCATATAATGGTTAAAAGAATGGTAGACTTGGAATTTTTCTTGTTGGTCAGAACTATAGTTAGATGGAGTAGCATGTTTTATGCTTGCTAGCTGAAACATTGAACAACGTATCGAAACTTGTATAAATGAAACAATGGTGTATTGTATGATATCCTCATTTAAGCTTAATTTGTTATTCTACCAAGTTGGCTTCTCTGGAATATGTAATAGTATCCATTTTGTCGTATGGATGGAAGGAACTGGTATAGCATATCGTGAAACACACTGATGACTAACATCTGTCTGTCAGTACTGCTGATTGGAATTTTATCTCTTTTACGAGTATCTTCGCATGAGGTTCAAGGTTGCTTTGATATTATGCATACTGGCTTCTCGGTTTAGTTCCTTTTGGAATTTTTTTTAAGCATTTTTCCATTGCCACAGGTCTGTACCTTTGGTTCTGTACCCCTGAAGACTTATCTACCTGATGGCGACATCGATTTGACTGTTTTCAGTCACGATCAGAATCTGAAAGATACATGGGCCAATCAGGTCCGAGATATGTTAGAGAATGAGGAAAAGAATGAGAATGCTGAATTTCATGTGAAGGAGGTTCAGTACATCCAAGCAGAAGTATGCCTCTTTTATATCCTAAGTTTTTATGATATTCTTTTCTGGCTCAATTTTCTCTATGATAAGCTTGTGCATTTTTTTTTGGTATACCTTTTCTTGTTCAGTTTTCTTTGTATTCAGCTTGTGCATAATGTGTTTTCATATACCCTTTATTTTGGGTTGACTTTTGATACATTGGTCCTGTTGCCTTATTATTTACTTTTTACAATAACATTTCATCTACACGACTACATATTTTCTCTGTGTGTGTGTGTGTGTAATTAAAGTCTTGATCTTTCTCCTAGATGGCCCAAGGAGCTTCGGATCTTTCCAAAGTTCCTTATCTTCTTCCCGGATAGGTGCAGATTTGAATTGATACACACAATTTCCTATGATGAGAAGAAGAATCATTTTCTGCAATGTTTAGTTGTAATTCTTCTAGTCAATTGAGTAGTTGAGGTATTAGCAATTTAGATGGCGTCTGTACCATTTTAGGTGTTGGAAGGTGTGTGGGACCTTTGTGATTTGTCAAGCTATGTTTTTTGGATGCAGTTTGCAGTGTGAGCAGCAGATGAATTGAAGATTGTGTTGCCCTAGTCCCTGAACATAAAGATTTGGTTATTAGAGTTGTTTCTCATCTTATATGTCTAGTTGTTTATTTGCTTATAATTGTTAAACTCTATTGGCATTCTTGGTATATGGCTATATTATACAAATATGGATATTTGTCATGTGGTGTGCTGTATTTGGATAAAGCTCGCACTTCACACTGCGCTGTAGTTTGCCTTTCACTTGTAACAATGATGAACTGAATTTTGCCCATCTATTAAAGTTTATGATTTTACGATGAGTTGCCTAAAGAGTTGCTGAGCTCCTGTCTGTGAATGTTTATAAATTTGATTTGCTATTTTCTGCTGTTATCAATATTTTGTTTGGTGTCATCTTATTTTATATTGCAGGTGAAAATCATTAAATGTCTGGTCGAAAATATTGTGGTGGACATATCTTTTAATCAAGTTGGTGGGTTATGCACGCTTTGCTTCCTTGATGAGGTGAGTATTCACTGACAAAAATGTCTGGGAACATGAGTTCCCATGATATTTATAATCCCCAAGATGAATGTTTTCAATTGAAGAACACTTTCTCTGTGTTTCTTAGGTTGATAATCTGATAAATCAGAATCATCTGTTCAAGCGTAGTATTATCTTGATTAAGGCTTGGTGCTACTATGAAAGCCGTATATTGGGTGCTCATCACGGACTCATATCTACCTATGCCCTGGAGACCTTGGTTCTCTACATCTTTCATGTGTTCAACAATTCCTTTCATGGACCCCTTGAGGTGAATTAATTCTTATGTATGTCTCTGTCAAGTTTGTGTTTCTTGATTGCCCTTCTGAAAACCTCGATTTGATTCTTGACAGGTTCTTTATCGTTTTCTGGAGTTCTTCAGCAACTTTGACTGGGACAATTTTTGTGTCAGCTTATGGGGACCTGTACCAATTAGTTCTCTACCTGATGTAACAGGTAATTTATTCTGGGAAACTTTTCATTTAATAATTGATGGCAATGTAGTGGTCTGTTCCCTGATTGGTGGATTTGATTTGTGATATTTTACAGCGGAGCCTCCTCGAAAGGACAGTGGAGAATTGCTACTTAGCAAGTTGTTCCTTGATGCTTGTAGCTCTGTGTATGCTGTTTTTCCTGGTGGCCAGGAAAATAATGGACAGCTGTTTGGTTCAAAGCATTTTAATGTAATTGATCCTTTACGTGTAAACAACAACCTTGGACGTAGTGTTAGTAAAGGTAAACCTTAGGTTGAAATATATCTGCTTCTTCTCTTTACTTTGAAATTCTACCTGATTTGCCTCTTTCTGGTTAACATGGATATTACCATTCCTTTTACGCAGGTAACTTTTTTAGGATTCGAAGTGCATTTGCTTTTGGAGCTAAAAGACTGGCTAGATTACTTGACTGCCCAAAAGAAAACTTAATTTTTGAAGTTAATCAGTTCTTCATGAATACGTGGGAGAGGCATGGAAGTGGTAATAGGCCCGATGCTCCAGGGGTCAATTCATGGTGTGTGACGTTATCAACTTCAGATGGTCTTCGTGAAACTGGAAATTCTAGTAGTAACAGAAATGGGAATAATGTAAATGAAAAAACTTCTTCAGTTCATGGTAAAACTTCAGCTAGAATGATGCCAACAACAAGTGAGTTGTCTGTAGCTTCTCATATGCAGAGCTTAAAAAGTCAAAATTTAAACAGCTTGAGAGTTGCTGATCAAATTTTAAGAGACAACAGTTCTGGTCTGGTTTCATTTAATGATGTTGAAGTTCAGAAAGATTTGAAAGCTGATCATTTGGTGAATGAAACCAACCAAGGGAGGTTTCCTTTTGGTCGAACACGCTCTAGTCCTGAACTCACTGATGCGTATGGTCACACTACTAATGCTAGGCAGGATACAAATAATAGGAGGAAGAATGTTGGATCTGAAAGTTTGGGTGGCCATAAAGTTGAAGATACTTCATCTATGAGGCACGTTCCATCCCAACAAAGTGTTGAAGCTTCTGCTGCTACTGACTCCAATAGCGGTTCAATCAGCTATCACCGAGATTCACCGTTAGATTCCTTGAGCGAAGAGCTTTCATCCACCGGAGCACACAGAATGCACCAGGAAGAACAAGATCTTGCGAACATGATGGCATCTGCTTCACTTCAAGGTTTCAACGGCCAACTTCATGTCCCTTTCAATTTAAATTCAGCTCATGTGCCTTTCTCAATCCCACCATCCTTTCTGGCTTCGATGGGATACTCTCAACAAAATCTTCCCGGATTTGTCCCTACAAATATTCCTCTGATTGACCCATCATTTTCAAATGTGCAATTTCCTCACGGTCTAGTTTCACCACAATTGAATCACTATTTCCCTGGTGTTGGATTGAATTCCCCCTCTGAAGCTTCTTTTGAGCGAAGCAATGAAAATTTTAGTTCTTTGGAGATGAACTCTGAAGAAGTTGATAATGATTTCTGGCATGAACAAGATGTGTCATCCTCAGGTGGCTATGACCCTGAAAATGGAAGTTTTGACGCGCTCCAGTCTGATGATAAACCACCACCAGCATCAGTTTCTGGTTTAAAATATGTTCCCCCACCTCGAGCTAGTGGGCCTGCAAGAGTTCAACAGAAGCATACCTGGGAAAAACATGGTTCAATGAGGCAAAATAGCAGCGAAGGCTTTCCTATCCAAGATGATAGAAGTAGTGAGGTTTATGCAGAAGAAAGATCAGCTAGTTCAAGATTCTCATCAGCTACTCATAGTAATTCTTTGAGAAGTAGAACTTCATCAGAGAGCTCCTGGGACGGATCATCAGTGAAAACACCTAAATCTTCTAAAGAAAAACGGGTTAAGAAAATAGTTTCTTCAGATATATCTACTAGCCATGGAAAAGGCAAAATTATGTCTGAGCATGTGCTTAATCAGGCAGAGGATGATGATCAGGAATGGGTTGCACTCTCAAACATGGGAAGTGAAACAGTAGAAAGAAACCCTGGGCCTGAGCCTGTTGCTCCTTTGCAAGTTCCCAGGCACCATATTCCTGGCTTTGAAGCGGCTCAGACAAGTGGGTCAGATTCAATGATGCCCTTTGCTCCAATGCTCATTCGTCCTGGGTTCGAGACAGCGAATGAATGATGATTCTGGGCTGATCACATTCTATCCTACTGGCCCACCAATCCCATTTCTAACAATGCTTCCAGTGTACAATATTCCACCTGAGGCGGGCACCTCTGATGCATCAAATGGCCAAATTGGAGGTGATAAAACCTTGGAGAACAGTGAATCTGGGCAGAACTTTAGTCCCGAAGGATTTGATCATTCAGAGGATTTAAATTTAAACCCTTCAAGTTCTTTGAGCGGTACAAGTAGTACTACCGAGACATCTGAAAAGAAAAAATCTGATATTCTTAATAGCGACTTTGCTAGCCATTGGCAAAATTTACAGTTTGGAAGGTTCTGTCAAAGTCCTCAGTACCATGGGCCTTTAGTCTATCCTTCACCTGTCATGGTCCCTCCTGTTTATCTCCAGGGCCGATTTCCATATGATAGCCCTGGTAGACCACTTTCAACCAATATGAACCTCTTCTCTCAGCTTATGACAAGTTATGGCCACCGTCTCGTCCCTATGGCCCCGCTCCAATCAGTTTCCAGTAGACCTCCCAATGTATATCAACAGTACGTGGATGATATGCCAAGGTATCGCAGTGGGACTGGGACTTACCTGCCTAATCCTGTAAGGATACTTTTTTTTTTTTTTGATAATTGATTGTTTGGTCGTGTCATATAATTTTCCTCCTATTTTGAAATGCATTGGGGTTCTTTGATAACTAATTCAACTAGTTAGTTGTTTCTTCTGTGTCGTATGTCAGTGGACACATATGTTGGTTGTTGATTTCGAAATTAGTCTGTGTGGTGAAGTAAAATTAACTGAACCTCTTGCTGCATTAGATGGTTTTCACCTTTCGTACTATTATTTGCATCAGGACACACAGGACTTGGATTAAATATTCATGAACTCTACTTCTGAAATTGAGAACTACCCTCTTAGTTTGCTCTACATCCTAGGTCTGGCTTTTTATGGTGCTTAATTTTTTGTGATGATTACAGTGCCCTCCCCTCCAACTATATATATAATCATACTAATATTCTCTCTACTGCTTTTGTGACTTATTTCTACTTACAGTTACCCCCTTCTGTTTTGATTGAGATGACTTTATAATTCGAATTTTAGAAGACTTTTCAAATTGTTTTCATATGTTTGGATGATGTCATCCAAGTTCTTTTATGAGTGTTTTTCAGCTTTGATTAAATGTCAATTATCAAATGGGCGTAGTTGTAATTTTAGAACTAATTAGGGAGTCTTGTGTAATTTACACATAGTTATGGAGAAGGTTAGTCCTTCAGGGTAGGTCAGCGTAATTGACCCTTTTTCTTTTCTTCTAAAGAACTTTAATGCTATATTTGGCTCTTGGATTCTAGAAAAGCAAACACAAGGATAATTTTTTTTTTCTCCGTTTGAAATGATTGTATTTTATGCTTTAGTGTTTGATCATTTTCATTTTCCTTTTATTTTTCCTCACCAAAAACTCCATGTTCCAAACATAGCATTAGCATTGAGTATAAAATATTTGTAACCTTTTTCGTTTTGATTTCTTTAGAAGGTTTCTGTCAGAGATCGTCACTCCTCCGGTACCAGAAGGGGAAATTATAACCACGATAGGAATGAGAGCTATGCTGACAGAGACAATAACTGGAATGCTTCAAAATCACGAGCTGCTTTACGCCGCAGCCAAACTGATAAATCAAACTCAAGAACTGATCGTTTTGCTTCTAATGAAAGTCGATCTGAACGTTCATGGAACTCATATAGACACGAACCTGCCCCTTCTTACGAGTCCCAAAATGGTCCATTGAGTGCGAATTCTAGTCAAAATGGTCCTCAAAACATTGCATACAGCATGTATACAGCCATGAATCCCCATGGAGCTTCTAATGGACCTTCTGCTCCACCTGTTGTCATGCTGTATCCGTTTGATCATAGTGCTGCTAACTATGTATCTCATAGTGAACAGCTCGAGTTTGGTTCTCTAGGCCCAATGGGCTTGCCAGTTATGGAGGATCAATCACAGCTAAACGAGGGGGCTCGAGCCCGGACGTTTGAGGACCACAGACTTCATGGGGGCTCCGGCCACCGGTCATCACCAGATCAACCATCTTCTCCTCATCACCGGTAATGTCTGCAATTAGATCACTCATCTAGTGTTTTCGATTTTCTGAATTGAAATCACTGTGATGGAGCCATGAACTCCCAATTGGTGGTTTATTTTGTGTGTTTTGTGGGGTGTAAAATAACTGCATGTTTCATCGGATCTGGGTTTTCAAAATCTTCCAGATGATTAACAATATCCCTAGATAGCCATGATATATTACTGAAATGATTAGGCAAAAAACTGCAATTATCCTCCATACCTAATAAAGGCGGCGTAGTTACCCATTGTTTGAACATTTTCATTTTTGATTGTGGTTTATCTATCTGTGAGTGCATTGTTTTCCTGGTCAAAATCTTCCAAATTTTGTCTGAAAAATGGTGATGTTTTATGGTTTATTTTTCTCAGCAGGAGGATTTGATAAATTTCCAGCGCCACGGCTCAAAGGAACAAAGCTAGTTGAGGCGGGAATAGCTGATGTCAAATGGTGAATTCAGTTCCTCAGCTAATTTTGTCACATTGTTACGCGACAAAGCTGGTTTGCACCTGTCCTTTTTATAGTTTTGCACAAAAATGATCATTTCCGTTTAGCATAGCTCTTGTATGTAAAATAGCTAGTCAACTTCGGATCACCGTCTATTTGGGATGTGGAAGCATGGAAGTAGTAGGGAGTTGCCGTAGATTTGTTCTCTTTTTCATCGGCCTTTTTTTGCTGTCATAGGGCTATCACACATTGTAATCTCATTGAACTAGATTAGTGTTTTAATATAAACTTTTATCTCCTTTCTTTTTCAATTTTAAATTTCCTATAGATTGGTCTTAGGATTTTGGATTATGAAATCCTTTTGTATCATCTTCATTCAGCTCTTGGTTAGGATGTTTAACATTGTAGCAATATGAATGACAGAGAAAAAAAAAAAATAGATCACAGATTATTTTGGCTCTGTTTCTGATCATTACCTCTGTTCCAAGGTAGATGTCTCATAATTGTACTGGTTCTGTGAGTAGTTAAGATTTCTTGGAACATGAGCTCATTGCATAACAAGTGTAAATCCAGTTGTTCTAACATTGGCTTAGATTTGACCAAATGGGATTAAGTGTTCACTAGAAAGGGGGAACCGGAGATGCCTGGATTTCTAGAAAGTTTCATGCCACTCAGTTGGGTACTACCCAATTGGTTTTTAGCCGTTACATTTGAATATGATGATGTCAAAAAGTGAATTTGTGGCGTCATCATAGTTAGTTCAACGTCAATGGCCAATATACCACTTGGGCAATGCCGAAGTGGGGAGCATCTCATGAGACCAGATTTCTGTGGTGGAAACTTGGGCCTTGTATGTAGTTTATCCGAGCAATCGAATCAGCTAAAAGCCAAAGTATGATGCTAATGCTAGAATTTCGTCTCTCAATTCTGTATTCAATTCTTCTTCCTTTCACCATCTTTCCTCTCGGAAATATACTTGATCAAAAGCCCTAAGTCGAAGCCAAAAGCAAAGAAAAGTACTTGCTAACTGCTTTCTTTCCTGTCGGAAGAAGGCTGTCTTGGCAGGGGCCGTATAAATTGTAGATTTGCTTGGGTCCTATATTGCTTATTTCTTGATGATTGGCTTAAAGACAATTGATACATGGAATGTTAGTGGATTTGTATCCAAGTTGTCTATACTTGAAGGTATTTGTAACACTGAACCAAATGTTAGGGGGGCTATTTGTAATTTCTCACCCCACAAAGGGTTTTGTGAAACAAGCCAAACATTTGGGAGATTTTGGTGATCAACCCTTGTGAATGATAAATACTAACCCTTGTGAATGATGAGTACTACTAGGTGCTTTGCAAAAGTTTAAAATAAGATATTTAGACAAAGGCAAAAAAGCTCCTTGTAAACCACTCCTAATAGAGAGCTTGGAGCTCATGATGATTTATCAACCGTACCATACCATTTACACACAGATGCAACCAAGATCCTGTGATTTTTATTTACAAGATACAAATTTATATCCAATTTCACGGGATGAATCTCAAACTCCAGTCAATACCTTCTTATTCACTTCAGCCCTGCCCTCTATATTACGAGTATGGCTCCAAGAATGTGGCGACCGCGACGTCAAGAGTGGCCATAGCTGGTTCCTCTGTTTTCTTGCCTTCCTTGCAACCAACCTTGTATGTTGTCTTATTACGTCGTTTATTGCTTTCAAGTAGTTGCTCGAATCATGGTCCCTGATTATTGTACCCTCAGAACCGTAAGCTGTGGGATCGCTCAGCGTTTCAATGGGGTGGGGAGAATTCAAGAAGGCTCGAAGAGCGATCTTGGTTAGGGAGCTGTCGGTGTTCTGCAATGCGTATAGAGCTGTGCCCGGAGGAAGCATCGGGTGCGGTGGAGATGACTTCTCATCGGGTTGGAGGATGAATATTTTACCCATGGGAGCGTATAAAAGTTTCTGCATGAAGTAAACATGGAGGATGGTGGGTTAGATGGATGCAACAACCAACAAGTAGTTAGTCAAATGCTCGATTTCGTGTGCAGGAATACTCACATTCTTGTTGAGACACGGATGGGACCGGAACGTTCCATTCAAGCGCTTGAGCACCTGCACCACGTAATTAGGGTAATTGCAAGAGAACGCTCTCGGGACGATATCCCTATGCATCATCACACAATGAACGTGGCTCTCGTCCAGCCCCAACCGATCCAAGATCTTCTGCCCACCACAAAAAACGAAGGGTGATCCAAAAGTGACCACAGGAAGAAGATTAGATGGCTTAACTTCGTTTCTGTTTAGCAGCATCAAGTTAACCAGAAGGGCAAGACTGCCCCCGAGCGAATGGCCCGTCAACTGGAGCTTCGCTCGATCCCCAAATCTGTGCAAATGCTGCTTTATTTCAGGCATGAATTGGTCGTATATACCCTTTGCAGCTTCGTATATACCTCTATGAACAAGCACATTGGTACCCTGTTCAAAAATCAAATCTTCTTGTCAGATCAATGCGTGTTGCTAGACCTTGGAGGGGTATATTTTTTTAGGTGTTTTTCGGCAAATAACTTGCCTCGAATTTCGTCGGCTCGAAGAAGAGATTTGCTTGCCAGGATGCCAATGTGTCCGATCCCTGCAAATCACCATAAGCTTTCTTGTCAAGCTCTCATCCCCTAACCACACACACACACACACACACACACACATACATATGTATATATATATATATATATATATATATATATTTGTCAAGCTACCATCCTCTAACAACACACACATATATTTGTCAAGCTACCATCCTCTAACTACACACAAACACACACACACACACACGCAATGTATATATCATCACCTGAATGTATATTTATCCTTTCAGGAGCTGAAAAATCAATTTTCACAAAAAAAAAAAAAAAATTCATATGAAATGTTACTTCTGAGAAATTACCTGAATGACGAAGCAACGAGTGTATATACTCGAATCATCACAAACGAACCACTCGCACGGTGACGAGTGAAGCGATTGGAGATCCCTCGCCGCCTTCTCCCTCTGCTTCTCCCCGGCGGCGACCACCGCCGTCATCGTCGACGCCGCTACACACGCCGCCATCTCCGACTCGTAAACCCTCGGGGAGACGCTCCCATCCTCCTCAATCTGATGATCATCGTGTTCTTCGGCGAAATGGGCCTCCGATCCGACGGCGATCAGGTCCTGGGCCCGCGATTGGACGTACGACGCCGCCGATGCCGCGATCTCGTACGCCGCCGACGATCGCAGCCTCTGCTGCTTCTGCTGATCAAGATTTTCATCAGACGACAACGATGATGGTGATGGTGATGATGATGATGATGATGATGATGTAGCAACACGATTTGAATCGAGCTCGATTTGGTCTTGAATGGCGGCCGCAACAGCTTTTTTCTCTAGCGAAGATGTGACGAACTCTAGGCCATAGTATCTCCTTAAATCCCCTCTCTGCAAGTTTTTTTTAGAGACGAAATTTTAGTGAGATATATGAAGTGACAGACAAACTGTCTCATTTTGTTCGAACAATTTACAATTTTCTCATATTGAATTTGATAAATATAATATTTTTTCACCTTATATTACATGAGCCAATTTTCGATACGTGTCGTTTTTTATTAAAAATTTGACGAAAATTAGCTTGTCGAGAACATAAAATATGAGAAAATTTGTATTTTATCGGACATAACATGATAAAATTGTAATTGTCAGGATATTCGTTCTTAATTTTTTAGGGTTAATGGCATTTTGCATCCTAAAGTATACTATATATGTCATTTATCCTGTAAACTATAAAATGTAGCCGATTCCATTTATTTATCAATATTTGGAACTTTTATTACATTTCTTACCATTATTATGGGTTAATTTATTACACTTTAGGGAGGCGAACGCACCATATATTGTATAATTTAGAGGTGCAAAGTGTAACGGACCATATTATTTATTTTTAATTAAAAAATGATAATTTTTATTTTTGTGGATTGATTTTTATGTGAAAATAAAGATATTATTGGATGATCAATGCAGCAAATATAAAATTGTTAGATTAAAAATAATACTTAAATATGATTATAGTGATTTATGAACTTCGTTGACTTGTTCATGTCAAATCAATCAAAATAATATTGGAACGAGTGTTGATTTGTAATAATATTATTGAAATCAAAAAGTTGGTACTTGGCAGAGTTGGTTTTTAATATCTCAATTGAAAATTAATTTTATGAATTTTAAATAATTTAAATTTATTGAAAGAGTATTTTTTTAATAATTTAGTGCATTGTATATTCCATTATAAAAATGAAAACAGAATTATATTTTTATTAAAAAAGGAGACAAATAATAATATTTTCAGTTGTAAAAAATGGGTAAAAATTAATAAATGAAAAATAACACACCTTCATATCTGCAATCACATAGGCCATGTTACACAAGAAAGCCAGCTGGGAGAAAAGCTTAGTGTCCGACCAAGAAACGCGCTTCAACAAAGGCGAAAGCGTGTCTTTATCAAACACGATTTCAAGCCCTTCTTCACTATCGTCTTCATATTCAACCTCACATCCGCCTTCTTCATCATCACAATCTCCGCCAACATAATCATCAACCACCTTATGATCTTGATCTTGTTTAACTTCCCAATTGTTTCTAAGCTCCATAAGCTTCTCCATCCAATTCGTCCGTCTCTTCGCCTCGTCGTGATCATCAACGTCCATCGCATGATCATCACGATCACGATCATGATCATCAATATTCTTCTTCATACTCGTGTCTGGATCAAAAAGGAACGACTTGAATGTATCCGGGATCATTGCGCCGGATAGGTTTATGTTGAAGAAGCCAACGGACCGACTAGGTTTCAGCTTCGGCTCCACAGAGGTTGCCCTGATGGAGCCGATGGGACGATACAGATGGTTGTCTGAAAATGACCGTCTTATGCGAGGGCGGCCATGCAAATCCTTGCTCGACAACGAGCGGCAGAGCCCTCCTTCGCCGACATTTCTCGGGGAGGTATTTGTAATTTGTGACAAAGTGCATGCCATGATATATATAATAGCAAACTCGTTCTTGATCGATCTCACAAATCTTTCAAATTATTTAGCCTAAAAGAGGGAAGAAGATTAGCAAATATCACAATTATCTTGAATCCATATACTTTCTTGTGGAGTGATCGATGTGTCTTGATTTTGAAAGTAATTAACTACGTACATGGGAAGAGAGGCATTATAAAGGAGGTGTGAAAGACAAAAACACCACCTAGTTTGCAACGAGAACCTCAATAAGATACCATTTTGGAGCCATCAAATGACACATTTTAAAACAAAAAATACTTTTGGTACTAACCATATGCAACATAGAAATAAACAAAAAAAGTGTAGTAATTGACTAAAGAATTCTAATCATCTAATGAACTCTACTAATGTCAGCAACGGAGTTAGAAATTTTAACTCTTAAGGAAGCAACATAAATTTTACGAAAATACAGAAATATATATAGATATATATATTTATAGACAAATATATATGTATCTATGCGTGTATATATTCACAGTAAAATATAGACGCAATATAGGAGAAATTGTCCCTACTAGCCCCTTTGTGTCCATGATATATGTATTGGGGGCAAAATGGTAGTTTTGGAAGGACATACATACATACATATATATATATATATATATATATATATATTTGGGGACAAACATATATGTATATAGACGCATTATAGGAAACATTGTTCCTACCAGCCTCTTTTTGTCATTGATATATATATATATATATATATATATATATATATTACGTATTGGCGGCAAAATGGTAGTTTTGGGAGGACATACACATAAAATATGAAACAATAGTCTTTGAGGATTAAGAGTTTTGTCTAAAGGGCTAGCTTCTAATTGTCGGTGCTTTAGATGTAATAGAATAGTGGTCTTGGCATTGTGTTCAGTTGTGTATGTCCAAAAGAGCTTGTAGACTTCACACGGTCTAATCTTCAACATAGTTATTCTCAATTCTAGATTAATCAACAAGTAACCTCATATTAACTCTAGGTTAAAGAATATTATCTTTTTTGTCCTTTTTATTTTTTGAAATTTCAATTCTATACTTGACATGTTTACAAAAAGTTCAAGAATTCATCAAAATACGATCAATTATGTTGATGTGGCACTCAATTTTGTTGAAATTCGATTATCGAATGTTGATGTGGCAGTATGTTGTAATTTTGAGTTTCACCTCAGTAAAATTTGCTAAATTGCTGACAAAATCAGATTAAAATTATAAAATTTTCAAACATATCGCACTACAATTGAAAATTGAAAAACAATAATAATAAAAATCCAAAAAGAATAAGTAACAAGATGAATTTTGCACTTTTTCTTTTTTTTTTTTTAATAAATGAAATCAAATTGGAAAATGCTTATATATAAATTCATAGAAAAAACTATCAATTACAATCAATCAATTATATCAGTGCCATCAAATAAAAAAACACATTATTAGGATTAATTATTAGCAAATACCCAAAGTATTAAAAACATACAAATGAATTACAATACAATAAAAAAAAACTAGTATATAATTAAAATAATATTGAAATTACGAAAAGTCGAACCCATAATAACGTACGTCCCAACATTTTTTTCCTATATAAAAGCTAATATATTTTGCTTATTATTTGACAAACACACGACTAATACTAAGACTAAGACTAAGACTAAGACTAATACTAATACTAATAATAATAATAATAATAATAATAATAATAATAATAGTAATAATAATAAAACAGTGGTTGTTGTTTCATAGTATGTGAAAACACTTTCTATTAGCGTTCTATACTAAGATGTTCTTGCTTGGTCTATCCGTCGTACGACATACGCACAAACAAACTTAAGGAATATATTTTTATTAATTACAATCAATTTAGAATCTTAATTATTGGAACTTATGTAGGGCTGCATAATTTACCAAATTATTATTGTTCTTCTTGCTCTAAGATGAGAAATTAACCAATAATTTAGAATCTATTTGTGTTTAAATGGAGAAAATGGAATTATTTATGCTCGCTGCTCAAACTTCACCGCGAGAATGTAACCCCTTCAGTGACAAACTAATTATACATTATAAATTCAGCTTCCGTGACAGCTTTCTTCTATAACAATGTCGCAGGTAAATACCTCGTCATTAATTTTTTTTTTAAAATTTTATTTACATTAAATTCTATTGCTAATTTATCATAAATGGCTTAAATTTGTTACATATTTTTTTTTGTCACAAATTTTTTATTATTACAAGGGGTGCTTTCTCGTAGTTTTTATAATTAATTAAAATTTGTGATTAAAGATCTCATGAAAATGTGTACCTATCACATGTCACATATTCACTCGTCGCATAATTAGCACGATTGGGGCCAAATTCGATTCGGGTCAGAATTTTCTTCCGGCCATTAAAAGGAAGATTTAAAGCCTATAAATATATATTTATAAATTGCCTCAACAACATGTATTGGTAACAATATGAAAGACAAAAAAAAGGTTCTTTTTTTTTTCTTTTTCAAATGGTCTTTATAAATTGTAAGAATAAATAAAATAGATACAAAAAGCCAATCTTCATACAATAATTTTCCTAATATATATGAAAAATATAACAATTTGATGACTTTTAGGATCACCTTTTTTCTATTTTTATTTTTCCAAACAATACCTATGAAAATTAGAAGCTACATATCGGATACAATTACTTCAAATACTCCCAATCTAATATTACATAATAATTCATTAATTAATCATGACGACCTAATTTCTCTTGCAAATTAATCACTTTGTTTATTCCTACCAATCCAACTCAAAATTTAATAAACATATATATGTATATATATATATATATCTGTCTCTCTGTGTGTGTGTGGGGGGGGGGGGGGGGGATAAAAGAATTCAACATGTTAATTGTTATTACTAAAATGAAAATCCTCTAATGGCATCTACTTAAAGTAGTATGTTGTGCCCACGACAAACCTTAAAAACAAAACTCCACAATAAACTCAATAAAGCAACCTTTTTAAAACTGTAATTCCTATTTGCGATTAAAGAATAAATTAAAAAACAAAAGCTCCTCAAGAAACAATAAATCCTCAAAATGGTCAAACAATTTAATTAATATTCAAACCTTGACTTAGAAATTAACAAAAAAAATTGTTTTACTGTTGTAAAATTCGTGGCATTAATTGGTTCGATGTGACAAAAACTTAATAATGTGGAACTACTTTGAAGAAAAGTCGAAAGTTAAAATAAATAAAATAGAATTTAATTTAAACGAGAAAATCATAATCAATTAAAAAATAGCAAACAAAGGGAATCAAGAACAGCGTCCAATCAAAAATTACCTCGAAAGCTGAGCTGTGATCGAATCTGCATCAATGGCGAACAATCTCCATTAATCCCAGATGTATATATATACGTATATAATCGTATATATGTGTATGTATGTATATATATATATAAATATGTGGGTGTATCTATAGGCTGCCAAGTTCTTGCTTCAGAAATTAAGCTTCAAGAACCAAGAAGATGAATATGAGGAACTACGGAGGGTACAATGTGGGCTTCGCAGAACGCAATGTATGATGCGTACAGAAAGTATTGTATGTATATGTGTATCTATCCAAGCATATATATCGTGTTAAACTTTTTCTGGTGTTTTGAGATATGAAGTTGTTAACATGGCTGATGGGGTTTTAAATATACATGCGCGTATATGGGTGGGGGTGGGGGGTGGTGGGGGTTGGGAGAATCTATTTGGGAGAGAATCAACTCACATGGATATCGAGGCTTTGCCACCTTTGCATCTGTATTTTTGGGGACACTTTTGCCCTTGAAATATATGTGTGAGCCCCTACAAGTTGATGCAACATTATTGTATAACATAATTAGTACTCGTTAGAGAGAGAGAGAGAGAGAGAGAGAGAGAGAGGGAGAGGGGGGGGGGGGGGGGGGGTTGTTTTGCCATGTGAGAGGATGAGTTAAGTTATTTATGTCCTTTATTAGGGAATTGAAGTACCAAATTATGCCTTTAATCTTTTGATAATTGTTCAATAATATGGGATTGATATATCAAAAATGATGTCTCTCTTAAATCTTAATTCATTCTATTTCATATTATTATTAAGGGTTTGTTATATCCTGTATCCCTAAATTACATTATATATCGTGTTTATTTTCTAACTCTGAACGCAACAAAACAACCCCTAATTTTATCTATATTAGTGGTTGATTTATTACATTTTGTAGTTTCAGAAGGTAAACACAACATAGAGTATAGTTTGGGGGGGGGGTTGTAAAGTGTAATTAACCCCAAAAATTAAGTTTGATTCAATTGTTCACACGCAGAATTTTAATCTAAATTGAACGTGATTGAATGAAATCATAATTAATAATACAATGAGTAAACTGCATTTAACTTGTTCAAAATGAAAGATCAGATACATATGACGTGCATGTAATAACACTTATTGTGGAATTATTCAAATACAACAATTAATCTAATCTGATTTAAGTAAGAATTTGTGAGACTAATACCAATTAGCAAGTTCGGATACTCTATCAAATTTTTATATGACATTTTCAACTATATTCATCGACGCAATTAATATTAAGACACTTTACAAAATTTCTTCTTTATCTTTATTGCAACTGATAAAAATACACGTGACGTGTACATTTTTTTTTTTTTTAATACAATCAATTCAAGACAAGAGAGTTCAAACCCAGGACTTCAGTGGTACCAGTTTGAAACCCTACCACAAAGCTACAATCCCAATGGCCACATGACGTGTACATAAGTACTGTAATAATTAATTAAAAAAAATATTACAAGAAAGTATAACAAAACAATTTGAGTGGAAATAATTAACAAGCCATTAATTGAGAAGGGCAAATTGGTCAATTTGGGTGTGTAGATATTTTATTTCTGCAAATTAAGGAGGAGAGGGGGCATATTGGTAAAATCGAGAAAGCAAGAAGAGGAGCCAAATGTGCGGTTGCATGAAGGGGAGAGGCTACAGGGGCAACACCTCTCCTCACCTTAATGGTGTGCAGCTGCACTGCACCATTATTCTCCTTCTAGAGGAAGACAGAGCACACGTGCCAAACGCTTTGCTCGTTATAATATGAGCACACACCACCATGGTTCACCGCAACGGTCGCGAGGAACAGAACGGAAACCACCGTTTCAGTTCCATTGCACCATCGAGGAATGGTCTCGACCGTTCTGCATATTTTGAAATTTAAATATAGAAAATTTTATCTTAAATAAACAATTACTAATATCTCAACTTCGTCTCATTTCTCCATCTATTTCATCTTTGTTTTCATCTCTATTTTGGTCAGAATGCTCTGTTCTTGGGCTGGTATCAATGTTCAAGCCGTTCTATTGCCGCGACGAAACAAAAGAGCGGCGGAACGGGCGTTATAACACCGTGACACCTCTGCCCGCGAAGAATACCAGAACAGTGGAACGGAGGCCGCCGTTCCGGTTCCGTTCCAGCCGTTATAGCAGCGTTCCGGCAAACTATGCACACCACCCACATACACATATGCTATCAACATTTAGATCACTAGCATTAAAAACTCCACCCCCCCCCCCCCCCCCGGTCTCCGAATGCGACTGGGGTACATGTTCATTCGGGCAAAGGCCACGGGACTCCCATACATATATGTTGTTAGAATTTGGATCGCTAGCGATAACTCCCCCACCGTCTCTAGACGCGGGGTATGTGTCTAGCAAACTCCCACACATGTACGTTGTTGGGATTTGTAACGCTGACAATAATTTCCCCACCGCCTCTGAACGTGGGGTACGTGTCCATTCGGGCAAAAACCAACGGTCCCCCACACATATGCATTATTAGGATTTGAAACACTGTCAATAACTCTCCCACGACATCAAAACACGAGGTACATGTCTATCGAGATGAATACCGGTGAATTCATTTCTATGTTTCTTTTAATTTTTCACTTGAAGGTGTTTTTAAATTTCAAATTTAGGGAACCTAGATTAGACTTTTTGTTTATATATATATATATATATATATATATATATATATATATATATTTCTACTTTTTCAATGTGGGCTTCTTTTAATGTATTTAATATTTTGTTTTATATATAATGGGTCGCTTATAAATTTTTAAAATTTTAATATTGAGTCTAATGATCATATAATAATGTATTAATTAGTATTTAATATAAAATACTTTCTATATATATATAGTGGGCGAAACAAATTTCAGTGGGATCATTTGACTCCACATTGCAAGCTTTGACGTCACCATTGGTATTAAGTCTTAACTACTGTTGTTTGCATTTTGACTATTAAATTGCTTTTATCGTTATATTTTGTTTTATGAAATTTGCACTTTATTCCGTAGAATTACTTTTCGACCCAAAAGCATGCAAAACCATCGCATCGCTGTCATGGAAGAGTGTCGTTTACTCCACAATAGACTCATGGTACAGACTATTCCGACATGGTATCAAATACTGCATGACTCTAATTTTAGAAATATTAAATATTATTTACAATAAGAAACTACTAGGCGTATAGTAGGCAAATTATATTTTGATTTGTTCTTGGACACAGTCCACCAGCTAGCCCTAGGTTTCGGAGCCTTTTCTCTTACACCAATTTGAAATATTTTGAGGAAAATTCTAACTCAAATCTAGTTTGATCGAACCCAACAAATCATATTGCAAATATATTGCAATTGCCAATTGATTGATCACTCTCCCTAAATTATCGACCATTCATAAGGCAAGTGTAAAACACTCACCACGTGATTAACATTGGCTTGATCGAGCCGGGTCTGGGCTAGAATTTTCCATATTCTGGAGTGTTTTCATACCATTTATAGGGTTCAAATTTAACTATAAATTTATAATATATCTATATATATATATATATATATATGTTATGTAGTGTAACGAAGTGAAGTTCTTTTGGACTTTCTAAACTAGCCCATTAATTTGGACCATTGGGTTAGCTTAACCCACTACAATGTAATCCAACAAGCCCATATAATTGGAAAACAGGCTAAGCCCACAGTCTTGTTTGTTTGTTGAACCAAGTTTCTCTGTTTTTACAAAAATTAACATTTATAGTCCAGAACTGAAATGGGCCTCTGTGTTGTAGCTATGGGCCATAAATAATTCCACAGCCCAAGCCCGATGGAATATCGATGAAAAATTGTAAGTCCATTAGCACTGAAAGGCCATATTGTAGTAAGCTTTCGCTCTCATTGGCTATGGCCAAAATTAGTAGGTAGTCATTCTCTTTTCTTTTTTTTTTTTATTTCTTTTATTTTTTGTTTGTTTATGTAACGTGTTAAAAAAATCACTTATGATGTTAAAATACGCATCTATCATTTGGAAAAAAAAAAGCATTTGCTTTGAAATAACCGAAGCGAGGGCCAATTATTTGGATGTATTTTAGGTTGGTGATGACAGTTCTATAATGTCTGGTTCGGTGAGAGATAGAATTTAATTTACAAGTATGTTGGTGTGATTGCGGTAATCAAATTGGGATTTAGTCCCAAAAAACTTTTAGCAAAAGGAATATTCCGAGACGGTTAGATTCATCAGTTGGAAAAATCATATCGAGTCTTCCGACCTAACCTTTTAATTATATATATATATATATATATATATATATAAAGTGTCGCATGACTAAGTTATGAGCTCAAGTTAGACATTTGATTGCTTTAGTTTGAATTACTTAGAGAATACTCTACATAAACAATAACAATTGAGCTATAGATATTTCATAGAAGCCGTTTTATATGATACCGTACATATATACTATCAGGATTCTAATTCCCTAACACAAAATTGCTTGCGTTTTTATAGATAAGGTACATTTTCATTAAACTAAAATTTCACGGACTTGGTCTTGCGTATCTAATCAAACTTATAAAACATAATAGTTATAAAAAGACCATATGACCCTAGAGTTTGGCTCTAAGCTTACAACATGTAAGTGAAAGTAGATGTATTTCGACAAATTTAAACTGAAATTGCCATACCGTTAAACAACACAATAATGACCAATTAGAAGTGTACTGAAAATGACTTATCAAAGCACTTTTGTATAGACATAATCATTCGAATTTTACACGTTGCCATTTTTAGCCCGAGTGTTCAAGTGGGATCATACATAAACCCTAACTACCTTCTCTCTCTCTCTCTCTCTCTCTCTCTCTCTCTCTCTCACCTTTATGTCATGTTTGGATGATTCAAGGGTTCCTTTCTCTCTATCTCTCTCTAGATCTCTCTAACCTATATGCCATGTTTGGATGATTCAGGGGTTCTTTTTTCCATGTCCACCAAAGGTGTAGACAGCAATTTTTTGTTGCTTTTACAATAGCTTTTTTTGTGTGGGCATAAACAGCATCACACTGGCTAGGGGAAAAAAAATTCACTCTCTTCCCCACATGAAAACGAGATAAATTGTGACACGTTTTTACATGTCCTAGGTTGTGGTTGGACCAATTATGTATGTTTTTCAACCCACGCTATCATAAATTTCTTGTATGAAATGAAATGTACTTCATTTAATTACCCACCCCCCCCCCCCAAAAAAAAAAAAAAGAAAAAACACTTCATTTGAAACTTGAAAGCTACAAATTAAGTTAGAAGAACAAAACTAATTTAGAAAATTATACTCTAAATTTAATGTGGTTGTACCGAGTTAATTGTGTGATTGATCTTATTTTTCGATGAATTTTGAAGAAACTACATTAAAAAAAAAACTTAAATTTACTTAACATGTAGTTGGCATACGATATTTGATCAACTTAAACCTGAACGTGGATTTGTTGATAAATAATAAAAGATTATAATGAATATATTCATGATCATCAAATGGCTACTTCTCTCACGTTACTCAAGGCATTCGAAATGTCATCCTCTTCGATTTTACATTTATCTTGAGAAGGGATAACATATTCATACTTTGCCCTTCTTTTCAAAAGTTGTGGTTCCCATTGAAGATAATTGTTTGAACAATATTCTGCGTAAATTGCGCTAATAAATAATTTTTTCCTCAAGAAAATGTTTTATGTACATATGATTGTTAAACTTGTTATAATTAGGAAAATGACACGAGCTAGGGTTGAATTTATTTATTTTATAAACCATGCCAAATATAGACCTAAACTTCATTATCATGCAAAATGGTCAATTTAATGTCATTATGTCTTTTGGCAAACGATGTTTGTTTCTTGATATTGCTAGTACCCTCTTTTCTATCTTAAAGGACCAAGTGTCCTACTTGAGTTGGTGCAAAAAAAAATTCCCTTCAAGTTGAAACATCCTTTTAGTAGAGGCACAAGTGTCCCATGTGCGAGGATAACATGAGATATCAATAACACACACACACACACATATATTGGTAGTGCCACACACTTTATACGTGTGTAAAATATAAAAAATATGTATCTTAATTTAGTGTTTAAATTATTTTAGAATCAAAATATAAATAAATTAATAAATTTTTTTATAAGAATACTTTTTTTAAGAACAATTTGACATAATTTATTAAATAATAATAAGCTAAAAATAAAATAATTATATAAAATAAAATTACATGATAAAGAAATAAACTCAAAAAGAAGAAAAAATGTTGGATAATTGTAATTAGAGAAATTATTTTTTATGAGTGTGAGTGTGTGTGTGAGAGAGAGAGAGAGAGGGACAGAGAGAGAATTAAAAATATTAATCATTGATATAAAGGAGCTTTTTATTAAAAGTGAGTTTCAACCTCCAAAATTTAAAATAATCGAAAAAGTAATTTGTTGGTTAAAGAAATGGGTTTTTAAATTAGATTGTGATTTTATAATATTGTGCTCTCTATTTGTTCCTTTGTTGCATGTCTTGACTTATTGAAAGGGTAAAATTGACACATTTAAATTTGGTATCCGATTTTATTGAATTGATTTCATGGGATTTTTAATATTAGCTACAATTTTATATAGCTCTATTTATTTCACATAGAATTGAAGGGCAAATCTTATAAAATTACAAAAAAAAAACTGTCATTTGTGAAATAAAAATAATTTTCTTTTTATAATAGTATAAATGACTACACGCGCGCGCACTCTCAGACACACACAAACAAAGGCTGCCTCGAACATGGAAGCATATATATTTTCTTGATATGATTTTGCCAAAGCAAAAACTAGGACAAAGAATAGGACACAAAATTGGGGGCCATCCCAAGGTCACATAAGTCTCAAGCTCAATAATGTCATCCGTAAGTTGAGAATCATATATTTGGTTGTTGATCAATCTGCTTATCTTCTAGACTAGGCATGTGAATGTACTAACACCACAAGAAAAAGAAAGAAAAAAGAAAGTTGATGGATAATATTTTAAGTATATATTAAACGATAAATACTTTTATTTTGTCATTAAATTGATTTTTTACAATATTAATAGTAGGGCTTGTCTAAAATTAGGTACCCATGAAAGATGTTTAACATTAGGTACCCCCTTTATGTGAGAGTACCTGCAACCTGCTATTCGGGTCGCAATTACCTGTAACCTACTCTTCAAGTTTTAGTTACCTGTAACTTATTATTTACCTGTTAATTAAATTTTAATAAAATATATATGGCACATTGAGCCCAATTAATTATGTCCATCCATCCTTAATTATTATATTTATCATATCCATCCATCCATCATAGTTCAATTGTTTTTAATTTTTCTTTTCATTGTAACGTTTTCTAAAAAAACAAGGTTCTGAAAATTTTTATTTATTTGTAGAAAAATAAGAAAAAATTGTAGAAAATTAAGAAACAATTGTAGAAAATTAAGAAAAATTTACTTATTTGTAGAAAATTTAACTTGATAAATAAATGTTACATGTATAAATTTTTCAAAAAAATTAACAGTTTATAACCAAAGAAATTTGGTTGAGTTATTATAGAATATATCATTAAAAAATTAGAATATTTGAAATAAATGTGCTTCTATATTTTAATTTTTACATAACGTAATTTTGTGTTATTTGGAATGTATAATTCAATATACATAATGGGCATATTATATCTTGTCATCTATGTTAAATATTTTTATTCAAAGATATAAAGTTATGAATACAAAAATGAAATCTATAAAGATATAAAACGATATACAGTCACTATAAACATATTTAGGTGTATAATTGAAATTAAAACAATCATTGAAAGGCTATATCCATATCCTAATTTTATTTAAGTGATATTTTTTGCTATTTGGTAAGCTAATTTTATTGCCGTTTGATATTTCTAGTGAAGTATTTATCGTTAATTAATTTATGCTCTTTCAATATAATTATATATTTTAACTTCTCGTAAATTACAATAGTATAAAATTTATCTTCTATTGTTAAATACACACAACAAATGTATTATACTAGTCTTATGCGCCCAACAATCAACGTGTGGTACACCCGTGTTGATAGCGTATGGGCTCTTAAGGCACATCATGCACGTCAGTTAGGAAGTGTGTGGGTGCGTGCACGTTGGCTAGCATTCAGGCATTGTGCGTGCACGTCGGTCAGACATTGTGTGGACACCATGTTCATTGGTTTATGTGCACCGTGTGGATGCCGTGTACCACGTTGCATGCACATTTATATGCTTGTACGAGATAGCTCTTTAAATTATTTTTTGGTATAAAATTAATTATTTTTTTAAATGAAGCTATTGAATTTTTCTTTTAAAAAATGCATGACTTACAAAAATATATAATTTTGTTCCTAAGAATATTTTTTAAACATTGTAATAACATAAAGTATCATTATTAATCTAATTTGTTGAATTAAATCATGGTTTTAGTATTATTAATTTGTTCATTCTACATTGGTATAATCTTAGTAACTTTAATTTCATGAAATTTGCAATAAATTAATTTATTGTGGTTTAATAGTCAATAATGAGGTGTAATAATTTTAAATTAATACTTCACTTAGAGAAAAAATTTCATCTGTATATGCATCAATGTTTTAAAACCCGGACCAGTCATCGAACGAAAAAATCAATCGGGTCAAGGGTCATTGGTTGAACCGTTGATCAAACTGTGGTCGAATCGGTGATGTCATAATTATGTAATAAATAATAATTAATATATTAAAATATGTTTAAATAAAAAAAATTAAGTCCTTGTATAGGAAATCTTCAAGTATAATAGGAATTAAAATTTTTTCAAATAAAAATACATGCACTTCTCATTTGAAGAGAAAGAAAACATAATTAATAAAATATATGTGAACAAGAAAGTCATATGTAACTCTCACTATCAACAAAATTTGATGTACAAACTACTCATTTTTAAGAAAATATATAAGACTCATTTTTGCGTTGTTGATTTGAATTAGACTCATTTTATTAAAAAAATGAAATTTGATTGAAGAAATAAATAAAGTTCTATTTAATTTAGTTTGTGCCTTCAAAAAATAAAGATTAAAAAATAATTTTAGAAAATTTCCAAAGCCACATCCTCCCCCTTTGTTTGAAATTGTGCTTTTAAAAAATAAATAACTAATAATAAAGGTTCATTAACAAAATAGACTCCCTCTCCCAAAAAGAAACGCAGAATTGCTTCCTTATTCGACTTTGCTTTGCTCGAAATAGACTCCCTCTCCCGAAAGGAAAGATCGATGAATGGGAGAGGAAATAGGAATAATCTCACAATTAATTCCTTAATTAAAAAGATTTTCATTAAAAAATTACTAAATAATTAAAAAGTGTTTTAACCGGTTGTAGGTAAAAGTAAGAATTTGTAACCGGCTAAATGCAAAATTAATGACACATGTCAATAAATTAATGGCCTACCTAATATTAGGTAGTACACAACTACCTTTTGTTAGACGGCCCCTTAATAGTAATAAAAACTTGTATTCAAGTTATTATTATTGATACCCCGTACGATGAAAAATCTAATGGCAGTGGAATTTTTGTTGTAGAATTCTAATGACAAATTTTTTGTTGCTAATACGGGAAATAAAGGACAGCTAAAAAACACACTAATTTTTATCGCTATTGAGCTATATTATGATAAAATAAAATCGTTGTCACCTAATCAATATAATTAGTGACGAAATTGCTATAATGGGGTCGATCGGCTTTGTCGATCTCGACTAGATCTAACCCAATCTCGAAAAGGTGACTTGAGTGGAAGCCATTCAAACATGCCTCTGCAACCTCTAACATATAGTAGACCCAATACTATGGTCTTCATTTTATCTTGTCTAGACTGGGGACAATTTAGCTCTTGGCGTCAAATGCCGACAGGAGACTCTTACTCATATTAGATTCGACAACATCAATACTAATTATGAGATGAGTGTGTTACACATATTATGTGATTGGTGTATAATTTAGGAACTCAATTACGAGTCTTATGACCGCTATTACTCTTGAGCTTGATACTCTGTATTTTTCCTACTGAATCATATATTTACTTAAATGTTAGAAAGTCTCTCGCCGAAACTTGTTGAGTAACTCATGTTTGCTGTTTGTTGGCAGAGCAAACCCTCTCTGCATCCAATCTTCCAAAATTGATACGATTTTCCTAACTCAATCCCATCTATCAAGCAAATTCGCACATCATCAACATGTTATTACTTATTAGTGATACTTTTTATATTATCACCTAATTTTTTTTTTTTTTGTCCCTAAGGTAGTGTTTTCTTTTCTAGTAGGATATAAGAGTTGAAAGTGGATTTTTTAGAATAGCTCAAAACTGGATTATCTTTGTATAGAAATATATTATTCCGAATTGATGTCGAGCTATATATATAGAGGACATATTTGATAATGAATTTCGCATATAAGATGTTTAATATCTTAAGTGGATGGGCTCCATATTTTGGTATTTCATAAGTGTGTTTGTTTTGGTATGATAAATTTTTTAATTTAAATTCTTTAAAAAAGTGAATGTTTGATTTGTATGTGTAATATAGTATAAGGATACAAAAATTCGATTTTGCCCCCATGAAATGCCATTTTTAGTAATTTCATTTGTCAATTCTAGGGATAAGATGGGCAATATATAAGAGCCAATTGAAATACATAATTTAAAATACCAAAAACTTACCTCCTAAATAAGATTGTTATACTATATTATATGACATTCCTGATACAAATCGGATCACAATTGTTCAGCTCATAAAAAATTCAATGAAAAATCAAATGTACTTAAAAATATATTTCAAGAGTTCAAATACTTTATAAGCATGTATCCAAAATGTCTATAATTAATTTTAAGATGTAGTACGGTGATCTAAAATTAGTTAGACATTAGTTAATTGTCTAACAAAATGAGACACACAGTGGAGGAAGACCTTTTCATAAGTTGATAATAATTGTCAAATTTCCAAGTCTACACACTTTTGGCCTTAAAGGATAAACATTGAAGTTGACATAGTATGTACTATTCTTGTCCAAATGAATTTGTTATAATTTCACACTCACCATATAAATAGATAATTCAGAATTCGATATCTACAGCTGTAAATAGAGTGATTAGGATTGAGCCTCGTATTGAGCCTCTATAATATTTAAATTCGGATTAATTGATTGGTGGAATTGAACCGAATAACTAAGATAAATATATATATATAAGTATATTATTTATTTACTTATTTATTTATTGAAAAAATTGAGACTAATCATCCAACCAAAAAAAGATTTTGATGACAAGTGAGATCGATTCCATTGCATCAGAATTTTCGTAGTTGAGAGCAACATTTAAGCATAATTGGATTTAAAAACAAAAGTGTTGCATAAAAAATCAAAGAGATAATGTTGTTAAATGTGGTGCAAGTAAGATAACTGGGCCTAAAAGGGCTTTTGGTCACCATTGGTGGGCCGGGTCGGTGCACTCTGATAAGGACATTCAACTTAAACATTTCTAGAGAGAGCGAGAGAGAGAGAGAGAGAGTAGGCCAGTAGGGAGGAGAGAGTGGCATGCACTCCCACTTTCTTGATAGCCTTGCAAGTCAAGGTTCTAGTAGATTATAATTCAACCACACACACAAAGCACCGCTCATACCAGTCTCTCTCCGGGCTTTGATTTTCTGAATAGTGAGATTGAAATTTCTTTGGGGTTTGTGTCATAGGTTCTGGGATTGTGAAAAAAAAAATCGTTTCTTGATCGAAGATTTGATGCCCTTTTGAAGGAAAGACAATAATGGAGGCACAGTATATATCAAGACTCCATAGGCACCAGCCCACGGAGAACCAGTGTTCTTCCTCAGTTGTTAAGCACATCAAAGCTCCCGTTGACATTGTCAGCTCTCTCTCTCTGTCTATGTGTGTGTGTGTGGAGATCCCGCGTGTGTATTCAGATTTAGCTTGCGGTCTAATTTTGAGTTATTCAATTATGGATCTCATATGTCCTTTTCCTGATTTTCTTTGTGTGTGTGTATTTTGGTTGGTTCTTGAAATTAGGTGTGTGCGTTTTGGTTGGTTCTTGAAATTAAGTGCATTTAAGCATTGTTAATGATAAATTGATAAGAGTATGAGTTGAAGAAATTAAAAGATGTGGGCTTTATTCAACTCATGGATTGGCTGTTAAGTTCCACCTATAGGGAAAAAAAAAAAAGGACAAATTGAGTTCCAATTTTTTATTTTATTTTTTGGTATTCTTGGACTAATAATAGAAATTTGATTTTTTGTCATGTTTTGTAGGTGGGATTTCCCCAGGTCAAAAATTTTGGGAGATAGGACTAATCATTTGTGCTTTCACATTAGTATATATCTCAAAAATGAATATTTTTGCAGAGATCTATGCTTGATGTTTAGTTTTAATTCCCAAAATCCCGAGTTAGTGAAGAGATAAACAAAGGGGGAACATGTAAAATATCTACTAAACCAGACCCAAAAAAAGTGTCGAATTTTCACTTGGGATGTGACATTCAAGGTTCTTACATTTCTTTTTTCTTGTGTGTGTGTGTGTGTGTGTGGTCACTTGGGATGTAATATTGAAGGTTCTTTCATTTCTTTTTTCTTGTGTGTGTTGTAGGTATGGTCACTTGGGATGTCATATTCAAGGTTCTTACATTTCTTGTGTGTGTGTGTGTGTATGTGTTTTAGGTATGGTCATTGGTTAGGAGATTTGACCAGCCACAAAAGTACAAGCCCTTTGTCAGCCAGTGCAGGGTGCATGGTGATCTGAAAATCGGGAGTGTCCGAGAGGTGAATGTGAAGTCGGGCCTCCCTGCAACGACAAGCACCGAGCGATTGGAACTACTTGATGATCGAGAACACATTCTCGGTGTCAAATTTGTTGGTGGTGATCACAGGCTAAAAGTAAGATTATTCTGCTCTATCTTTTCACACACACACACACACACACATATCTATATACATATGGCGTTGCGCATGTTTTTTCGACTATTTTTAGTTTCATTCTGGTTAATTAAGTTTGATGGAAGATTGGATTCTTTATGAGACAACATTGTACTTTTTAAAATCTTATGGTCCTAGCCTATTTACTGGGCGTTATTCAGTGACCATTGCATCTGAAAGTTTAAATTGTTAGATAGGCGAGACTATAAATATTTAAATATCTGTAACTATTCTGATGATGCATTTGCTTTGTGAACTTCCAAATAAATGTGGATAATATATATATATATATATATATATATCCACATATGATTCCATTCATTGAAAAGATCTGAACTTTTCATTCCTTTGGAGCTGGTATACATTTTGATTCTTGAAATGGTGAGAGAATATTATAGCTTTTTGGATGGAGCAACAAATATCATATACTCACTTTCTACTCTTTCTGATATTACAAGAATATTTCCTTTTTTCCTTTTTTGTCCCTTCTTCTTCTATTTTTTTTTTTTGGTTTAATTTTTACTTCCATTTTTTTTAGAGAAAAACTTGAAAATTGAAGTGGGATTTTGTCTTTGCAGTATAAAATTTGTTATCCAAAAGATATCCTTAGATATCACCTAGTTTCCGGGGGGGGGGGGGAAATCTTGCGTGCACCTCATCTTTTGGCCCATATATGCATTGAATGGACAGAATTATCCGACTTCTCTTATATTTTCAAAAAAGATATATTTAAATACAAAAAATGCAACCATTTGGTGCATTTTATTTTCAAAAAAGATATATTTAAATACAAAAAATGCAACGATACCGACCATTTGGTGCATAAATGGAGCCCAAGGCCAATTACAGACAAGTAGAAGTCATTTCATTTTCTAAGTTTACCTCTCTTTTAAGACAAGTAACTATATATAGTCAATGAATCTTGCAGAACTACTCATCGATCACAACCGTCCATCCTGAGATAATCAACGAGAGACCGGTGACGCTAGTAATCGAATCGTACGTGGTGGATGTTCCGGAAGGCAATACTCAAGACGAAACGTGCTACTTTGTGAACGCTCTGATCAACTGCAACCTCAAGTCTTTGGCTGACGTCTCGGAAAGGATGGCGATGCAAGGTCGGTTCGAAGCCATTAATCGACTCTAATATTTTCGTGATATATATATATATATATATATATATATATATGTGACAAAGTCGATTTTCAGCAATGTACTAAAATATCATGCAATCTTGAAGCGGGGAGTTGTGCCTATAGCTTGCAAGAATTGTTAGGGAAAGTCGCATGTTCTGTGAAAACTTTTATGTATTATTGTATGCTTCTCTTTCGTACTGTTTTTGTGTAAATAATTTGGTGATACTTTTGTTATTAACCTCTTTTTTGTGGATTGTCAAGACTCACTTTGGTTATTACCCTCTTTTTTGTGGATTGTCCTAAAGTTTTGCGTCAACCTTGTCTTACATGTTACAATCACAGCTTTCTTCATGATCTTCTTCCCTTCTTTTCTTTTCTCCGCCCCACAACCCCCACCCCCCAAACACACACGCACGCACATGTGTATGTGTGTGTGTGTGTGTGTGAAACATAGTTATCTCATCCAACGTTGAAATGCATATATACACACATATATATATATAGTGTGTTTGTGTGTGTGTGTTAACATAGTTATCTCACCAAACGTTGAAATGTACATATATGTGTGTGTGTGTGTGTGTGTAAAACTTAGTTATCTCATCCAACGTTGAAATGCGAGATAAATGCCAATTTGGTCCCATACGATATATTCGCTAGTCGATTTTATCTCAAAAAATATTTTTAGCCAAGATAGTCCCACTGGATAGTACTCTCTCTCCAAAATGGTCCCTCCGTTAAAAACTAACGGGAAACGCACGTGCAACTCACATGCGCTGTCAATTTTCAAATGAAGAGAGTTACACGTGGGACTACTTTAATCAATTTTGAAAATTTGGGACCAAATCGGTGAGTGCTTCTGTACTGTGGGACTAATTTGGCTAAAATGCATATTTAATTTTAATCATAACTTGATGCAGAATTAATTCCTCATCCAAGTCCAAGGACCAATTAAATCACATTATAAGCTTGGAACATTCCTAATTCTTTTATTCCCACTTAGGAATTTTCATGTGGGATGGGATTCTCAATAAACTCATTCTCTAACGAGCACCCATTTATGCATACGAGTGTCACTACACTCGATGTTCATGAAACAATACATCTCTCATTTGAAATAGTCATAATGCAAGCCTTTTAATGAGTCAAGTCAATACTCCACTCTAAGTTAGACTCAATAACTTTGAGTAATTTTGATCACTTTTTATAGACTTGTTTCAAGACTTCCATCTCTATGCGAAGCCAAGTCTCACGGCTTTAATGTAATCATGGAGATTCAACCACAAATATTTAAAGTTATTGAATATAACTAAGAGTGTGGTATCAACTTGACTCATTAAAAGACTTATATTTATGACTATTTCAAATGAGAGATGTATTGTTTCATGGACATCAAGTGTAGTGACATTCGTATGCATAAATGGGAGATCGTTAGAGAATGAGTTTACTGACAATCCCATCCCACATGAAAATTCCTAAGTTTGAATAAAAGAATTAAGAATATTCCAAGCTTATAATGTGATTTTATTAGTCATTGGACTTGGATGAGAAATCAATTATGCATCAAGCCATGATTAAAATTAAATATATAATTTAGCCAAATTAGTCCCACAGTACATAAGCGCTTGTCGATTTGGTCCTAAATTTTCAAAATTGATTAAAGTAGTCCCATGTATAACTCCCTCCATTTAAAAATTAACGGTGCACGTGCGTTTTCCGTTAGTTTTTAACGGAGGGACCATTTTGGAGAGAGAGTACTATCTAGTGGGACTATTTTGGCTAAAAAAAAATTTGGGACAAAATCGGCTAGCGAATATATCGTATGGGACCAAATTGGCTAAAATCTCTTGAAATGCACATATATATATATATATATATAGTGTGTGTGTGTGTGTGTGTGTGTCAAGCATAATTATTTCATCAATGTTGAAATGCATATATATGTCTATGAAACATAGTTATCTTTTTTTTTTCATCTAACGTTAAAAATGCAAAATATTTTTCTTTTGGGCGAATTACACTGACTACCCCTGAGGTTTGCCTAATTTACGAAAAACTTTCTATTTTTTCAAAAATTATCAAAAATCCCCTAAGGTTTCAAAAATATTACAAACTTATTCAAATTTTCGAAAATATCCCTTCCCTTTTTTTGGGTAATTTACACTGACCACCCTGAGATTTGGTTAATTTACGAGAAACCCCCTATGGTTTCAAAAATTACCAAAATCCCCTCGAAGTTATACCAATATTACAACTAGCACCTATTTAGGTTGACTTATTAACAATATTAAATTTTTTTTTTCCCTCTGTAATATTGTTATCATAAAATTTTCATATAATAGATTTGAAAAAAAAAATGTGATTATTTATTTAAATAAATATTCTGAATTTAATGCATTAAAGGTATCTTCCAACACATCAAGTATGTTATATTATCGCTAATACAAAATAAATTTTAAGAGAAATGAGTTAGAATTCTCAAGCTAAATAAAGTTTTCAAGTGCATTATTTAATTTTAATTTTTTATTTGAATCGATGTTTATATTTCTCATTTCACATAATGGATATATACGATGCATATAATTATATTTTTCTCAAATATAAATTAAGCACATATTACGTATATTTAGTATAAATTCATAACATTCAATTCAGAATATTTATTTGAATAAGTAATCATATTTTTTTTTTCAAATCTAGTAAATTAAAATTTTATGATAACAATATTACAGAAGGAAAAAAAAAAATTAATATTGTTGCTAAGTCAACCTAAGTAGGTGCTAGTTGTAATATTAGTATAACCTCAGGGAATTTTTGATAATTTTTGAAACCACATGGGGTTTCTTGTAAATTAACCTAATCTCAGGGTGGTCAATATAAATTACCCAAAAAAGGGAAAGGGGTATTTTTGAAAATTCGAATAAGTTTGTAATATTTTTGAAACCTTAGGGGATTTTTGGTAATTTTTGAAAAAATAGGAGATTTTTCATAAATCAATCAAACCTCAGAGGTAGTCAGTGTAATTTTTTCTTTTCTTTTTGGCCCCCTTCTTTCACAACCCGGGGGGGGGGCACACACACACATCTCATTTGGCATCCCACTTTGCGAAAAGCATAGAAAACGGCAAGCACGCGTGCACACACACATATATACGTATGTATCAAACGTCGTTATCTCATCCAACGTTGAAAATGCATATTGTCAATACGTTCTTCCATTAAACATTTTCAAACGTATGATTAGTACTGTGGATAATGACTTGTACCTAGAATAAGTGAAGCTTATGAGTTGTTTATATTTTCTATTTTTGTTTACATTTTGTTTGGCAAAAAAGAAAAGTGACTAATTGCAGTGCTCTTTGTACGAATGTACGGCATTAATGGACCAATGAGCTTCACATGAACTTTTCTAGGTTTGGCAAAGGGCCTTTACCTATTTATTAAATGTTTCTTTGATGTGATATAAATTATATCTGTTTCTTTCTAGGTTCGGTAGTAAATAGGGAAGGCATCAAAAATTTAATTACAGGGTATTTTATCAAAGATAGATTTCCTTTTTTAGAGGACGACGGAGCCACAAATTTAATTACATGGTATTCTATGATATTTTTGAAATTAAAATTTCGAGTTATGTTAGTCCTTTAACTCAATTTCTAATCGGATTCGATTGAAAATGGGTACCGATGTTAGGAAAATATGCGATATTGAATGGTAAAACTGTCAATTTATAATTTATTTTATTCTTAAATATTGCAAATGCATTTCACCTGTATTCATATTTTTGTTAAAATTCTACTAAAAATTTACTTGAAAGGTCAATGCGAAACAAAATTTTAACTTAAAAGACTCTAAATTCGTGATTAGAATATGAAGGATTAAAGTTATTGCAAAATTAAAAGATTACGAGTCAATGTTTTCTTAGAGAAAATTTACATGTGAGAAAATTCCTTGAAGAAGTGCTAATTAACCCTTTAATTTTTTTTTTCCCTAAAGCACGTTGTTGGCATCCACATAGAATCCCATTTAAAATATTGTATTGATCTTTTCAAGAAAACGTGCTAATCGTGTCAATATATCAATATCACACTTGAATAAGCTTTTTTTTTTTTTTTGGGGGGGGGGGGTAAAAATAGTTAATCTTGTTAATGAATCAAAAATATACTATGTTTAAAGAGTTAATTACATCTACTACCCTATCTAAAGTTACGAAACTACAGTTGGTCCTCCAAAAATTTCAATGTTACCAACCCATACCCTAAGGAATTTCAAAATTACAAATACCCCTTGATCAGCAGGTTCTAGGTCATTTTTTTTTTTGAACTTTCGGTTTTATCCCTATATTTTCCAATTTTAAAAATTTTTGGACCGGGAACGACAATGGTATTTTTGGAATTTTATAATTTTTTTTGATGACGTCAGCAGAATATTATCGGAACCGGCTAACCAGAGAGGTATTTGTAATTTTGAAATTCCTCAAGATATGGGTTGGTAATATTGAAAATTTTTGAGGAACCAATTGTAGTTTCGTATCTTCAGAGGGGTAATACATGTAATTAACCCTATGTTTTAAATCATGGATATGATGATACAAAATTACATTAAATTATTCATAATAAATATAATTATAATAAGCGTCAATCATATAACAACTACAACTACTATAAAGGTAGAGTTATCAATTGAATCGAAATTTGTTTTGAGTCTGATTTGAATTGAGATCTATTGAATCAACGATTATAAATAATGGTAATTCAAAATAAGCGTATTCATTATGAAACTAAGCAGTTTGATTTATTAAAAATTTGAATAAGAATTTTAATGATATATTTTCTATTAAGTTAATAATCCTATATGTAATACTAATAAATACTCCTGCATAGAATGAAATGTATATTATAACTAATAATGCATAAATTTTTATTTTTGAGGCATTTTCTTTACCATAGTATTGCATATCTTTGTTTTAAAAACATTCTATCTTCTACTTTTTCCTTTTCTCTTTTAGTTAGTTTTACACGAGGCCTTAAATTTTTTGTGGTTATTTAGTTTCAAGGCCTTTAGCGTAATGAACATATAACCCGTCTCTAGAGACGTGGAAATATCATCAGAGGTTCGCATTCTAATCTCGTGCGTGTGCCAATAGCGCGTGTTGTATTATAAAAAAAATATTTATTATTTATTACTCTTCGGCTTGAATTCTCTCATTAAACTTGATATTTTTATCGAACTCAAAATCGATAATGACGAACATGGATCCCATTAGAAAACTAGATACGATATGGATATATGAATATCTAGTCGATGATTGATTTAAACAAACACTTAGTGATTCAAATTTCGAACACAAGACCTTACAATCTTTCGAGCTCGATAACCTCATTTGAGTTTGGGTTTTGAGTTATTCCGTAAACAAGCCCAGTAATATAAATAAAGCCCAAAATCAAAGGGCTAGTAATTTGGGCTTTCATACAAACTCAGCCCAAAACGAAAACCATCACCGTTTTCCGAGAAATCGCTTTTGAAACCAAAACGCGACTTTAGTGACAAACAGTTTCAGATATACAGAGCTAAAAAACCAAACCGGAAAGTGTACGCGGAGTTGCTCGAGATGGCCAAAAAACGAGAACGCCGCGCCGGAAGCCGCGTCGCGCACCAGCCGGAGTTGGCTCGGAGAGCCGGCGCCGCCCAGTCACGCGGCTTGAGCGCCAAGCCGGATCGCAAGCACTTCACCAACACCAACACCGCCGCCGCTGCGATACTGTTCGTATTCGTAGTTCCTGCGATTTCTGTGATCGTATACCGTAATTTATACGCTGCGAATACGAATACGGATACGGAAGCCAGCCTTCCGTATGTCTACCGACGAGGCCTCGTTGACTCGGATATTAACTACCGGCAAGTTCTTGATGTACGCTCATTGAATCTATTTTTTGTTTGAATGGTGTTTGATAATTTTTTTTGCTTTTTTTTTTTTGATGGTTTTGTGATTGTTTTTAAGAAATTCAGGAGCATATGAAGGCCTCGGAGAATTCGAGTCTGCGGAATTTTAAGAACCCTGTTTTGGCCTACATTACTCCATGGTATTTGCTTTCTAACACACTAAATACCGCGTGTTGAGATTAATGGTTTCAATTTGTTTGTGCAAAATATGATTTTTTTTTTTTTGTTTTCAATTTTCACATTGGTGTCGATTGATATGTGTGACGGTATATTGGAATTATAGTATTAAACAACAAGAGTATTACAGTTTGAAAGTTTTTTTTATGTGGAATTTGTTGAGCTATTTAGAAATTTGGGCAGTTTTATCTTTGTTCATAGCTTCATTTTCTTGATCAAAGTTTGAAATACCCAAAAAATTGTTGATCATCGTAAAAATAAGCTCTTGGCTTGGAGATTAAAAATGCTTGCATGATACTTATTTCTGCAGGAATTCACAAGGGTATGACATGGCCAAAAAGTTCAGCAATAAGTTTACTCATCTTTCGCCTGTGTGGTATGAGCTGAAGAGGTACGCGGACACGTGATTTTGCACACTGCAAGTCCTCAACATCAAGATTGTTTTGTCTTTGTTCCAAATTCATCTTCGCCAGATAACGATCTTTTAACAGCTTCTACATAGTGGTCTCTGGGTTATTCCCAGTTAGCCATAGCTTATTTTTTGTTCACACTATATTGAAAACCAAAGTGCTACTGGTGGGATTGATATTTTAAGTAGTATGTTATATGTGCTGATGATTTTGTGCTTCTATGAGTGCATTTGAGATTGGTATGACAAAAAAATTGAAGTAATGGTTTCTGGGGTTCGCTAATTTACACTAACCTAGTTCTGTCTGACGCTACCAGCCAAGGCACAAAATTGATTTTGGAGGGGAGGCATAATGCTGATAAAGGATGGATTACAGAGATCAGAAGGAGAGGGAATTCTCAGGTTTTTGTTGCTTTGTTTTGAGGAACAAGTTTGTATACACACACAGACACACACACACACACATACCTACATACTAACATATAAATATATATGTTATAAATATACATGCATGTGCGTGTGTATACCTCACACTAATAGCACCCTTGTGGCCAATTCAGATATCAATCTCTCATGCCTTAGCTGATTGTGCTTGGGACAAGCATGACAGCAGTTCTAGGTGTAAGGGGTAACTGTGAAGGCATATATTCTGCTTGTTTTAACAACTATACTATTTGATCATAACTTCAGTTACGAATTGGTGTGTCCACCTTGTGTGAAACACAACTCACAACGTCAGGGCGCTTGAACACAATCCTCGGGGAGTCATTTTCGTCTGTTCTTGTGGATGTGGAAATATGCATAATGCGGAAGACTTTGTTAATTCATATATACTAACTGGTTCAGGAAACAGTGGCCCACTTAAATTCATGTCTTCAATATGAAACAACCATCAGGATGTGTTCTTTACACAATTATAACGTAACCTGTCTGATTATACTTGAATAGTTGATCATATAATTGGTTTTTTATTTTTCGATAATTGATTCATATCACTGACTTGATTGTTCGTTTCTTTGTTTTGGTAAGTAGATTTTACCTAGGGTAGTTTTGGAAGCAATGCCTGTGGATCTGCTGAAAAAGAAAATACAGAGGAAAAAGGCAATTAATCTCATCTTATCAGAATGCAAGTAAATTCTCTGCTTTTCCTCTTCCCTGTTTTCTTATTGTACATACAAATTGGTAAAAGGTGCCTCTTATGTGAACTCTATTCACAATATCTTCTATTCGCTTCTGTCACTCAAAGGGAAATGGAATATGATGGTATTGTACTTGAGTCATGGTCAAGATGGGCAGCCTATGGACTTTTGCATGATCCAGACATGCGGATTACGGTAAGATGGTTGTATTTGATCCTTTTTCTCTTAGGTTTTTTCTTTTTTTGCCCAGCCGGGGGGGGGAGGGGGGGATGGTCATTATTTTCTTTTGGTGCCTCTTTTGTCCAATTATCTTAATGCATTGGTTTTTGTTTCGTTAGGAATAGATGGTGATAATGTAACATCTCTGTTGAATAAATCTGCTCATAGATCATCTCATCAGATCTTGTGTTTTGTTGAACAATTGATTTACATCATCATATAGAATTTCTTTTAATTATGGAGTAATGACATAAATGAGAGGATAACCAACCCCAGCCCAACACCCCCCCCCCCCCCCCCAAAAGAAAAAAGAAGAAAACACACACACACGCACCAACCCCTAATCTCTTTTCACTTTTCAGTCAGTTTAACAGTGGAATTTGAGCTGCGGTTGATTTTCTGCATTCCCACCATCCAAAAATTTTTTAACTCACGCTTGTGGAATTAATTTGGCAAGCTATTATTCTTTATGCTGCTGATAGAATCAATTTTCATCTGCAACCCCAGGCTCTGCAATTCATCAAGCAGCTTGGACAAGCCATGCATTCCGTAAGCTTCGAGCAGAAAAGGAGCCAGAGTTTGCAACTAGTGTATGTTATAGGTCCACCCCGATCAGATAGGTTTGAGGAATATGATTTTGGACCAGAAGATCTTCGAAGCTTGGGTAATGATGTGGATGGGTTCTCTCTTATGACTTACGACTTCTCGGGCCCTCAGAATCCTGGCCCAAATGCACCGTTGAAGTGGATCCAGTCTACCTTACTGCTTCTCCTTGATGCTGCCTCTGGTGATCATCAGAAACTGGCCAAAAAGATTTTCATCGGCCTCAATTTTTACGGGAATGACTTTGTTGTTTCTGGAGGTATGTTCCGTGTGGCAATTCATATTTGGGCTTCGAAAGAATTTCACCACGCTTCTTGAGACAACATTATATATTAGGAAAATCTGCAACAGCGAACTGTTACAGAAATTGAAAGTTTTCCCTTTATCTATTTCTCTCTCTCTCTCTCTCTCTCTCTCTCTCTCTCTCTCTCTCTCTACATATATATATATATATATATATAAGTTCATTTGTAAGTTACAAAATGAAGAAGAAAGAAAACTCTCCTAAACTGCGAAGAAGGAAATTGTGATTTTCAAAATGAGTTTTAGAGTAGAAAGTCCTAAATCGCCTTATTTATTTTATAATTTTCCAAACCAACCATACTATTTCTCTTTATTATATTTCTCTGTATTCTCTCTCTCTCTCTATATATATATATATATATGTGTGTGTGTGCGCGCGCATGCGCTATAATGTTGATTTTTCAGGTTTAGGTGGCGGACCTATCGTTGGAAGAGAGTATCTGTCTTTGTTGGAGCAGCACAAGCCACAACTGCGCTGGGAGGAGAACAGCGCCGAGCATTTTTTCTTGTACATCGATAAACAGGATGTGAAGCACGTAGTCTTCTACCCGTCGCTGAAGTCGATAGCTGCACGGCTTGAGGAAGCTCTTTCCTGGAAAGCTGGCATCTCGATATGGGAAATCGGGCAGGGTCTCGAATATTTCTTTGATCTTTTGTGATATTTCTTTATTTGTTGTTCTCAGCAGGAAACGAGAGCCCGGGATTAGATTTGGCCGACTGCACGTGTCATGTGATTGATGTTCAATATAAGGAGAGTGATCAATTAGACACATTTTTCATTTGACTGATGTGGTGTTGATAAACCTGATTTAGGCTAGAATTTTCCTGTTTTTAGACCTTTTGGCTGCTTTTTTTTTTTCTTTTTTTTTTTTTTGTGTATGTATATATTTCTGTTTCGAATACAAAGGGAAAATTTTGATTGTGTGTTGGTATTATATTTATTTACATTTTCTCAGCAAATTTAATGGAGTGTGTATTTTTTTTAGGTGTTCTGCTCTTTGTATGGATGTTTGAAATATATATATATATATATATATATATAATTTGTATGGATGTTTGATTTTCTTTTTCTTAAAATTGTGTCTGGCGTAAATAATACTATAATAGTACAACATATGCACAAATTAATTTCAATCATTATTTTCCTTCAAATCCTTTTAATATTATTATTACAAATGGTTTTCCTTAAAAGCCAAAATTTATTCATGAAAATGACAAATATAATTTTAAAATTTTCAAAAATTTTAATTTCACTTCCTAAATTCAAAATTTCAATTCCAACCCTGCAGGATATTAAATCTATCAAATTGAACCCATAACAATTGAGTTGAGGAATTACAATATAGAATTGTTTTTATCTACGCAGTCGATTTTGTAATTCACACATTCTTACATCTTTAATCCGTTTCAGAAAATTAAAATACAGACACTATTATGAATTAGACCGTTCGCATCATACGTGGAGCCGATTCATGTAACATTCTTTTTGTACTAAATTCTAAACAAAAAACATTGCATTGTCATGCACTATAGTCCCAATTCTTGCAAGAACTAGCATGTACTAACACATTCCATGGCAATACACCCGTGAACAATCTACAATCTTACATTATGGTATGCAACATCAACAACCAAAAGACACCCTCGGCCACACATCCTCAGAATCCACAAAAGAGCCCAGATTCATGGTCATCCACCACTGCCACATGGCGCCCACCCATTGGCCACATTTCTCATCTCCCTCCACATCAGCACCCCAATCCACATCCTTTACTACAAAATAATGTTATATCTTTTTTTTTAATCTGTACCCTCTGCTACGCAATGATTATACATCTCCTTCCTCGCTCACCAATATGCGTCAAGTGTATTGATAGGCGGTTGAGATAAAGAAACAAAAAAATTTATCATATGGAAAATTTTTTAAAATATTTTATTTTATTATTTCAACCGTCTTTCAATACACGTGACATATATTAATGAGTAGTGAAGGAGGAGATATAATATTATTTTATAGTAGAAAATCTGAATTGCCTTTTCTCTACCTATGAATGGATTGATGAGCGATTAAATAAAAATAAATTTATTTTTTCCATACAATAATTTCTTTTTTCTTTTACTAATCGTTCACCGATACATATTTCATATATTCATAAATAAGTGAGAACATGATTCACCATTTTATTCCCCTAGGCCCCAACCCAGCCAAATTCCAACCATTGAAGTAAAGGTAGCAAGGACCGAGAAAACAAGCCAAAAAACATGAACTAGAAATATCAAATATCCTCTTTTAACTTCCCATGGTTGTCTGAAAAAAAACAAAAAAGCTTCAAAATCAAGCTTCAATGGAGGCCCTCAATGCAGCTGGCTTAACTCCACTCTCTGCTCTCGCCAAAAGAACAGAGCCCAGAAGCAAAAATCCAAACTTTGCCACCATTTCTCAAATCAAGAACCAATCTTTTTCAGTTTCAAGAAACCTCCAAAGGTGTCTGGTGCTATTATCTTCAATTTTCAGCTCTGGGTTAGCCAGAGCACTCACATACGACGAAGCCCTCCAGCAATCCGCCACCACCGGCGGCGGCGGTGGGGACTAGATCCCCGACATTGATGTCGCCGGAGCTCTCGACAGCTTTGTGGGTTTCGCGGCGGAGAATCCCGTCATTGTGGGCGGAGCAGCGGCGGTCGTGGCGGTGCCTGTGGTGGCTTCGCAGCTGCTCAGCCAGCCCAGGGCGCGGGGAGTGGTGAGTGCCAAGAATGCTTTTGCGAAATTGGGCGATGATTAAAATGCACAATTGGTTGATATGAGATTAAGTGAGGATGTGAAGAAGAGTGGCAGTCCAGATACAAGGGGGTTCAAGAAGAAGGCTGTGGGTGTGGTTTATAAAGGTGATAGCCAGGGTTCCTGAAGAAGTTGGGTTTGAAGTTCAAGGAACCAGAGAACACCACATTGTTCACATTGGACAAGTAAGATTTTGTTTTTTCGTTTTTTTTTTTAACACCCGCATACACCACCTACACACACGCAAACTGTCAGGATTCGAATCCTGGCATTCCACTCCCTACATCTTCAAAGGTGGGGTATGTTTTCATTAGGCCAAGGGTCCCAAACACGGATAAGGGGAGAAATGCACTCGATCCCCTATGATATTTCTAATAAACGCGAGTGGCCTTATGAAAAAAAATTCTCAAAAAAAATCCTTTGTAATTTCTAATTAACAAAAATAACCCCGGTGAGTTCTACGCGCTTTTAGTGCGAATCTGATAATATTCTATGAGAGAAAAATATCCATTATACCCCCATTTAATCTGATACAGCTCTTCTCCCACCCCAAAAGACCCAAAACGAAATGTAAAGCTTAAAACCCTAGTTTTCTCACTCCCTTTTCACAACAATGGCATCTTCTCCATTTTCTCGGCGCTACCAACAAAGGAACGAAGTGGAGGTCAGGTATCCGCCTCCTCCTCTTTGTGCTTGTGAGCTAAAGGCGGCCATAAGAGTTGTGGAGTCTCACTCGAAGCCTACGAACGGTTTGTTATTTTATTGTTGCTCCATTCGAAAATATCAATTTTTTAGGTGGTGCAACCCCGTAAGAGTGATGTGGGAAGTACCCGCTGTCGATGGAAGCAATTCGGAGGCGGTCCATTGGGGTGGTGAAAATGAGCATGAAGAGGTTAATGAAGTTGTCTCAAGTGGGTCGAAAGTTGATGCTAGAAGAAGGAATGTTGAAGGTGGTGGGAACTTGAGTTTGGTTTGGGCTATTTGTGGGGGTTTATTTATTCTTCTTGTTGTAATCTTATTGAAAAATTAAATGTACTAAGTAGTTGGTGAGGGTATTATTATTGTTGTAACTTTGATTTGTAGTATTAGTAATGAATTTCTCTTTTGGATGTTGTGGTCCTTTGTTTTGTTGCTCTATTGTTGTTTTGTTGCGACTCTGTTGGTTGCTCTGTTTTTTTGTTTATGCAGAGATCTGGATTAGATATTTCGTTCAGTTATTGGCACAACGGACCCTGTGTTTTGAAAATTTTTCTAGTAAAACCCTATGTTTTGATAAACTTGCCAAAAAAACCCTGTCTACAGAATAATGCATGCAGTAACCTGTGTTTTTTGGCATTACTCACCTGTGTTACATTTAGAAATCCTCTAATTCGAGTAATTGCTTGTCAAATAAAGTAGAAAATGTAGATGGGTTAAAGAACAACAGATTAATCGTTGAAGATTTATGTCCAAATCGTCTTTATTAGTGTTTTCAAATTTGAGAGAGAGAAAAAGGGAGGGGGGGGGGGGGGTTTCTGATTTTTACATTAGAAAGGGGAATAGAGGATGTGGTAAAAAAAATTGCGTTATATAATTCAAGTCAAAAAGGGCAATTTTGTCTTTTTATCTTTTTTTAAACATAAGTCAAGAATGAGGGGCGGTGAGCAAATTTATCAAAACTCAGGGTTCGTTATGTGATATTTTTTTTCACAGGGTTTATTTGCACTTTTTGAATAACACAGGGTAGTAAAATGCTATTGACTCCACGGATAAGTAAGATTCTTAAAAGATAGAACTTTGTTGTGGGGAAAGATGCGAATTTCATAAGTTGACTCATTTTGGGTTTTAGTACGTTTCGTTTGCATCGATTGGGTTTTCGTCATGTAAGTTTTGAAAATCAATAGTTTCAGTTCAATTTTGATGGAAATCTCAATTTTTCCTGTGAGACGTTGCTGGCGTGGACACGAATTTGCTAAGGTGTATCAACGCGCCGGAAGATTGAGACTCCAGCAAAAAGATGGCCGAAATTGCCAATCTTAGAAACTTACACGACGAAAACTCAAACAGTGTAAAATGGAAGGATTAAAACACAAAATATGTCACTGTACGGGGCAAAAATTGCAATTTTCGCTTTTGTTGTGTATGTTGGTTTTTGTGTGAAAATGAAGATATGTATGGTTGAGTATGGTAGACATTTTGAGTTGTTAGATTGAAAATAATATTTAAATGTAGTAGAGTTAGTTTGCGGGTGCTATGGTTAGGCTGAAAATGATATTTAAATGTGGTATTGGTAATTTGTGAACTCCTTATTTATGTTAGGGTTAGTTACACTTTGTGCGTATGAATTATACCTTATGCGGTATTTGCCTATGTGAACTAGAAAATGTAACAAATCATCCTCTGAATTATTGATATTATAGGTTGAATTGTTACATCTTTTACCATTTTGAAGGACTGATTTATTACATTTAGTAATTCAATAACATAAAACATGATATAGTTTAGGGGTGTAAAGTGCAATTAACCCTTTATTTTATGTCAAATTAGTCAAATAATGTTGGGAGGAATACAATCATTTAATTGATTGTAGGTTCTATTATGAGAATGAAAAAAAAAAAAAGTAAGCATATTTTCAGTTGAAAAAATGGTTGTATTTAGAAAATAGAAAACAAGAATACAAGCATTCATGAATCAGGGCCTTAGTATTTCATATATGATTCAGAATTGTTAAGTTTGTTCTTCAATGTTCGTTACATATTTTTATTATAATGAACAAGTTTTTTCCCTCCAAACCAATGTAGGCGCCTCTTATATTGTGTAAAAATTTTATATCATCAATTGTTAATTAAAATTTCTGACTCTGTCCCTTCGTATGGCTGTTGTATAGGTTTACTCATCAAACGAATTTTCAATTGTAATCCTTAGAGTTTCATTTGTTTCATATATTGTCCTAAGACATCATGAAACGATATTTCTTAAAGAGCAAGAACTTCGTGAAAATCGTGATGTTTTTCATGTTACGAATTATTTATAGTTCGAAAGGCATTTGATCTTATGTTATTTTTGAATTGTTATGAAGCCAGATTTGATGGGAACTCTGAACTTGTAGTCGAGCTCGTAACGGCCAACCGGTTCAAAGCTGCTTACGCTATCAAAGATGGCGCCGAGGGACCTCGGGGATGGAAGGTTTAAGGCCACCTTTTATTTTCTTTTACTTTTTACCAATTTTTTTTTTTTTAAAAAAAAAGGAAAAATCCTCCATATTTCATGTTTGGCAGATGCTGGTTTGGAACTTACTGATAAATGAAAACTTATGCAGAACAGTGGCGTTCCATGGATACTTCCAAACAAGGCGTTGAGCCTCGACATCAGTAAATTGACAAATTCTCTAGGGGTAAACGTTTATTTCCTTACCTTCATATTATATCTGTTTATGTGTGAAATTAAATATAACTATTATGTTTCATGACATTATATCAGTTGAATCTGTCCTAGTCACTAGTCAGCAAGGTCACCGATTCTATATCCGGTCCAGACTGTGGATACGTTACCTCTACGGCCCCGGCCCTACCTATCCTCCCGTCTTGAATTATATTGGTTTATAATTTTACAATAAATTAAGTTTTTGACATAGTTGATGAACTAAAATGATATAAAGCAAGAAGAATTGAAGCTGCTAAAGGCGTAGTTGCTCCCACATATATGGAGGACGCTATCCAAGTTTACTAAAAATATTTGTCAGTTTTGATCAAACTTCGATAGTCAGAAGGGGGTATTTGTAATTTCAAAAATCAATAGGGAAAGTTTGTGTAATTATGCATAGTTACAAGGGAGGACGGTGTAAACAACTGAGTAATTTATGGCACTCTTTTAGCTAAATTTCTACTATTTTCTATCAACTTAGGGCCGGTTTGGATAGACTTAAAAAAGTGCTTCTCGAGATGTACTTTTTATAGCAGAGTTTTTTTTTTTTAAGCTAAGCGATTTTGCATTTGGATACAATAATTAAAAGTATTTAAAATGTGCTTTTATTTGAATTTGCTCCAAATAGCTTTTTTAAAAAAAGCCACTTTTGGGCTTTTATTCTGGCTTTTGCTTTTTAGACCCAACCAAACACATTTTTTTGAAAAAATAAGTGCTTCTCTTTGAAAAAAAAGCCAATGAAGTGCAAAAGTAACAAGAATAAATGGAAAATGATGGTTTTGGTAATCGTTTTTTGAGCTTGGATTTGCAGGAAGCTTCTGATGTTGTGCCTCTTACCCTTAGCATTGCCGCTGCCTCTGGTCTTGGAAAATTGACTTATACAGAGGTCAGCCACCCCAGAATACACACACACACACACACACACACATATATTTTCAGAGTATCGAAAATCATTATGGATTACATAATATTTTCGATTGTTTTTCAGGTGGAAACAATTCTTCAAGTTTTGGGTTCAGCTGCTATTGTTCAGTTTGTCAGCAAGAAACTCCTGTTCGCCGAGGTTCGTCATTACTTTTGGCGCGTGATATTTTCTTATGGTATTATAGCTTTCGTTAAAAGTATTAAATATTTAATTTATCGCTTCTACAATAGCTTCAACGTTTAGATTATAAAATCTTTCAATAAGGTATCATAGTCGGGAAAAACAAGAGGTCCTGGGTAAAATCTCACTTCCATGTGTTTAAAAAAAAAAAAGAAGAGTTCATATGCAAGGCTTGACAAAAAAGAATGTCACCTGCATATGAGAAGGAGCATTCGAGATATTAAATAAAAAATGTTTCTCCTCTCTCTAACAGCTTAAGTTTTTAAATTGTATGGTTTCTTTAATAGCCTTTATATTAACATTGTAAAATAAATAAATAAAAATGAAGAGTCTTGCTAAAATTTTCCAGTTCAAGACGTGACACACTTGGTTGAAAGGCTTGCGTTTTTCTTAAAATTTTCGATATTAGTCATCCTTAAACAAAGTTCCTCCATTTATCCTACACAGGATAGAAAGCAAACTATACGTCAAATCGAAGAGGTCTTGAACACGAAAGTTGCTCTGAAAGACCTCGTGGCCGATATACAGGTAAATAGGCCAAGTCTCGCATTTTATGGTTAAGTTTTGTTTGTAAAACCCTTTTATTTTTTTGTCCACGATCAGGCAACATTTTTCCATAACAAATGAATTGCTTTCTTTTCTTGAATCAATTCTTTCAGCAAATTCGAAAGGCTATTCTTGCAACTGTTTCCGGCGAGGCACCACCCGTCCCGGCTGAGGTAACCGCTATGCCGGAGGTGAGCAGTGTTCCACCAAAAGTCGAGGTGGCTCCAAAGCCAACTCCGGGTGTTAATGCCGTCCCCAAAGCGGAAGTTCAAGAAGGATCTCCATCTGTACTTCCGAGGCCACTTTCGCCATATCCTAACGTAAAATTCTTTCCCTAATTAGACGATTCCTAATGCTTTTATACGAGTTTTTTCGACATTTTTTCATGCATGATAGTGACGGCTGGTAGGGGCAATCAACCCCTTAAGTGCATATAAAACTATATATTATATTTGTATATATATATATATATATATTTACTTAAGCTTAAAATTTTGCCTTCTTTCGTAAATCTCTGCTAATGCTTTGATACGACTTCGTTCTGCACATTTATCATGCATAAGAGTGAGTAGCAACTGGTCGAGAAAGGGAGGCCGGTAGGGGTAGTTGCATGTAGTTTTGTTAATAATGCTTAAATTTTTCCCTCCTAAAATGTTAAAGCGTCCTTTATATTTTATAAACATTTGGTCTTACTCTTGGAAGTTAAAATTTCCGACTTTGTCTCTACTGGTGATTCACTCATTGGAGCATGGATTTTGTACTCTTAAACTCTCATGCAATGGCCTTTTGCAATTTCTCGAATGGTCTATCTCTCATGCATGTTGTTGAGTACATGTATTCTATACGTGCATACATGCCACAAAAATTATGATATAGGTCAAAGCAATATTGTCTAAAGAGGGTAGTGATCGCATTCAATTATCTAAACCGGTTTCTTTTTCTTTGTTTCTTTCTTTTTTTTTTTTTGTTTTGGTTCTTTCCTTATTGCAGTATCCCGATTACAAGCTTCCATCATCTCCCATGCCATCACAGCCAAATTTCAAAGCGGATTCAGTGCCGACTCCAAACGTCAACTTTGTCCCCAAAGCTGAAGTTCAAGAAGAATCTCTTCCTATGCTTCCGAGGACACTTTCACCATATCCTAACGTAATGTTCTTTCATAAATCTTTGCCAATGCTTTGATATGACTTCATTCTACGAAAATCTTTCATACACAGTAGTGAGCAAGGATAGAGCGCGGAAGGGGGACTGATAGGGGCAAAAACCCTCTCTAAATTCATATAAGACTATATTCAGATAATTGCCTCTACACCCTCTCAAGTTTGGTGCAAGTACATTAAGACCCCCTGAGGTTTGCATAATTATAGAAACTACCCCTACTGCCAATCTTTTGGGTAGCCTGATTGTAACATGAAAGATGATAGTAGGGGTGGTTTTTGTAATCATGCAAACCTCAAGGGGTCCAAAGGTAAGACAAATGCTGATGGCAGGGGTGCTTTCTGTAGTTATGCAAACTTTATAGGGTTTAAGTGTATTTTCACCAAACCTCAAGTGGTGTAGGTGTAATTATCCCTTACTATATTTATTCTCTATGTAAAACCATATTTTAGTTTTATTATACCTAAATATTTCCCTTGTAGCTATTTTGTAAAGAATCCAATCTTACCCTCCAAATTCAAAATTCCTTAACTCTGTCCCTGGTAGAAAGATCACATTCAATCCTCTAACTTTATTTCTTCCTTTTCCCATTCGTTCGCAATATGCAGTATCCCGATTACAAGCCTCCATCGTTGCCCATACCATCACAACCATAGAATCCACAGCTCGACCAGAGGGGTTGCACGATTACTTATAGACTTCTACCTTCTATGATTTCTCTTGCAGGGAGGTCTACATAAGTATATACAAGAGCCTTTATCTTTGTGGTCTTTTAGTAGTTGATTCTTGGTTTATTGCATTTGCAATTTTCTTTATCTCGTGATTCTTTGTATGTGAGGGTGGGATTTCTAGTACAAGGAAAATATATGTGTGTGTGTGTGTGTATATATATATATATACTATAGTTGCAATGTATGTTAGCCATTCTTAAGGATGTTAAAGTAGATGATTTTTGAATGTAACATGAGATGTAACGGCACAATATAACAAAGCTTGGATATCCTTTTTATTTGGTCATCGAGTTTTAATATACTTGTCTCACTTTCTTACAATAAAAAGTTTTGCTCTTTTTATGTAATATTTGTGTTAGATCGATGCAATTATCGTTAATTGTGTATCTGAATGTACGGTACTTGCAATAATAACATATTTTAGGTTAGATTCTATCACTTCATACTCTAATTACTCTTGATTTTACATTTAATTACTGAAACCAACAGGTAGTTGTAATAACAACATATTTTAGGTCGGATTTTATCACTTCATACTCTAATTTCTTCTAACTTGACATTTAATTACTTAAACCAACACCACTGATGTTACTTGATTTGTTTATTTTTAATGAACTCGTTGGTTGTATTTGATATACAATAATTTTCAGTTTGATAGGGATTCTTATAAATTGTCATATATGAACGACTCAGAGGATACGCCATAGTTCTTTCTGTGCTCTATAATCTCAATCGAAAGTAGGAATGCAAATGAGCCTAGCCGGTTTGCGAGCCGGCTCGACAAAGGTTCGAGCTTGAATTCGAATAATTCGAGCCGAGCCTGTATAAGTTTCGAGGCAAGCTCGAGCCAAGTAATTTTTGTTCGTAGGCTCGCGAGTTTTTATTTTTTTAATATTTATTTTTATTTTTATATAATTATATATATCATTATAAATAGTATATTGATTTTCGAACTCGAGCTCAAACTCGAGCTCGAGCCTGTAGCTAAAACATAATAAAATATTTGAAAATATTTAAACTCCAGGCTTGAGCCTATAATTTACTCACAAATTTGAGCCAAACGAGCCGAGTCGAGCTCGAACATGACTCGAACCCGAGCTCAAGCCTCTTTTTTCCTGGCTCATCGAGCTCAAGCCTAAAAAAAGGCAAAGGCTCAATTCGACTCAACTCGTTTGCATCCCTAATCGAAAGTACCAACATACTTCTCATGAAACTAATTTTTTATAACCATAAAAAAAAAATTATATGTCCAATTTGTAATTCAATGAATTCCTAACACAATTCCTAATTTATTCGATCACCACAATGATACTTTTTCTATGAAAATATTTGTAAACAAAAGAGAAAAAACAGTTAAAAAAAAATGTAATAGAAAAGGGTGTTAATGACATTTTACACGAATCTGGTTACTGCCAATAGTTATTTCAGCTCTGGCATTATCAACATATCGAAAAATTGAAAATTAAAAATTGGAGCGGGAAAACAGTTTTTTTCCCAAAAAAAAAAAAAAACAGTATAAACAGAAAAAATTATTATTTAGTGCCAAATAATTGCAAAACAATTTTCATGGCGAGACTCAAACAACCAGCCGCAAAAGGCCCTCGCCGGCGGCCCTCCGGTGAGTCTCCGTCTCCGCCGAGCATTTTTCCGGTTTCGATTTTTTGTTATTTTTGTTTGTTTGGTTTTTTTTGGAACCCTAATTTTTTGTTTGTTTGTGTTTTTTTTTTGGCCTGGAATTTGAGCAGCAGCCGGAGCTGGTCCTTCAACTTCAACTCCTCAGGTAGGTTAAAATCTTGTTTAATTACGTTATTTGAGCTTGTTTTAAGTTTTAAATGTGTGTAATTCTTGATTCTTTTAGTTGGATTTCTGGTCATTTTTGTTTAGGAATCTGAGGTTTTGTCAATTTTTTTTTTTTAGCAGTCATCTGCAAGGAGAAGCCCTCGCACTCCTCGCACTGCTCCGCCATGTGAGTTTCTCCTTTTTATTGGTTGATCAGTTTTGTTTTATGGTTCTATGGAAGTAGTGTTGCTAGTGAGTTCTAGCATATACTTTTGGTTTGCGGGGCGTGTGGTGTGACACATATTGTACTTTTCAGCTGGGACTGGTGGGCAACCGCAGAGAAAAAGGCGGAACAGGCCGGGGACAGTGGCTTTACGTGAGATTCGGAGATATCAGAGGTCTTGGAAGCTGCTGATTCCTGCTGCTCCATTCATCAGACTTGTAATTGTCCTCACCAATGATTTTGCGTGGATAGAGTTTGTTTTTACTGTCATGTTTAGTGGTTTGTGAGTAAATGATGCCTTGTGAAAAAGGGCTGATTATTGTGTGGAAAACCTTCTGGTATTTGTGTTTGCTAGTCAATTGGGTACTGAATTTGGAATGTGTTTGGAACTCCTCAATGCGTATAATTTGGTCATTTATTTCGAATAATGGTGTTTTTACTTTTATGCCTTTTGGATATTGTGACATATGATAAGGGACAGAGCATGAGTTTAGCTTTGGGGGGGGGGGGGGGGGATGTTTAATTTCATCTTAGGAGCGCAAGCTATTTAATTTTGATGCAAGCACACAAACATATTTAATTGGCTTTCTTAAAATTTTAGGGGGACTGTTGCTCCCAAGCTCGGGGTGTGGGCCATTCCTATATACAATGTATTTCATGAACCAACGGCAAAGTGAGCGCTTTATGTTTATGAACTACACATGTCTGATTCTCATTGAAGTTTATACTTGAAGGCAGATGTAATGAAGGATATAGAAGAAGATTCCCCTTTTATTTAATAGAAAGAGTCAATCACCAGATATACTTGAAATTATTGATGAGGACGTTATGTGTTGGTGTAGGCAATTAATGTACCTCGGAAATTTTTTAGGCTAATTATAAATTATGCATGTTATCAATATTTCGTTACATTTTGTTACTTTAAGCAGTGTCATATATGGGGGTGATGAAATGAACAGGAAGATTATCTGGGAACATAAATAAAGCAGATTGTTAACTTCAACCTTAAATGGGATCGAAGCACTGGAGTGAAATGTTTAGCAGCAATAAGTGTAGCCTTGTATGCAAACTGAATATGTGTCTCGGATGGAAAATGGAAACCTGTTGTTCTTGAGATTGAATTTGCATTTCTTAGATTCAGTTCCTTTCCTCTCCGAGAGACATTTTAATGCATACTAGTATGTTGTTTGTTTGAGCAGCCTTGATCCAAATACTAAATATTATCTACAAAGTAGGATACATGTTTGGTGCTTGTCAAATCAGTGGCATGATTTTTCAAGTCACGTCCTATTTTTATAGTGGTGTTAAAAATCAATATTTACCATATACCTTGCACCAGTAGCTTGTTAGAAGCATCTCCTGCATGTTGCCTATTATGGTCTCCAGGAAACTTTAACAGCATCTTCTTTAATGTAACAGGTAAGGGAGATTACTTTCACATATGCACCAAGCATTGCACGATGGCAAGCTGAAGCCTTGGTGGCCCTTCAGGAGGTATTACAGTTCTTAAAAAGCTCCATTTGTTAAAACATGTGTGAGCATAAACCTCACCTTTAGGATGTGGTGCGAGACATTCTGGTTTGGACCCCTGTTATACACTCATGCATTTGCATTTGAGATGTGAATAAACATTCCTTGCTTCGCTTAATCTCTGGTGCTATTAAATATAACAGACATTAACCCATAATATTGGAGGCACGATTATAATATCTTTCAATAGATTTTGTTGCTAGTCTATTGATTGAGTAAACTTATCACAATTGTTCAATTCTCGGTGGAAACAATCAATATTCATGTTGTTGATTCCTGATAAATGGCCTCCACCTTATGGCTAAAATCCTGGTCTTAATTTAACCAAATGTTGGTGTTGGGCACTACTCTAACAGTTGGTAAGGTAATGGTGATTATCAAACATGCAAAATCATCAGCGTGAGATGTTCGCCTTTTACGGTTAAGCTTACACCCTCAGTGCATGGATGTCAAATTTTTTATTTTTCTTATTAATCCCTTTGTGTCCATCTGAAGGAGTAGAACTAACTTTTTTTCTGGTTGAAGTGAGACTTTGATTTCGCTTTTTTTTTTTTTTTTCCCTGATCGAAAAATACCTAACTTTTAATGCCAACAAATCAGGAAACCAAGTTCTTTGGACTCAATTCCTGAGCAGTATTATCATTTTCTTGCATGTCAACTTATTCTATTCTGTTCTTGTAACCAAAGAATTTACCTGGATTTTGAATTCATATCTGTACTCAAAATATATTTTTCCATGAGTATTTGTCGGCTTAGTCATGACGTTTCAAGGATATGGATATTTTTCAAAATTTTATTATTATATCTCTACATATGTTTTCCATCGTTTAACTTCTATAATTTTCCTGTTGCATGAAGAAAGTTCTTTAAATTGAATGCATACTATTAGCCTCCAATTTTGCTAAATCTGACCATGGCTAATTATGTTATCTCTTTTCGCTTGCTGTTCTAGGCTGCTGAGGATTACATAGTTCAGTTGTTTGAAGAGGCAATGCTATGTGCCATTCATGCAAAGCGTGTGACTCTGAGTAAGTTCTACTCCCTGACTTTGTCATGAGTTCCTCTAAACCTGTAGTCTAGTTTATGCCATCTTTATGCATAAATGTTAAAGGACGGTCACTAGCCAGGACCATTAATGTACGATATATATATATATACATACATACATATAATGAGAATTAATGTATGAAATTGAGTTCAGTATAGTCGTGCTAAAACTTCCAAGGCATTAAAATGGATTCTAGTCTTGCTTATTGCTTTTTCAGTCGACGTCTCATGTACCATGCAATTAACCTGTTATCTATATAGTAATAATCATTCTTGACTCGGTATTCCCAATATTTTAACTTCCATCTCTTTTCCTTTTCTCTTTTTAATCTCTTTCTCAGTGAAAAAAGATTTCGAGCTAGCTCGGAGAATTGGAGGTAAAGGGCAGCCTTGGTGAGTGAGCTCCACCTCATTATAACGCAAGATAGCCGTCGCCAACCATTCAACTAACTTGTCCTTTTGGTAAATACTTAAGCCCTCAATTCAATGTAGAAGTGCATGTATTCATTATGAAAAATATTCTTGAACAGTTAGTTCCTAGGTGTTGAAGGTCTAAACTCTGCTTTCCTTGAGGAGCTCAGATGCTCAAGCAAAAATAGTATGCCAGCTAATTCTTTTAAGTAGTGTAGATCTAAATTTATTTGCTGACATCCTTGTTGTAATTCAAAACTGTTAAGCCTCCCAAAAGTCACTCAACTCTATTGATTTCTCTAGTTGGTGGTGTTAAAATTGTCGTCTCTTTTGGGCTGAATTGATTGTATTACGTGTTTCTCTAATCGGTGTTTCATCTTCTAACTCGTGACGAAGTTCGAACACGTTGGTTTCACTTCTGGGTTAATTGCAGAAAACCTTTCGAGGTCTGGCGCATCTTCACAAAATCTCCTGTAGTATGAATAATTAGAAATAGGCCCCCTTAATGTTTTGGTTATGTGTTATAAATAGTTGAACTTGTGATATAAAATCGAATATCGGGGGTGCATTTGTAAGGTTTCCTACCGTAGGAGGTTTTATGGAAACGGGCAAATCTCAGGCTTTTTTCGCGTAATTAGCCCTTTAATTATTGTATATTTGGCTTGTTATGTTTCCCAGCAACCTTGATTGTGAAGGTGAATAAGCAAATCATTCTGTGGCTGGCTAATCATTTTCTTATTTTTCTAGCAAATCTTTTCGTATCCATGTAATTGTCTTTAGCCTGATAACAACAACAAAAAAAAAAACGTCACAAGAGAAATGTCATTGTCAAAATACTCATCCTGAAGTGTTACATTTTGTTCCCATTTAGAGTATTGAGTTTATATACAATTGAATATGTATGTATTTTATGTAGAATATATGGCATTTGCATTGATTTTGTAGTGCTATTTTTGGTTTCTACCAAGAGTTTGGTTTTTTTTTTTTTTCGTTGGAGTTTATTTAGCATCCAACGTATGGACATTGAATACATAATTTTTATGTTAATGGTTTGATTTCATATTTGGAAATACGAGCTTTTAATGGGAGTTTATCCCACGTCGAATATAATAGGCCCCTTTTGTATAAGCTGTATTTAAACGGGTCTAAAATCATGTTTGAATGCAATTTCTTGCGACATAAATTTGATTGAATCAAGGTTGAACTACAATTTTGTGGGCGTTCAAAAGATCTTATTTGCAATTATTTTATAAGCAAAACATATCCAAGAAAGTATTCATCAAAAAAATCATATATATATATACGCACACATACAGAGAGAGAGAGAGATGAACACATGCATACGTCAGATTTGGAGCAAATTTGAAAAGTTCAAACTAAAAATCCAATTAGCTCTACCAGTATATTGAATTCAATCCAAATTCCGTAAAGATGTATTTTCATTTTTACTAAGTCTGAATTCAAAAAAAAAATAAAAATCGAGACTGGGCAAAAAAATTCTATCCAAATAACAATTAAAAGATTTTGAGATTTTAAGATTGAATAACTAATAATTTAATTATCCTTCGTGAAAAAAATAAATCTATGAAAGTAGAAAAAAATATTTGTTTTTTGGAATATGTACTATAACTGTACATTATTTTGTCAAAAAAAATTACATTGGGAAATAAAAAATAGTGTAGTATTAATTACAATGCCTTACATATTACTAATTATTTTAACTTATTTACTAATATTCTATATATAAGATTATTAAACTAATAAAAAAATATTATTAAAATTCATATTTAAATTTTTATCTGATCGAACTGCTTGAATTCATGTTCTATCCATTTCATTCAAATTATCAATATTCACAATCGAATCTGCTCCGTTTGATATTTTAATCGATCAATATAATGCAGGTCAAATCGAATTCGAATTAAACTCCACTCCGTAACCACAATTCATAAAGGTTTTGGAGCCCACATCTGATTTTTATCTGAATGTCCAAATCTGAACACCAAAAGCCATATATTTTATTCCTTTTGATCCATTTGCAAGAAAATAGTCTCTTTTGGCTGTCTCTTCCCAACTCCTTTTCTCATCAAACAATCGGTCTCTCTCTCTCTCTCTCTCTGTATACACACACACACACACACACACACATATATATATATACACGTATACACACACACATGACAGTATCCTTTGCAATCTAGAAATGAAGTATTTTAATGTGATTAGTAAAACTGATTAGGTAATCCTTCAAAGATAAAATGGTAAGTATAGAACATTCAATTATTCAAGCATTTGTGTCGCCAAATGCCAATCATAAATCAGAGGATGGTGGATAAAATGGATATGGTTGATGTCCCTTTCGGTAATGAGGATGTATGGTCCCTGTCATTTCTAACCTATCCATTAATGGGATATATTGCAAGAATATTTTTATATATATATATATATATATATATATATAGACACACACACATAGAGGCGGAGCCAATGGGACGATTTGCAAGTGCGGTCGGCCCATCAAATTTAGATAGAGTCAAATTTTACAAGTATTTTTCAAAAAATATTTTAAGAAATATTTGACCGTATATTAAAATAGGGTTAATTTTAATAGTGACCCTTAAATTTAATGTTAGTCACTTTAGCGTTTAATACTTAAATTATTATGTTTTAGTCCCTTGTGTCATAAATAAGTAAAGTTTTAGTTGTTCCATGTTTTGCTCATTCAATTTCGTTGAAAAACACTTTTTAAAGGGCATTTTTGTCAATTTTTACTTCAGAAAATAAGTTGGCATGTGGAAATCGACAAAAAAATACCCTTCAAATAAGTGTTTTTGGGTGAAATTTGGACAGATAATTCATCACAGGGACTAAATCATTACTAATCTACAACGAAAATGACAAAAAGATGGCAAGTTAAACTTTAGCAGTGATTCTAATTTTAAACTTCAAAGACCATTAATGGCATCGAGTCACTAATTTACCCAATAAGATACTTTAAACTGTTTTAAAAATGACTTGTAAAATGTCAAAATAAATTTTAGAAAAGCAAAAAAAAAAAAACACTCTTAACTTAAATAAAAATAAAAATAAAAAATAAAAAAATTTAATACACTTATTTAATTTTATAATTAGATTAATCATAAAATTATTATTTCTAACATCTTTTATGTACACTTCATAATCTTATTTTTATCGGAACACCTTAACGACTTATTTCCAGAACAAAATATAACCTACATTTCATGAGATCTTTCAAATAAACTCACTTCAAACTCCTCTATGAATTAGCATATCATCAAGTTGCAAATCAAATTGCTCTATCAAACCTACTCCTATCCCAATGTCATGATTCACGTTTATCTTTCTTGATTCTTTGGGTGACCTCATACTAAACCCTTTCATATTCGTATGAATTCCTTAAAACATAAACTAATATTTTTAAAAAAATAAAAAATAAAATCCTAAGTATTATTTAATTATGTAAAATAAAAGTGGTAGGTTACGTCCACCAATTTATCCCCCTTCAGCACCTAGTAGTCAAACCATTTGGCAAGTTTGGTAGGACCAGCAGTTCCCATTTCATACAAGAGTCTTATGTTACTACTTATAATAATCATAAACAACATTATTAATAAAGTTTGTTTTATATATCTGTGTGTGTGTGTGTGTGTGTGTGTGTATATATATATATATAATTCTCAATTTCAAGAATTGTTGTTATTACTATTACTTCTTTCTTGGCCTTTCTTTCTCCTCATCAGCTCAGTGTCACTATGGATAAGCGCAGGCACAAATATCCCAGGATCAGAAATCCTTGCTTCTCTGAAGGTAATTCTTGCTCTTGCTCTTCTCTTCCTCGATCGTATGTACATATATATATATAGATACACACACATATCTATATAACTATATTGCACGGGGGACTTGGGAATTGGCGATCTCAGAGGAGGTCTGAGTGTAACTATGTATATATAACTATGTGTGTGTTTGTGTGCTCATTGCTTCTGTGAAGGTAACTCTTGCTCTTTATCCCCTTCTTCGATCGTATATATACATATATATACATATCTATACAACTATATGGCTCGGAGGACTTGGTAATTTGGCGATCTCAGAGGGGGTTTTGAGTGTAACTATATGTATATATAACTATGTGTGTGTTTGTGACTTGTGTGCTCATTTCTTCTGTAAAGGTAATTCTTGCTCTTTATCTGCTTCCTCGAACATATATACATACATACATACATACATACATATATATGTAGCTATATCACACAGGGGGATTTGGTAATTTGGCAATCTCAGAGGGGGTATGAATGTACCTACATATGTAACTATATGTGTGTGCTGGTTGCTTCTCTGAAGGTAAATCTTGCTCTTTATCTCCTTCCTCGATTGTATATACATATATATACATATCTATATAACTATATTGTACGGGGGACTTGGCAATTTGGCGATCTCAGAGGGGGTCCGAGTGTAACTATGTATATGACTGTGTGTGCGTGTGTGTGTTGGTTGCTTCTTTGAAGGTAATTCTTGCTCTTTACCCCCTTCCTTGATCGTATATACATATATATACATGTCTATATAACTATATTGCACGGGGGACTTGTAAATTGGCTATCTCAGAGGGGGTCTGAGTGTAAAAATATATATATATATATATATATACACATATGTGTGTGTGTGTGTTTGTTGCTTTTCTGAAGGTAATTCTTGCTCTTTGTCTCATTCCTCGATCATATATACATATATATAACACTATATTACATGAGGGGGCTTGTAATTTGGCGATCTCAGAGGGTGTCTGAGTGTAACTATATATATATATATATATATATATAACTATACGTTTGTGTGTGTGTGTGTGTGTGTTGATTCTCTGAAGGTAATTCTTGCTTTTTTTATCTTCTCTTCCTCGATCATATATACATTTATGTATACTTGGTAATTTGATGATCTCAGAGGGGGTCTGAGTGTAATTTTTTGCGATGTTTTTGGGTACAGAGGTGAGCAGTATTGAGTGGGAATTCATAGAGATGACGGAGCAAGAAGAAGACATCATTAACAGAATGCACAAGCTTGTTGGAGACAAGTAAGAATTTGATGATAATAAAACAGTTTTTTTTTTGTTTGTGTCTGAATGTAATTTTCTTGCAATGCCATCAGACACACACACACGTGTATGTATATATATATATATATAGAGAGAGAGAGAGAGAGAGAGAGTGAGAGAGAGATGTCCTCTAAACATAACTCTGCAACTATGTTGTTTGATCATGTTGAGTTTCTTGTGAAAGCTTGATATTTTAAGGCCACTACTAAAAAAATAATCTAATTCGACATATTTTTCATCACTTTTTACCGGTAAAATTGTTTCGAGAAACTATAGCTTAAGCTTCTAAAATTCAAACATATAAACTTGTTAGGGTTCAATTATGGTGTACTCCATTATGTGTGTGTGTGTGTTATCAAAGACTTTCCGCTTTTCTTGGGCTCTCTCTCTCTCTCTCTCTCTCTCACAAAAGTGACTAAAACAAAGAGGGTTTTTTGGTCCATCAGGTGGGGTTTGATAGCAGGAAGAGTTCCAGGCAGGAAAGCAGAGGAGATTGAAAGATTTTGGCTTATGAGAAACAATGACAATTTTAAGGCCAAAAAAAGAGAAGATAAAAGGAGACAAAAGCCTTAAACCTTATCCCTCTTATTTTATTTTTTATAGTTTCTTATCTTTTAGGTCATTTTCTATTGTTAAGAGTATTAGTGTTGGTGGGTACAGCTTTTAGTCTTTATTCGATTCCTCTTTTTTTGTTCTTTTCTTGAATTGTTTTTATTCTTGATGCTCAAATGCAAGAGCCTCTTCCATGTTTCTATGTTCTTGGTTTTTTGGATTTTCCATTTTTTTGAGGTGGTCTATTCAATAAATTCAAGAATCATTGTCTCTAAAGATTGGTGTAACAGAGGTGTATTTATTGGTTATTATAAATCTTGGGACTCCAAAAGTGAAAACTTTGATGGAGTTGATGCATACAAAGTGGTCTTTGTGATGCTGCAATCGATATGTCGTATCGGATGATTTGATGGATAATACATGATCATTTAAATTTTATTCATCTTTTGAAATTACCTGATATAAAGTACAAAATATAACATAGAACAACCTAGATAGGGAATAACTGAATCTAAGTAATATAAAGATTTTCGAAATTTGGATGATTTTCAAAAAAGAAGATGCGTTGGAATTTGAATAATCAAAATAGGAGCACAATACATAATTTGTTCGATGCTTTTGGAGGGCAATAGATATCCTGAAGAGAATGAGAATACGCTAATTTCTTCATTTCTATAAATGTTACACCTGATATAATATACCGAATAAATCAAATGAATAGCGTGCATTTTGTACAACTTTTTAATTTTTTTTAATTCATCCAAATAAGGATATTTTACATTATTATTATTGTTAAAAAAAAATTAGTCATTCAATCTTTCAATATAGTGTATCGAGTAGAGTATATACTACAACTTAAGAGATTTATGATTCTTTGTTTTATTGAGCCAACTAATTGTTCAATAATATCATGAAAACATCTATCTAGTGTAGCCACTTAAATAACTCCATCTAAGTACAATAATTGCCCAAATGAGAGGTGCTGAGATATATTGCGAACCATATATTGCATATATGGTCAAAAACTAATTGGGCCCCTCTTGCACAAAAAAAAAAAAAAACATGATAAATAAGTGAGATGTCATTTTCCAATGAATTGCATTACTCTTAGCCCCATATTTTTTTTATATTATTAATTATTTTAATATAAAATTTTTATTTCACAATATTTGTCGCCTTATGAAAATAAGATAGTATTAAATGCATTTTTCTCCAAATTTATCATCAAATTAGATACTAATTACATAACCTCTTTATTATTAACATTAACATTTAAAAACGTAAATTAGTCAAATAGAATATAAAAATTATAATTACTAACATTTTCTTAATATGCAGCCACAATCTTAAACGACTATTATGATAAAATGGAAATATTGCATGTTTTCTTATCCAGGGGATATAAACTTAATTAATTGTGACAAGACTATTTAATTTAATTGCCAAGTTTAGTGAATATTATGATTGTATATACTAGCGTGGACTATATCCAAGTTTTGTTAATGTTGATCAATATAAGAGACCAGTAATGGTCAAAAGGACCAGTTTGCTTATCACTTTCGTAATGGAATTTAATTCGTTACCCATAAATAAATACTGAATATTTAATTTTGTATTCATTTATCACGTCACACACACACACACACACACACACATATATATATATATATAAACATATTACAACATAAAATACAACATTACTTAGTCACGATCGACGTAAAATTATAAAAAAATTTCGGCTGCAAAAACTGTTTCTATAAAGTAACTCGTTAGCAGCTCAATAGCACAGGACCACATTATAATTCTTTCAATTTAAGTCATTTGAAAATTGTATAATTGTTCAATTCATTCTTGTTTAGATTTGACGAGTGTTCTTTCATTAGACTTTGAATAGAATTTGTCGAAAAAAACAAAACAAAAAAAGGACTTTGAATAGTAGTATTTAGTGTACAATGGCCTTTTTTCCATACCATTCTTTTTGTAAAAATAGAATGCATACATATATATATATATGTATATATACATATACTTGAAACAATTATATTATTGTTAGTACATGGGTATTTATCAACATCAGTGCACCATCAAATTTATGTCTGATCAGCTAAAAATATTTAATTTTTTTTAATTAATTTATAATGTTCTAATGTGCTCCTCCGCCCCCCACCCACCCACCCATGCGTGCGCACACACAAGACACCCCTCCAACCTTAGTGCCAGTTTTAAGATTTTGGAAGGTGGCGGAGGCATAATTTGGGTGGTGCTCGGCCTTGTCGCTGGGGTGTTTGTCTTTGGGCGGACTGGATCCCCCACCCCATAGTGTTCTATCTCCTATCCAACATTCTAGATGTCCGATACGTGTAAATCTTAAAAATTTACTTACCAAATTAGATAACGGGAATGCAATTAACGGGATTAAACATGTTACTGTTAAATAAATTTTTAAGATTTACATATATCGTATATCTAGAATGTAGGGCAGGAACTGAAACACTTATTATAGGGTAGGGGGTCCGGTCCGGTCTTCGGCTGTGGGTTGGGGAGGATACAGAAAAATAGATGTGTTTTCTTCCCTTTTATGTTTTCCTTTTTTTTTCCATCTATTTTTGTGTTTGGTAAAAATACGAAAGAATGAAAGAAGAAATTTTTATAAGTATATATGTATAAAAAATATTACAAACTACACAAAAATAGTGACATAAATGCATATATATTTTTGCAAGCGTATATAGATATCATATATAAAAGTATATAAAATTATGTATCCTATATAAATAATATAAATATTGATGAGCTAGGTGCCACCTTATCACGCCGTGTCAGCAAGTGTCCCCAAACGGCCTAAGTAGGGAAGCTGAAACCCTCGATGTGACGGGTTGTTCTCGAGGGAGCTTTTAAGCTGGCGGCTTTGTAAGTGGCCTCGAGGCACAAGTACGCTATCCGAAAGATCCTCGAAACAACCCACGCCCTCGAAAAACATCCAGCCCTGTTCTGAGGGCGCGAGGAGCTTGTTGGCGTAAGAGGCCCCCAAACGCGCCCGTGTGGAGAACGAAATACCATACTTGGCCATTGCACAATTTGCCGCCTAACAAGGTTGAATCCAGCTGGCGACCTATGGCAGGTCCTACTTACCGCCACCTAACATGCCCCAATGGCACATGAGTCCATCCCACCAGTCTCCAGCGCCTTAAATGCCAAGTCATAAATGCAATCCTTGGTAATAAATGTTAAATATACACATTAAATGCCAACAAGGCCCCCCATTAATGAGATGTGAGAGCAGCCGCCAATGAGAATCACCAAGGGGACAAAAAGCACATGTTGGTACGGCTGACGTTAGGAAATTTACCAGCTCCTACTAACTATGTCACATCCGGGTGCCTCACTCTTATATATATACCAAATTTGCTCTCCACCCAAGAGTAAGAAAAGAAAACACAAGATTCTCACATTCTTGATAAGTAAAAGAACTTTTTATTTACTATTCATCATATTCTCTAAATACTGACTTGAGCGTCGGAGAACCTACGCTGGGGCAAAACCGGCTAGTCTCACGTGCGTTCCTCCATCTTTGACAGGTGGGCCACCAACATTATCATCCGGAGCTCTTCGGACCCCGACATGTGGTCGAACAAACAACCGACCACATCAAATATCATAAATAAAAAATGTTTAACTATATTTTTATTTATTAAGCCTAATACTTATTGTTCATTATACAACATATATTTATAAATACAAATCAATCGGGCACAACACAACAACTAGGCCAAGTTATTTTTGTTTTGATACAATCAACTCGAAACACTCTATAAATATTAATTAGGTAGCTATATTTTTATTTATTAAGCGTAAAATATATTGTTCATTATACAACATATATTTATGAATATAAATCAATCGGGTACAACACAACAACTAGGTCAAGTCATTTTTTTTTTGATATAATCAATTCGGGACACCCTGTAAATATCAACCCAAAAGACAAGCACACACTCACTAAAGGGAAAAAGGGAGAGGATAAGAGAGTTCGAACTTAGGACCTCATTGATATTAAATTCGAACCTCTACCATTCGACTCCAAACCCAATGATCGGCCAAGTCAAATTGATGTACCCCAAAAATGGTAATCTATGGGCAAAAAAGAGAAATGTGACACTGTCGTTAAGTTTTGGGATCTCGAAACCAAAATTGAACCAAAAACATTATCTAAGAAGACTATTTTAGATTTTTAAAACTAACGAGACTAATTTTGTCAAATGTTAAATTTAAAGGGATCAAATTTGAAATTTTCTCAGATTTTTCCAATCAAAGCGAAACTCTAAAACATATCTCCCACAATTTTATTTTTTGATACAATATCTCCTACAATTTAAACAGTACTGTAAAAAAATATCTCTGATTTCTGGCAGAAAAAGCATGGCTGCATTAATGAATTTTAATGGCGATTAGTCCCAAAAAGTAAATAGTAACAGTTCATTAGGATTAAACGGGGCAGGCCCATTCCACTCCAAAAACCCACAAAAAGTTCCGAAGAAAGAGACACCCCTGCGCGCCTTTTCAAGAGAGAGAGAGAGAGAGAGAGAGAGGGAGTGTTGAAGGGAATAGCTCCATTTGTATTCACCTGCCTCCGTTGCTTTTTAGCCTATATGCCTATTCATCTTCTTCAAACAGTGTTATCTTTTTCTTGTTTTTGTTCTTGACTAGAAACATAGACATATTCCACTGTGTGTGTGTGTGTGAGCGCGCGGGAGCGTGTGTTTACTGGGTACTGATCAGAGGTGAAGAAAGTTTGTGGGCAGGCTTTGATTGGTAAATCCCCATTTTCTTATGCATTCTTTTAAGTGATTTTAGTTTCTATTGTTGTTTCAGTCACACACATACCCATGTGTGTGTGTGGTTTTTGATTGTGCATTTTTTTTGTGCTTGCATGCAATGGTTTATGTAGTTCTTACCTAATAGTCTGCTTACGAAACTGGAATGCGGTACCAAGAATTCAATTTTCAAGTTCCCCTTTTTATTGTTGCTTTATTTGTTTATTAATTTATTGGTTTTCCTTTAAGCTGTGTGCCTTATTACTGATGAATTGTGGAAAAGGGGCAAAAAAATCGATTCTTGAAGGCCCTTTTATTTGTTTATTAATTTATTGGTTCCCCTTTTTTTTCCGGTTCTGTGTGTGTGTGTGTGTGAGAGAGAGAGAGAGAGAGAGAGGGAGAGTGAAGAGAAAAGATTGATTCTTGAAGGCCCTTTTATCTATTTTCCCTGTTTTTCTGTGATACTATCTGTTTTCCGTTTTCAATTTTCTTGAAGGTGGCTCAAGGGCGTGTTTGTTTGTTTGTGTTCATAGGATGTGCTCCAATGGCTTTGGCTTCAGAATTAGAAACCAACACCACGGTGCCAACTTGGCCAGTGGGCCCCATGGAGGATGTCGTTCAGGCATTAATGGAGGCCTTGGTTGATCCTCTCTTGCCTTTGAGGGTCTCCAATGCCCCTCCTTCCATAGATGCTCAGAAATCTGTTGCCAAACAGGTTCTTGTTTGTGTGATTGTTTTACTCTTATGCCCCTCATTTCATATGCTGTGATTGTTTTATTCTTGATTTAGTTTTATTTTCATTGTTAATTCCCATAGATGCATGCAGTTATTCTGCTATACAACTACCACCACAGGAAGCAAAAACCGGACCTAAAATTTCTCGATTTTGTCGAATTCTCAAAGTTGGCTTTGGTTTTAAGACCACCTCTGATCGCATTCATGAAACTTATGATGCAAAATGAACCAATGGAACCGAAAGGTGCTGATGATCATCACCTCTCTTTGACCGAGAAAGCAATTCAGGATGCCTGCGATATTTCGATATCTTTGAACGCGTCGATGGAGTTTCCGAACGCAAAAGAATGGCAGATATCCAAAGTTGCAGTTTTGCTGATTGATTCAAAGAAGGAAAATTGTATGCTACGGTTTGGTGCCGTCACTCAAGGCGTTTGGTCGCTTATCGAGAAAGAGATTAATGAGTTTAGCGTCGATGTGGTAACACCAGCTGAAGAAAAAGTTGGGAATAAGAGGAAAAAAAGCTGTCGGAAGGGATTGAGTTCTGATGCCGAGTTTTTGCAGATGGCATATGATGCTGTCAAGGATGTTGCAGGTATGACGTACATCATTGTCTATTATTGGTATTCAATAAAATTTCAAGATTTTAGGGAGTAGAGCCTTTTTTGTGTTTAGTTTGAAATAAATCTGTTAGAGATATTAAATATTTGATGCACGCGCTCAAATATCATCGGTGCTCATTTATGACAAAGAGTTCCATGTGTGAAACCATGGGAAAGAAGAATATTGCGGTGCGTGTTAGAGATATTAAATATTTAATGTCTGTTATCTCTAATAGCTTAAGCTCATGCTCATCTCAGATGATTTGTCTGTAATTATGGAAGTTTGAAGAGGGAGTTGGTAATTTATGTATTTGATTCTATAAAGCGTTTGATATATCTTTCATTTCTATGACAAAATCAATGGCTCTTATGTCTTTTCTTATATTGAATAGGCATTGACACATCGGACCTTGAGGTTTTGGAGTCTCGCATCACATATTCTTCAAGTAAGCCCAAGACAACTGCTCTCTTTTATATGATGCAATACAATGGGTCATTCAGTGTGAAGGAGCAAGTTCCTCTTAAGTTTCTCATTGAGAGGTTAGTCCCATATGCGGCATTGGCCAATGTTTTTCTTTCTTCCATTAAATATATTAAAATTTTTCTTTATTTCTTTTTAATTTCATTTCAAAGATCTAAGTTTGGTGTGTGCTTTTCATGTTTAGGTGACTAATTGTCAAATGATATAAGGCATGTAACAAAGAAGTATGTGCCACACCCCCTCCCCTCCCCTCCCCCACAACACCACCACACCACACACAGACACACACACACACACACACACACAAATTAAGAAAATTGTTTTATATGTATACATATACATACATATTTTTATCATAATTAAATCCTTGATTAGGGATGGAGCCAAGGGGGCAGTCGTTGCCCCTCCTCAAGTTCATATCAAGTTAAAATTTACATGCATTTTTATGAAATTTTGAATCCCCATCCCCCACACCAAAAAAAAAAAAAAAAAAAAAAAGAATCTCTAGCTCCGACCCTGCCCTCGGTAAATAACATGTTGAAACTCCGGGCTAAAGAGGAAGTTTGAGTACTTTACAAGTGACTCGACAGATTTTGTGTTTTGATGAAATAGTTATTTGTATTAATCGGCCTCTTGTCAATCAAACAATTTTGTGTTTTTATCAGTTTGCAGGGCCCTTTAGCTGAAAAGTTAGCTTACGGTTTCTGGAAAACCACTCCCGTTGTGGACTATCATCACATGCTTCCTTATGTGAAGCTCATCTCATGCTGGCTTTCACGGTATAAATTACAATAAATTCAAATCAAATGATAAATCTATTATGTGTCCTTGTCTTTTGGGTCATAATGAAGTGATGCATTGTTGTGGTATTTGTTATTGGTAATTTTCGGAAAAAGAGCAAGAGTTTTGTGATTATGCCACATCTCAGGGGGTGCAGATTTAATTTGCCCTGTAATATATGCATTTCTCGCCTTGATCTGAGACTGCAGGACTATTCAAGATAATTTGGTTTGACAAATTACTAAATTTTTGCAGGAGAGATTGTGACAGCACAGGGAACAATTGTAAGGACTCGGATTGTACTGATGACAAAAACTGTGGGATTAACGTTAACTCTTCTGATGATGTAGCTAAAGGGAACTGTGACAGCAGGAATAAGAAGTGCAAACATTCATCCGATGGGAAAGTGGCGAGCCCTGATAATATGTTTCACAGTACAACAAAAGACGGTAATCTCGCAGACAAATCGGACAAAAGATGTTACGACATCGAATCTGCTAAAAATGGTTCGAACGGGATTCTCGGAAATTTAGCTAATGATAGCAAGCAAGATGATAAAGAGGTAAAGGACAATAAAGCACTCGAGGAATCGAACAAAAGATGTAATATTGTGGATTCTGCTAAAAAGGAGGAAACGAGAACTTGTACTGAAATTTCGAATAAAGAGAGTGATGAAAGTCACAAGGGTCCGTTGAGCTATTCGACTAGGACTTGCATGAATGATGAAGATGCAAGCAAGAAGCCGAGTTCGAAAATCAGAGTTTATCATCACAGGAGAAAGAATAATTCCTCTACACCAACTGATGATGCAAATGTTCGAGAAAATGTGGTAAATACGAAGGTAAGGCAATTCTTGCAATATTCTTTGTTTTTTTTGATATATGTTATAGAGGAGGTGTTTGGCTGAGTTTATTCTAAAGAGCATATAAGCTCAGCTCGTAGATCTTAATAAGCTCGTACATCTTATTTTAAAAATAAGTTATTAAAGTGTTTATAAAATAAGATCTTCTAGCTTATTGGATGTTTATGGAGCTTATAAGTTGTAAGTTTTAAGTGTAACGATGGCAAAAAAATAATAGTGTAAAATTAATTTCATGTACAAAAATATTTTTTGAGATAATAGAAATGTATTATTGAAAAAAATAAAGATATTTATGTCATTTTATCTTTATGCATTAGATAATTTATAAACTGTTTTAAAAAGAAGTTGGGAGGAGTTGACTTTTTTTGTTTTGCAGCTTATAAGTTCCTTTACTTAAAAACTTGCCAAACACTTTTTAGGAACTTATAAACTTTCAGATAACTTATAAGATGTTTTGAAGAGTTTATTAGCTTAGCCAAACACTTTTAAGGAGCTTATAAACTCTCAAATAACTTACAAGATGTTTTGAAGAGCTTATAAGCTTAGCCAAACACTCTGGAAATCTTGTAATATACTTCTCTTGCATTTACCTAAATGAGAAGTTTGTATTGTACTTTGGCTTGGTTTATCGTACCGAATTCCCAATAGTAAATCAACAAAAGAATATTGTAAAATGAATAATGAGAGGCATCATTGTTCCATGCGTTCATGACTAGGTGGATATGGTAGGCTTGATGAAGTCGGAAATGCTCAGAGACGAGAAGAATTCCGGAATCAAGAATCATGCCACGATCTCATGCAACGAAAATGGCGTTGCTGCACCAAGGGACCAACTTGTTCACTTAGAGGATAAAACTACGTATAATGTAGAAGTCTCGGATTCAGAGGACTTGCAAAATGCCTTGGCACTTCTTTATCGAAAGCGACAAGAACTGGTAATCTCTCGACAATTATTTTACATTAATACTTAGTAGTTTTATCAGGCATGAATTAGTTAATAGTTATTGAAATTCTCGTGGCAGTATCTTCAAATGTGTGATATCGAAGACTCACTTGCATTCTATGAAGATAATATTGTAAGAATAAGGGACGGTATGTTATTTTTCCCATGCTAGTTTTGTTATTTTGTACTGAACATATTGCTATTGCATGCTTAGAGATTTTTTTTTTTTAGTTTGATTTCGCATATTTTTCTTTTTAAACAAGTATTCAATTGATTGGAAAAAAGATAAATATAAAGCCAAGCTCGCGGTTATTTTTCTATTTTGCTTTCCTAAATGTTAAGATTTTCTGTCAGTGCTTGAAAGTTGCATCATACAGACCTACGATAATCTGTCATTGGGTCGGAATACTTAAATGCAATACAAATACAAAGGGACATTCATATATATATATATATATATCTATTTATACACATACATATATATGTATATTTGTGCTTATCAAAAAATTTACCAAAATTATTTATGAATTTCTATAAAGTAGGAGTGACAATACTGCAATATGACTTTTAAAGTTATAATTATGTCACTAGCTATTTTACTAATTCTAGAAATGATAACATCGCGTATAAAATTGCATTGCTAAAATTATTTTCTTTTAGGTGGTGAAGTTGGTTTAGCTCGTCAATGTATCAAATCTATCATAAATAGGAATAATAATTTGATGCTCGAGCATGGAACAGAAATTCAAGATAATAGTCATCATCGTGGCGAAGATAATAGCAAATACAAACTTGAGAAGCAAATGAAATCAGCTGAAACCTATCTCCCCGGGAAATCTTCGTGTCAGGTGAGTATTTTTCTTGGATCTCTAAGTTTCAAAATTGTTGTATATGGGTCCATGCTTTTTATAGTAAAGTTTTATTTGTTTATTTTTTTAAGCTGAGCAATTCTGCATTTAGACATAATATCTAAAAATACTGTAAAAAGTGCTTGTATGTTAAGCTACTATGAATAGTTTCTAAAAAAGTCGCATTTGAATTTATTTTTTTTCTGCGCGAAAGTGTTTTTTGGCAAAAAATAAGTGCTTTTTCTAAATAAAACCCATCCAATCAGGCTCGTAGTATTCCTGTGAGATTGAAAATGTTTCTTGGAATATTTGGGTGAAAATATTGACTTTAAGATGTAGAAAACAAAGATTTTTTTTTTTCATGAAAACTTGTGTTTTTTTTTTAAATAAATGTGTATTCTAATGATTTTGGAGTATGTTTCTAAGAGTGATTGCAAGGTAGTAGTCAAATCTTTTGTGCGGCTGAAATGGTTGAAAAATGAAAAAATAAAACAAGATTTTCAAAATGGATATAACTAGTTTCGAACATATAAGCAATCAAAAGCTTCCTCGTCTTGAATTTATTTTCGTAAAATTGTTTACAAATTCAGTATATTATTGACAGTTTCCCCGAAAATGGTCTGTTTGATTCCTTCTTTCCTTTTTGTTTTAATCATTTACTTGACAGGACTTGGAATATATATGTCTCAAGAATAACTGGAGACTGCCTAGGTATTTTATAGAGCCATCACATGGTAAGAAAAATTTCATTTTACTAGTCTGTTAACAAGGTGCACGCTTCAATATTTATAAGCATGAAAAACCACACACACACACACACATGCACAGTGGCGGAGATAGGACCCTATGATCAGGGGGTGTACCGAAAAAAGAAAGTATTCTGAAGGACAATTAATGCGATTATTCAAATTTAACTACATTTATATGGGATAGTTTCAGTGAATTACGTGCACCCCTTGAATTATATGTTGGCTCTGCCATTGCACACACACACACCCCAACGCTAAGAACACGCTTCTTATTTTTATGAGATAATTACACATACACCCCCTGAGGTTTGGTGTAAATACACCCCTTGAGGTTTGTATAATTATGAAAACTACCACTATTGTCAGCTTTTGTCTTTCAGTTAGACCTTTCTCGAGGTTCGCATTATTACTTAAACTTCCATAAACTCTTATCATACATTAGGGAGCGTTTGCAATCAAAAAAAAAGAAAAAGTAATAATGCAATGTTTTGTTTTCTTGTTTCTGATTAAATATAAAATAATATAAGCTAAAAGCTACAAGCATCTTTCAGTTGTTTTTTTCCAACTTTTAGTTATTTTTTTTAACATTCAACCATTACTTTTCAATTTTCCTTTCTAAACACTAGTCATTTGTACGTACTACTCCAACTAAATGTAACTCTCTTTTATTTTAACTTCTACAAAAGTACGACAATGTGCAAGACACTCCCTTAGATCCTCTTGATAGTCGATTGCGGGATGGTTTATGTAATTATGCAAACTTCAGGGGTCTAAATGTATTTACACCAAATCTCAGGGGGTGTAAGTGTAATTATTCCTATTTTTATCGAATATTCGGTTTCTTATTTCTAGCCTTTCAAATTAGTTCTATGCTATTATCATTCTTTATTTTGATTAATCTGTAATCTGCAAAATTATTTTTAGGTAAATTTATGTCGGATGTGATCGTCGAAGGTAAAGATTTGAGGTTGTCTTCAAAGGGTGTTTCCGAGTCGAAGCCTGGTGAAGCTAGGGAGTCTGCTGCTGCCCAGATGATTGCCAAAATACAGAAATCTTGTGTATGATCAAGCATGTTTATTAGAAATTCATGTGATTTGAGTTATTATCATATCGATCTAAATATTCGAAATTTATTTTCCAAGTAACGTAAATATATCCCAAAATTTGGCCCTCCTTTTTATCAATTTTGAATGATTCTCTTTTTTAGTATTTTCTTTGGTTGTGAGGTTAATAATTTGATAAAAAAAAATATTATTAAGGTTTGAATTCGAATTTTTAATTGATCAAATTATTAAATATCATATTTTATTCACTTATTTTGAATTATAGATATTTATAATCAAATTTGATCCATTGGATAGTTTGTTTAGTCGAATATGCTATAATTCGGATAAAAATCCGCCCCGGTGACGCCCCTATCATGTGTTTTATTGTTTCATGAAAATTAAGAAGACAAAAGTTAGGCAATTCTCGTACCTTGAACAGCCTATCATTAAAAGCTAAAAAGCAATTTTAGATCAAGTTAATAATTTTCCTATTTTTATTTTTATTAACTACCATATGTTTAACATTCATAAATAATTTATTTAAAAGGAATATTCTACAGATATATGTTATGATTTTTTTATTATTATTATTATCTAAACTAGATTAGTCACCCTCAAGCACGTTGTTTATCACTACACTAATGAATACTTAATTATTCAAATTAATCCATATTATGAATTATATAATATTTTTTCCCCAAGAAACATGCATAATGTCAAATGAAAGAGAAAAATAAAATATCTACAAAAAAAAAAAAAAAATTGGATTTTGTAAATCTTGAACTGTCATTTTGGACTTGAATATTGTTTGTCCTTCTGGGGTACAGTTTAGCCACTAATTGCTTGCTAATAATCTATTAGCTCAAGACTTATCAACAAGTTTGACCTTTTCGCCAAACCACATAAAAACAAAACATTAAAATTAAATATAATTAGAAATAATTATCAATTTTTTTTTGTTAATTACAACTCATTGCCAGCATTAATGGTAGCCCTAAAATCTATTTGTCTTTCTCTAACCCTCCGTTTGGTTCTTGAATTTTGGTAAGAAAAATAGAAAAGAATTTTTTTTTTTTGCTTCAAATGACAGTACTCTATGCTTTTATTTTTGATCATTTTTATTTTTTTCTCATTTTTTTCTCACCAAAATTCTTGTTCCAAACATAGCATAGGTAAATAAGTGATACACATTTTTTATTTTTGAGAAGCTATATTTAATACTCACTCTGTCCTATAATATTAATCAATTTAGAGATTTTTTTTATCCCATAATATGTCACTTTGAAGATTTTTAGAGAGTATTAAATCCCTCCTCCCCCCCCCCCCCCCCCAAATTTACCCTCATTTATTATTTTTAATGAAATTTGATGAGGCATGAGAAGGATAATTTTGTCAAATTATTATAAATTTAGCTAAAAAGAAGGTTATTTATTAGCGTAATTAGTTTGTGTGAAAAAATCTAGAACGACTAATATTATGGAATAGAAGGGGTATTAACTTGTATTAATAATAAAGATCGGAACAAACATCCAATTTACTCACTCTAAGACCAAAAAAAAAAAAAAAAAAGTAAAACCAATTATATTTATTGAAGTGATAAAAAATTATTTTGTTGTTAAGTCAATAATAACAAAAACTACATTTAAATTGTTATTATTCTCAATTAATGACACTTTTACAGTGATAACTTAAAATAATGAAAATCTTGTCACGAACTCGTATAAACAATTTTTTTCGACATCAGCTTATTATTGTAGATTTGTTATTAATTATAATTGTGATTTGCTATTGACACTTAAATACATAAAAGCTATTGACACTTAAATATGTAGCTTTGTTGATAGATAAATAAATAGTATTTTTTACTTAATGAATAATGCATATTATTGTGAGAAGTTTTAGATTATAATCTTTAATCTTTTTTAAAAATGTTTTAAATTAAATCACATGATGACGTTATCAAATGACGTCAATCGGGGTCATTTGTTTTGTCTCTTCTCATTGACACAATTAATGCACGTAAAGCTATCAACGTGCTCAGATTCTTTTGAATTGTTCTTTTCCTTGACTCATTCTATACTATTAATGAATGTATTTGTGAAACAATATATATATATATATATATATATATTATTGCCCACGAATAATTAAATATATTTCAACTAATTTTAGTTATATTAAACTAAGTGTACATCATCACATTAAATCCAATCTATTATAAAGTCTAAACGAACCACTCTTTGATAATTATTTTTCTACTAATTTCTTTCAATCATGCAATTTAATTTTATTTTAAATTTTTTTTACTCATCATAAGTTAAATAAATATATTTTTAAAAAAAGTTCAAAAGATATTGTGAATATTAAAATAGTCTAAGACATATAGTTTCATTCTATTAAAGTTGAGCGTTTGATTGGATTATATCGAATTTTTAATTTATACACACATGAAATGTGCCTGATAGACTAATACTTATAATTAGCAAAACAATAGTTTTCTAATATCTACCGTATAGCAATTCTTTTCGTATTTAACAATTGATTATAAATAGTATATTATTTTTTTTCTATATTTTAAAATATTTATATAATTAATTAAAATATACTACATATGAAAAAAAAGAAAAGAAAAGAGATAATGACAACAAGAAGGCATGCAAAAAGAATAGTGAATTGTGTGATGGTACTTTGAAATGGTCAATACTTTTTTTTCCTTGCCAATAATTAATTATTCTTCCATAAATATATTTGTTTTTATGAAAAAAAAACCCAAGTCAAAAATTTCCCTCATTTTCCACATCTCCTCATCTTCATATATACCCCCTCCAAAACCTCACTCTCCCCCAACCCCACAACCCATTTCATCTCCAAATTTTGTCCATTTTTCAAGAAAATTTCATCTTCCCATTTCAATCTTTTTGGTCTCAGCTCTTGATTCAAGAAACTTGAATCCCCTTCACTGAAAATTAAAAACCCAGATTTACACCAAAGCCGTCAGTATCTTTCCACACACACACACACACACACACACACATATATATGTTTGAGATGGAAAAGGTTGAAACTTGGGGGGAAGAGAGCGTGATAAGCGAGCTAGCGAAAGGCATGGAGCTTGCAAATGAGCTGAAAAGCCAGATTCGCTCCCCTATCAGTTCAAGAAATGCTAATTGTGTTTTCTTACTTGACAAAATAGTTTCTTGCTATGATAATGCATTATCAATTATTAATTGCTTGGATTTGCTTGAAAATGGAGAGAGAATTGATTTATTGGGGTCGCATAGTTTGATTGAGGGCAGTCCAAGAAGCGATGTTTCTGATCAAGATTCTAAGGATCAAGGCTATAATAACTCTGTTCGCAAGAAAAGGTACATGTTCTTTTTTTTTTTCAATTTCTTTTATTATTATTATTATTTTATTATTATTATTCACTTTTGTTAAGGATTATTAAATTTAAAATTGTTATGCTTGATATTCTGCATGAAAAGATGTTTGGTTTTTGTGATTTTCTTTCTTTTACATTTGGTATGAAGAGAAGTATTTTTCTTCTTCTTTTTCTTTTTTGAAAAATATATGTATATTGTAATAGTTTTTTTTTTTGGCATTAAATTAATGTTAAAGCAAGTGATATTTGTCTATGGTAGAGTCATGGATTTTTTTTAGAGAATAATAATAATAAAAAAAGCACATCAGAGCCAAAACATCATGTTTGGATTAACTTTCTAGGAAAAGAAGAAAATAGACAAAAAAAGTCAAAAAATAACTTTTTTTAGAAGCTATGTAAAATAATTTTAAATAAAAGTATTTTTTGTAAAATACTTTTAATTATTGCATTCAATCGCAAATATATTTGACATAAAAAAAAGCTTTATTATAAAAAGCACAGCTTAAAAAGCACATTTTTTTAAAGCTCATGCAAGTGGCCCCTTAATGATAAGTTTAATAGTTTTTGAAGCTAATAATTGATACGGTTGTTGACGATTGATATTCATGTAATCAATAATGAAACCGATGTATTCGAAAAAAGAAAAAAGAAAAAAAAAAAGAGAAAGTGAGAGTGATTTTACTCTGAATTTTTGATGGGGGCACTTTTGTAATTTTACAGGAAGACTAAGGCCAGATGCAGTGAACAAGTGCATCTGTGTTCTGGTACAGGGTCTGAAGGTCAGCTGGATGATGGGTATTTTTGGAGAAAATATGGGCAGAAAGATATTTTGGGGGCCAATCATCCAAGGTGAGACATCATTTTTTTTTTTTTTTTTTGGCATTTTCTTGATTAGAGCTGAATAGGGGGACACTAATTTTTGTAAGCATATAATCTTTGTCTTGTGGTCTTTTTGCAAACCTCTAACTATTCTTTTAAGAGTTTTATGGACATTTGACATTTCTGGTCTCGAATAAGAGACTCCTTGTGACGAGGGACGGAGTCAGAATTTTTTGTATGGGGGACGAGATTAAATTCTATAAAATATAAATGTATTATTATTATTTGGGGGCTTGGGGTGGATTTTAATTTTTTTGGGAAAATAATTTACTCAAGATTTTGGGGATGATCGTACCTTCCATCCCCGCCTGCCCGGTCTCACCGTTGTGATATCCGACGAAAACCGGGGAAGAAAATTGAAATGATTTATAAGTAGATACAATAGAACTTTTTAGCAACTTGAGTTAATTATTTTCAAAAAATGATAATAAATCATAATAGTTGCGAGCAAAGTCCATCATTCAAGAGTCTTGTTTGCGGATAGGGTGCGATTGTCCTCTTTCAAGAGGGCCCGGCCGGGGGGGGGGGGTGTGTGTGCTAGAAGAGGGGTAGAGTGCGATTGTCCTCCTTCAAAGTCTATATAAAGCTATATATTATATAAATACAAAATCTTGCAACTCAAATTCCACAAGAATATGAAAAACATCTTTTATATTTTGGCAAAATAGTTCAATCTCGTTCTCAAATAAAAATTTCTGACATTATTATTTGCGGATCCGTTACATGGGCCCCAAATGACAAATTTTAGCCACTTGCAATCTCATTTTCTTGTTGAATGTAGTCAAAAGCTTATGGAAATAGTGTTATGGTTGGGGATTTTAAATACCCATCTATTTCCTTGTCATTACTTCACACTTTTAACATATTGTACTGAAAGCTTATCTAGTTGCCGAGTCTCAGTACAGCCACTTGCTCTGTGAGGTGCTTTATTTATGTCACTGTTTTAGATTAGATCATTTTTTGAGGTCCCATGTATTGGAACTTGAGGGGATTTTCATCTTTAACCATTCAATAACCAATCCACGGTCCTTAATTATATGTCATTCATTGAAAAGTATATAAGATACGATATATAATAATGTACGGACACTCAAAAAATATCATTTTGTGCAGTATCGGACATGGTTTTAATACTAGAGTATGGCGTGCCTAGATTTTAAACAGAAAAGAAAAGACTACGATATGGCACCAGCACATTTTGGATACGACATTTTTTTTCCCTTCATATTTTATAGAATCTTTAGATTATAAATTTAGAAAAAGAGAGAAAAAAAATATTTAAAGATTATTTATTATATTCTTAAATTCATTTTCTCTCTTTGAATATATGTATCTCACTTAAGGTTACTAGCTTTTCTTTTTAGTTTATATATATATATATATATATATATATATACATACTTGGCTATAGATACACCCTTAACTATATTTACTATAAGAATGCATATCCTTCAGTGACGAACTAACACATTATAGATTTAGTTCTATAAGAATGTCTTGTCACTGATTATTTATTTAGTTCTATTTACATTGAATTCTGTAACTAATCTATCATAGATTTCTTAGATGATGATAGAATCTTTTCGTCACAAAATTTTCGTTAGTAAAAGGGGTGCTTTCTTATAGTGATTTCTCTAATTTATTTTGCTGATTTATTTTATTTTATTTAATTTTCTCTTTGGTTAAACTTTTCCATTTACATACATGTACATGTGTATTCTTATATTTATTGCATTGTACAGCTGTGTCTGGGACATGAACATGTTCATTCATCATAAACTCCGACTGATAGTCGAAAAAAACATGCACTATAAGAACCATTCAACAGATATAACCACATATTGAGAAATTCAAGAACCTTATTTTTCGTAAATTGACAAGAACTCGTTGATCATCTGTTTTCTAACTGCAGGTCTTATTACCGATGCACTCATCGCAACACGCAAGGATGCTTGGCGACAAAACATGTACAACAAAGCGACGAAGACCCTTCTGTGTACGAGGTCGTATACAGAGCAAAGCACAGTTGTATTCAGGAAAGACTAAAACTGAAGAAACAAAATGCCAATGTTCAAATGAAACAAGAAGAAGATCAGGGCCAGAAGCTTTTTGAACATAATGTGATCAGCAATATTGAACCAGGTCTCGAGGTTGAGTCTGAAAATGTGGAAACTCATGAATTCTTTTCAGATTTGGATTTCTTGATTGATCAGGTGGATCTTGATTCTTATTTCGCTGATGCAGCCGAGTATTTCTAAGCATGTATCTCATATATTTTCAGATGCAAAAAAGCGGTAATTTATGTGCTTTTTCGCACATATAACATGCAATATTTGTTTGTTTGACGTGTACCATTTTCGGTCAGAAATAACTACAGACTCCTCCTATGTAACTACATGCGATTAATAAAGTCTCCGATCTTGATTTTAGAATTATTTATATGTTCTTAATTTGTCGTTGATCTCTACCTTACAGTTATCCCCGTTTGTCCGTCATAGATAGAAGTCATTCATGTCTCGTAACAAATTTGGTTGGTTTTGATCAAACTTTGACAATCAGATGGAGTTTATGCAATTTTAGAATCAACAGGGAAGATTTGTAATTATGCAAATTTTGCCTGTTTTGATCAAAATTCGACGAAGAGATGACAATTTGTAATATTGAAATTTGAGGAAATTGTCGAGGACAGTCTAATATAACATGATCAAATGAAAGATATTGTTGAGTACACAACGAATTTTCAACCTTCTATTAATTAATAGGGAAATTTTTACCCGCACCGGGTTCGGCCACACCATGACTAGTTAGATGGTGAGTGTTTTACACTTGCGATGTGATTGGTGTACAATTTAGGGAGAGTGACCAATTACATGACAAGTGTATTAACACTTGCTATATGATTGGTTGGGTGCGGCCAAGCTGGATTTGGGCAAGAATTTTCCTAATTAATACACATATCGTTTATTAATAAGTGAAACAGAAAATATAAAGTTGTTATACACTAGAAGATCCAAAACCTTACAGTTATAGCTTAAAAAGTCCTCCTTTTCTCGCGCAACTGATGCAATCATCTAAAACCATTTGCCAATCGAATTTGTACTGAAAACCCTTCTGATCAAGTAGATTTGAACCCCACTTAGTTTCACATTTAGGGCTTTCCAAGTGCCTAGAAAAATAAGAAGTTAAAAAAAAAAACACGTAGTTATAGGATAAAATAGATTATTTCTAAAAGTAAAATAGTTCAAAAAGAATGAAAAAAAGGAGTTCAAAAACATAAAAATGAAATAATAAAAAAATGCGCGTGCGCGCACACATATATAAGGCCTTACGCTTCCTCGATGGTAAATTGAGGATATTTCTTCTGGTAGTAATTGGCAATTTCTCCAGTCGATAAATACGCATTCGCACACAAGAATCGGCCCTTGATTGAAGCTTCTTTCATGCAAAAGATGTGGGCATTGCAAACATCCTCAAGATGAACAATTGGGATTTTACCAAGAAGAACTTCCAAGTATTTCAATGAGTTCAAGGCGAATTCATTGTTCGTGAGCTGCGCCAAAAATACCGTTAAGCTTCCAGACAAGTACGGCATAAGGGTTTCTCCGCCTACAAGGCCGCAAGCCAATGTCACCACCTCCATTTCGCCAGCACCATCACCATTGGTAAGGCTTAAGAGTTCTTTTTCAGCCAATGTCTTTGCTTGGGTGTATTCCTACAAACGATAAATTTCTCCTCTTAATTTCAAAATTACATAGGTAAATTTTCTGATATTTAAGTTAGGGCAAATATTATAAACGATCCGCATCTTTTGGTTTAGAATCACTTTAGCCTCTCATATTCTAATTTTGACTTAAGAATTCATCTAGTTAAAATTTTGCTCCATGCTTGTTCTTTTGCTCAATTTTAGGTAGAATTTCAGTCGGAAATGACTACGCGAGAGGGTAGTTAGGCATAATCATTTTCGGCGAAAACTCTTCCTAAAAATTGGGTTGATTCGTTGCGAAATTTTAACTTGAGAAACTACGATTTTACGATTAGAACATGAGACACTAATGTGATTATACATTAAAAGATAGGAGGCCATATATGGCATTCACCCTATAACTTATCTATATTTTACCGCTGTCTCTATTTCTGTTGGTCATTGTATTAGAATTTAGGGAGAATTACATCTATATCCACTAAGTTAAACCCCCCCCCCCCCTCCTTATTTCACTAATTACCATTACAGTACACCCCCAACTGTGCAAACCATAAGAAATTCTAACTATTTTCGTGAAAATAATAATTATATTCTCTCTGAATTTAGAAAAAAAAATATCATAATTATTGATTGAATATGATTATTGAGACTTCTTTTTGATACAAGGCCCGCTCTAAAATCATAATTATTGATACGATCCTTTACGACTGAATAGGGGAATCACAAGCACGATTAGCACAACATCCATATTCTCTGAGTCACTCAAGTACAAAACTAAATGGCAAAAGTGAGTGCAAATATGGCTATGAAATATTCATATGTTCTTACCGCTAGATAGTCATTGTTGTAAGGTAAAGAGAGATTTAGAGGTGTCCAACAAGTCTCATCCATGAATTCTTTGAAACCACCCCCATCATCCTTTAATGGCGAAGCGGCCATCACCGAGGCCGTGTATACGAGCCGCCTCACAGTTCTTGATCTTCTACAAGCCATTGCAATGCACCGGGCCGCGCTAACAGTCGCATCAACCCTGTTCGTATGCTGTTAAATTCATCGATGAAACCAATAATCAGTGATCGCGATTTGATTTGTTTTCATTTAATAACTTAAAAAAATTAAAGAAATTGTAAAAAAATGATACTCAAGAACTATATGAAACCTTGTAGCCCTCAGGGTGGAGCAATGGGGTGGCAACATGGAAAACAAAATCGCAACCTTGGATTGCTGGCTCAAATTCCTCTGGCTTGTAAATGTCAGCCTCAAATAGCTTCAATCTTTTATCTGCCCCACAAAAGCTCTTTAAAAGTTCTACCTTTGTGGGATCATCTGCAATACAATATTAAGTTCAATTAGGTGCATATATATCCAACTGATTTTTCCGGGGCACTCGGGAAGAGGTCAATAGAGATAGTTGCCCCTCAAATTTATATAAAACTATATACATTTTCATCCCCTGGATATGAGAAACTTGTCATCATATTTTCAAGAAATTTAATTTTGCCCTCAATATCAAAATTTCTGGATGGCTGTATAAAACTAGTTTATATTTTCATAAATTCCTATTATAAAAAATAATTTGATAAAAATAAATTAATTTTTTATAACATAAATCAATAAATAAATATATTAAAAATTGTATAATAATAGAATATGTTTGATTTCAATATTAATTTTTGTATAATTAAGGCAATGAAGTTTTTAAAAAATTTATATAGAATCAAAATTTTTAATTATTATTAAAATAAATGATAAATACTGTAAATAAAAAATTAATTTTTTTATTTTATTTGAATTAAAATTTAATATATCTTAGTTTAAATACTTGATAATTGTTGGATTTTTTTAGACAAACATGAGTTACCCTAAACAATTTCGAAGTCTATTATACACGTTTGCATTTGCATACGACACTGCTATAATTAATACAAAGGAAAAAAATAATTATAGTTGTATAATTTATCTTTCTCACACTAATAAATGTTTTATTGTTTAAAAACTTAAAGAGTGATTAGTAAACACCCCGTTTGTGTACGAATTAATATGAAGAGATTAAGTGAAACTTATTGCAGGATAAGGGGGTAAAGCATTATACATAAGAAGCATAATCCAAGGGGTGTGAGTGCATTTTTTTTCCCTAAAATAAATAAAAAGAATGGAAGAATTGACATACTCAAATTCCTGAGTGTTGCATGCACAATATAGCCTTCACTCAAAAGCTTCTTAACAAGTGAAGAACCAATGTAACCTGCACCTCCTGTCACACACACCTTACACCTCTCCTTCTCCATTACTTAGCCAATTTCTCACTCTTGAAATTTGAAGAGTTCAAATCTTAAGCAATTTGTGGCTGAAAAATGAGAACTCATACAGCAGATACAACCAATAATGGAGTTGGACCTAACTATGTAAATTATAATTAGTTGGAGAATTTAGATAAATTTTGACATTGACACTTGAGGTGAGTCTTTGCAGTTGATATGTACAAAAACAGTAAAGAAACAAAATTAAGTATATACAATACTCAAAATTTGATAAACACGAAAACGTTGTTATCAATGCAGGCCTACAAAATCAATCCAGATCTTTTGTAACATTTTTCGTATAATATATCTTCTGTTACACTATCAACATATAGACCTGTGCGTATTAGTGAACAATTGAGATTAAGATAGAGAAAAATTATAGTATAGTGTGTATTTATAAATGTAACAGAAAATATTACAAGAGATCCAAACTACCGCAAAACATCGAGAATAACCATATACAATAACAATTTCAAAACAAACAAATCGGAAAAAAAAAAAAAAACAGGGCCACTAACAAAACAAAGAAAATATGTGATCTTCTCCTATACAAATTAAATTGGCCATCTGGTGAACAACAAATGTTGCCAATTTTGGGAAACTACTGCACTTGAAATCATCGATCGTGTGAACAATGTATTTTGTCCTATGTCTTTTTGATTGGCAACATCTTCTCCTATAGTTTATAATTACAAGAGCTCGTTCGTGCATCTGTCTGTTTCTGTTCGTATATGTCATAAATTTTATAGCAAAAAGAACAAATTGATTACATAGTAATCAACTAACAACGAATAATTTTTGTTCAAAATTTTATTTTCTTAAATAATTTAAATTTAATTATAAAACAAAGAATAATATAGCAATTCTTTCATTAATTTAACACAAAAAAATTATTAGTGCTTCTTTGAAAACAAGAGATGTGTCTGTGCCTTTGTAACTAAATATTAAAATAAAAATAATTAGCGCAGAAAAAAAAATTATATTTCTTGAGTAATTATGTGTGGTTGATTTTCTCTTTATTTATCCTCATTTAGAAATTAAAAGTTATTTTTAAATATTTTAAGTAATTTTACACAAACTATAACAAAAAATGAGATCAGGGGTCTAAAAGATTAAAAGAAATTAATTAAATCCACGCCGCTTCCAAATTATTATTATTATTGTTGTTGTTGTTGTTGTTGTTGTTGTTATTATTATTATTATTATTATTTGGTAAACCCATGAAATAGATCTATCCTTACCACCAAAATGTGAATTATAATAATTATATAGTATCTCATATGAAGTTTTTAAAAATTTATCTAGAATCAAAATTTTTAATTATTATTAAAGTAAATGATAAATACTGTGAATAAAAAAAATATTTTTGTTATTTTATTTGAATTAAAATTTAATATATTTTAGTTTAAATACTTGATAATTGTTGGAATCTTTTAGACAAACATGGATTACAAATATACTTATTTAAATTCATATAATAAGTATTTGAGTTTCATATATGGCAAAATAGAATTAAATGAGGTTATCCACACATATGATTATTAGAAAAAATTTCAATGTTTTTGAATTATATATATATATATATATATATATATATATAAACCCCCTAAAAAATTTTGAAGTCTATTATACACATTTGCATTTGCATTACGATACTGCTACAATACAGACGAAAAAATAATTGTGGTTGTAAAATTTATCTTGCTCACACAAATAAATGTTTTATTGTTTAAAAATTAAAAGAGTGAAATGTTATAATGGATATTTTACAAGCAATAGTAAACGCCCTATTTATGTACGAATTAAGATGGAGAGATTAATTGAAACTTATTATAGTATAAGGGGATTAAAGTATTATACATAAGCATAACCCAAGGGGTTTAAGTGCATTTTTCCCTCAAATAAATAAAAAGAATGCAAGAATTGACACAATCAAATTCATGAGTGTTGCATGCAGAATCTGTACAATTTTGGTCACATGACAAATTATGAAGTGGCTATTTGTGGGCCTCATAGAGCAGAATAGTGTGGATCTGTTAAGAATGGGGCAAAAGTTCATTAAGTGTTTGTCTGTCTGTCTATTCGGTTGTGCAGACCATTATATCATGTGGTTATTTGTAAAATTTTTTACTTTAGGTGAAGTTGAAATTGTATAAAAAATTTGAAAAAATTGAAAAAAATTGAATAATGAAAGCTTATAGTGTTTGAAAAAAGTGAAAAGTAGAGAAACAAAATATAGTTCAAGCGTTCAAAAAAAGAGCTAAGAAGTGCTTCAATATGACACAATCAATTTGCAAATAATTACCAAAATACCAAAAAATAGAAAAAAAAAAGTTGATTTATATCTGCTTCCAGCTTCTAGCTTTTTTTGCTAAAAAAACAGAAATTAATTAATCAAACACTACTCTACTGCTTAAAAATAGCAAAAAAAAATACAAAAATGCTTTTTTTTTAAGCTATTACAAACACTCCCTATACATGTCCTTTATGTTAGTGTGGGACAAGTGTAATAAGATAAAGTTTTTTTTTTTTTTTTATTAGTGGAATTAGATTTCTAATTTGTTTTATATTCGTTTGTTGACATGTTAACTGCCCACCTTGTAATAATTCTTTGTTTTGCCAATTGACAATTTTAGATTTTATGTTTCATTTCGTGTTTTATTATATATTTTTGTTCAATTAGGCGTATGTAATATTTCAGAATAAGTATTTGGCATTTATTTATGTAGATGAAACAACGATTAAATTATTATGGAAACTTAAACGTTATTATAAACAAGTAAACAATTTTAACAGGGGCATGTATATATTTATACTATTATAAAAAGAAAGTAATTTTTTTTTCTCACAAATGACGGTTATTTATGTGATTTTACAAAATTTTCCCTTCAATTTTATGTGGAATAAATAAAGATATGTAAAATTGTGGCTAAAATTAAAAATTCACATGAAATCGATTCAATTCGGATGCCAAATGTTGATGCGTCAATTTTAGCCTTTTAATTAATAAACACATGCAATAAATAAACAAATAAAAAGGTCAATATTGTAATATTACATGTCAAGATTTAAGAACAAGTGGGGGAGGGGGGGAGCCAAAATTTTGTTTTGGGGTGAAAAACCAAATTTTTATAAAATATTAGAAGCATTTTTAAATTTTTAGAAAAATATTTGTAAACCTAGACTTGAAGTGTGTGCGCGTGGGTGGGTGAGTGAGGCGACCTCGCGCCTGCTAGCCCCCCTTTGGCTCCGCCTCTGAGAACAATAAACAACTATAAGGAAGTAGTCGCTTTGGTAAGTGAACAATTTAGTACAAATTTAATGAAATCTGCCGCAAAGCACAGTTTTGTAACAAGTTTTTTTTTTATTTATTGTAATTTCATAAGTAAGTCATTTCTCACCGATTTTGGTTTAGTTTTATTTTAATATAATTGCATCATAATCCATTACAAATTAATGTCTCGCTTTGTGACAATATTTTTCTGTTACAAATTTATTATTAATAAAAGAGATACTTTGTTAGAGTGTTGTTACCAATGCCTAAAGAACATTGATAATAACCATAACGATAATCTCGAAAGCCAAATTAATAGGCCAATAGCCCGGATAGGATCCTCTATTGTAAAATAGTACATCATCTACTATTGTATAATTTATATTCATACCATGTATGTAAAATTATTTTTTTAATTATACCTTTGGCTTGAAATTTTTACAATTGACATATATCCATATATTAAAATATAAGATAAAATTAACACAATTTGTAATAAATTATCTCGTATGTCAATAGCCACCCAAAACAATATCACTCATCACCAAACAAATAAATCCAAGAGACAAAATTTCACGAACAAAACAAATCAAATGTGTGAGTTTTCCTACATACGATAATTGTTGGAAATGGGTTTAATTGTGATAATATTTATCGGGATTAATATAGGATGAAGCCATTTGTGAGTGTTGCAAGAGTTGACACAATCAAATTCCAGAGTGTTGCATGCAGAATCTGTACAATTTTGATCACATGACAAATTATGAAGTGGCTATTTGTGGGCCTTATAGAGGCAGAATAGTGTGGATCTGTTAAGAATGGGGCAAAAGTTCATTAAGTGTTTGTCTGTCTGTTCGGTAGTGCAGACCATTATATCATGTGGTTATTTGAAATTTTTTTTACTTTTGGTGGAGTTGAAATTGTAGAAAAAGTTAGAAAAAAATTGAATAATGAAAGTATATAGTGTTGGAAAAAAGTGAAAACTTGGAAAAAAAAAAAAAAGTTCAGGTGTTCGAAAAAAGAGCTAAGAAGTGCTTCAATATGATACAATCAACTTGCAAATAATTACCTAAATACCAAAAAATAGGGAAAAAAAAGTTGATTTATATTTGCTTCCAGCTTCTACCATTTTTTGTTAAAAAAAGAAGAAATTAATCAATCAAATTATTCTGAAAAGAGTATCGTAGGCCCATCCAGTCAGTGGGGCGAATATTTTTTTAAAATTAACCGGCTCAACCCGGTGATTCAGTCGTTGCATTACAAATAAATACTGATAAGTTTACTGAACTTTCTTGTTTATTTATTTGTATTTGGCATTATTTGATTGCTTTTGGCTATAGTATTTTGCTATAAAACCGTTTTTGCATTGTACTTATATTATCGAATAAATCCACCCACGAGAATATCAAATTTTAGATATTATGTTCTATTGTTTTGCAACAATAATCAAATTAAATTGGCAATCTAGTGAACCAGAAATATTGTTGCCAATTTCGAGAACTACTACACTTGGAATCATGCAGGGTTGAGTGGTCCAGTATAGTTTAATATTTCTAAGTGAAAAGAAATCCTATTTGGTTTATACTTGTGGTCCTTATAGCATTTGCCAATCTTCTTTATCTTCCTTGTAAGCAATGATCTTTCCCCATGCAAATGGATATTATCTGTAATTCCCATATCTTTCTCCAAATCAACCAATAATATGTGGAAGATGAGTGTTTGGTTTTATTTTGGATTGTTTAGTGCAGGTCGGATTCTCTACTTTATAATCACGCTATATCTTCTCATCTATTCATCAGTATACGTTACATATATTGATGAGCGGCTGAGATAAACTAAGAGAATCTTCAATTTTTTTTCTTCATATCATCAGTTTTCTTCTTTCCTTAGCATAGCCGCTTGCCAATATATGGGGCATGTATTGATGAATATATGAAAAATATAGCACGGTCATATAGCAGAGGATCCAAACTATGTTTTGTGAGAATACGTTTTGATAGCTGGTTAGGATTGAATATTCAGTTAAAAAGATTATATTTAATTTAATTTGGGAAAGATCATAAATTTTGTTTATAGATGTCTTTTAGTGATGTCGTATCAAATATTTATATCATTATATATATGCTTGATAAAATTTAAAATTGTCCTAGACTTTTTATTTAGAAAGCAAATTAATCCCTAACTTCTTGTTTTAATTTTTTTAATTTCATCCTTTGCTCCATTTTGGTGTAAACTTTTGGTTAGATAATATAAATTGCCAAAACTACTGCTCACCAAACTTTTACGTACACTCAATAGTTGAACATCATCATTCCCTTTCCACGCAAATTATATTTTGGTCTCTTATTGAAAAAAAATCAGTATTTGATTGTTAAAACATCCAATATATATATATATATATATAGACACACACAGTAAAAGTGTAATAATTATTTATATATATAAATTTCACTTTTGGTGTCAATTTGATACTCGATCTCTATAAACAAGGCATGAGTTTCGATCAAAATTCAATGAATCTGAGGAATGGAAAGACAAAAATCATTTTTTAAAAAAATAATACATTAATTTTTTTAAGTTAAAAAGTGAATAACATTTTAGCCAACTGGGTGTTTGCAAACATAGAAAAGAAAAACTATGCTTTTAGCTTCAAAAAAGTAGCAACGGAGTATTGTATGTTTCTTCTGCTAAATAAAATAAGTTAAAAGTCGAAAATACACTCTTACAGTTGCTTTTTCCAACCTTATAGGCTTTTTTTTTTTTGAAAACTCAACTATTATCGTATATGTACTTTTTTTATTAATTTTTTAAATACTCATCACTTTTATTGCTCCATCTTTTTATAATTTTTTCTAGAATCTTAATTTCTTCAAAAATACAATTCATTAGTGGCGAGCAACCCCTTAGTTGAGGAGGGTACAGTTGGTCTTAAGTCTCGATTAATGATGTTAATCTCGAAATTACAGACAATAGTACAGTCCAATCAGTAATGAACCCCCCACCTTAATAAGCTAAATTAGGTCTAGCAGTTAAACAAATCTATAACACATGCGTGTGCAAAATAAAAATAAAATATAAATTGATTATATATTTAAATTTTAAGACATAAAATTAAAATATTTATTGCATTTTATACATGATTATATATTTGCTAAATTATTTATATTGTATTTTATTAAATTAATTATAAAAAATAATTTAAAACAAAAAATTCTAAGATTAACAAACAAATAAGCAAGAAAAAGTTTAAAAATTTGATAAAAGAGACGTGGAAATATATATATATATATATATATATATATATATATATTTGGATAGAGAAGAGAAGAGAAGAAAAGAAACAAATTAAAAACACGTTAATGATAGGAGAGAGAAGAGAAGAGAGAGAAAATAAATTAAAAATATAAAAAAAAACCAAAGAAATCGAAAGACACTAAGGCGGTTATTAGACCCCTTGTGTGCTTTATTAATAGCATAGATTATATAATAAAACGAAGTTTAGATCTAATTAGATATGTGATTTTATATCATTTGAGGAGCTATAATTTTCTTTTGACCTCATGGATTCCTGTAGGTACAATTAATGTCAAAATTTATTTTATCCAAAATGGACTATACTATCGATTTGAATATAAGATTAAATAGCTTTCGAGCAGCTTTCGATTTATTTAAATGCTTGTTATAAATATAAAAGTTCAAATGTTTATATTTAAGGGCGAATTACAGTGACTACCCCTGAGGTTTGGCTAATTTACGAAAAACCCCCTACTTTTTCAAAAATTACCAAAACCCCCCTAAGGTTTCAAAAATATTACCAACTTATTCAAATTTCCGAAAATACCCCTTCCCTTTTTTTGGGTGATTTACATTGACTACCCTGAGATTTGGTTAATTTACGAGAAACCCCCTATGGTTTCAAAAATTACCAAAACCCCCCCGAAGTTATATCAATATTACAACTAGCACCTATTTAGGTTGGCTTATTAACAATATTAAATCTTTTTTTTTCCCTCTGTAATATTGTTATCATAAAATTTTCATGTAATAGATTTGAAAAAAAAATGTGATTATTTATTCAAATAAATATTCTGAATTTAATGCATTAAAGGTATCTACCAACACATCAAGTATGTTATATTATCGCTAATACGGAGTAAATTTTAAGAGAAATGAGTTAGAGTCCTCAAGCTAAATAAAGTTTTCATGTGCATTATTTAATTTCAAATTTTCATTTCAATTAATGTTTATATTCCTCATTTCACATAATGGATATATACGATGCATATTTCAATTTTTCAAATCTATTAAATTAAAATTTTATGATAATAATATTACAGAGGGAAAAAAAGAATTAATATTATTGATAAGTCAACCTAAGTAGGTGCTAGTTGTAATATTAGTATAACCTCAGGGGGTTTTTGGTAATTTTTGAAACCACAGGGGGTTTCTCGTAAATTAGCCTAATCTCAGGGTGGTCAATGTAAATCACCCAAAAAAGGGAAAGGGGTATTTTCGGAAATTCGAATAAGTTTGTAATATTTTTGAAACCTTAGGGGGTTTTTGGTAATTTTTGAAAAAGTAGGGGTTTTTTCGTAAATCAGCCAAACCTCAGGGGTGGTCAGTGTAATTTTTCCTTATATTTAATACAAACAATATTTGTAGGAATGAAATATGTTACGTTTAATCGCAACAAATTTATTATATATATATGTCCCATTGGTGTGAAAATATAAATATGATAGTTTTTACACAATTTTTTACTAATTATATACTCTTCGAACAAAATGCACTGATATAATTAGGATTGAAGCTCGAGCTATTTTGAGTTCAATTAAACTCGAGCTTCTTCTCGAGCCAATTATATCTAGGATTGAAGATCGAGAGCCATGATATAATTTAATGTTTTTTTTTATATTTTTAGTATATACTTTGCATTATTAATAAATGTTAAATTAATTAGTAGTATGTATGTATATTACTACATAATAATATTTTTTAAACTAAAAGAGAAATTGAACTCTTTTCATAAATTTTATTAAACTAAGAATTTCGAATTTTATAAATTTGAAGTGCTTAGTTAATTTGAAAGTTTGAGCTCAATTGAGCCGAACTCAACTTCAAAAAATTAGAATTTTCGAACTCAAATTTGATATACATATTTTGAGTTCGAGCTCGATCTCTGCTTCGTTGCACCCTTGATCAAAACTACTTAAAAAAAAGTAATTTTGGATTAACTTAATTAATTATTAAGAGGAGAGAGAGAGAGAGAGAGAGAGAGAGAGAGAGAGAGAGAGAGAGAGAGAGAGAGAGAGAGAGAGAGAGAGAGAGAGAGAGAGAGAGAGAGAGAGAGAGAGCGCCTAAGTCATGTAAGTAGTGAATCGAAAGGAAAACCATCTAGCACATTTTATTTCAATGGTGCCACCACCCAACCTACAAAACAAAAATCATTGCACAATTGAATTAAATCTTGGGTCCCTCTCCATTTTGTTTGATGTTATAAGGCTAATAATAGTTTCATTTCCTTTACCAAACGCCTTTCGCATTAGAGCAATTCCCACCACTAGCTAGAAAGTTGACGGTTGTAAAGTCACCGACGAACAACCCCAATTGGTATCACATAGTACAAATATTTGCATCATGCATGTCAATTTGAATTTGACGGGAAAATTCTTATTTAAATTCAATCTGATCATACGCAATAAATTACAAAGTAAATGTAATACATTGATAACATGATTAATTTTGGTGTAATTCGAACTAGAATTTCTCCTATTTAGCGTAAACCCTTTTGTCAAATATGAAAGTTTTATTCAACAAAAGACTACAACCACGTAAAACTCTTACCCTAACTCGATTTGAATGTATTTTTATAAATCATGATCATATAATATGTGTACTTGGCCATAATATAATTAGTGTTTTTCGGTTGAATCCAATTCAGGGCAAAATATCACCCACAACCACATGCTAAAGCATTTCCTGATTTAGAACCCGTTTGGATGGAGTTTTTTTAGAGATAAATTATTTATTTTTTTAAAAAAAAAAACACTCACAATAAAAAAGATTGTATTTGGATGGACTTTTTAAAAAAATTAGTAGCCATAAAAAAAAGTTAAAAAGGGCTTTTGTTAGAAGCTAACCCTCAGTAGCTTCAAATATATAAAAACACATTTTAAAGTAGTTTTAACTATTATATTCAAACGCAAAATTGTTTAGCTTAAAAAAAACTCTATGATAAAAAACGTCATTCGAGAAGCACTTTTTTAAATTCATCCAAGCAGATCCTTAATTATGTCCACATAGCTATTGCGGATTACATTTTTTTATTTCTTTTTTATGTATTATTTTGTATGGGAATGCATGATACACTTAGAATGGAATACAAAGTAGACATATACTATAAATCTAATTGGTACAATACATGAGTAGGATAAAAATATGGCACAGAAGATTTGAGGCAGTCAATTATGTGGAAATTTCTTGTCCAAATCCAGTTTGACCATATCCAATCAATTGTGTGCGAGGTTACTTATCCACTTATTAGCTAACTCATCTAGCAATTTTGTAGAGGAACCCTTTTCGCTGAGCACTTCCGTAGCAGCATCCTTCAACTCCCGCATTCGACTCCGAATCTTCTTCCCTTCTTCACCTTCCATCAAACCCTTGATGACATTCGCAATCTCGACTCTCCCCACCAGGCCATTCCCGTCCACCTTAGGCCTCAAGGCGACCTTAATATCCTCGTGGAGCATCACCGCGTTCATTTTCTGCTCGGCATACAGCGGCCAAGCGATCAATGGCACCCCGCCCACGACGCTCTCGAGAGTCGAGTTCCACCCACAATGCGTCAGAAATGCGCTCGTCGACCTGTGGGCTAGGATCCGAGCCTGTGGAGCCCACAGTGGCACCACCAGGCCCCGGCCCCGGCCCCGGGTCCTATCCAAGAACCCTTGTGGCAAATAAGCCAAAGGGTCCTTTTCATCTTTCTCAACACTAAAATATGTAGCACTGGAGGCTTCCTCACTGGGGCACCTAACAACCCACAAAAACCTCTGCTCACTCATCTCCAACCCTAGAGCAAGCTCAACCATCTGATCATGAGACAGAGTCCCACCACTCCCAAATGAGACATACAAAACAGAGCCACTTGGCTGATCATCCAACCACTTCAAACACAAGTTTTCATCTGATTTTGAGCCCGTTTCGATCAATGGACCAATGGGATAAACAATTAGCTTCTCATTTCCCCTTTTTTCTTGCAAATACTCAACCGGGCCGGGCTCCAATTCTCTGAAGCTGTTGAGTATTATCCCATCAAACATTCTATATTTTTTAGCTTGATGAAGGAACCATTTATAAGCATCATTCTGGCGTTCCTGGAGCGCGTCGATGAGATCCCTCCCGTGTATGGGCATACACCCCGGGATCTGCAGCTTATCAGGCACTTCTCCGTACTCGCACGACACCGTTTTGTCTAGCTCCGGCAGGTGGAGGATCACCGACAGAGCCATGGCGGTGGAGGGGAAGAAGATGTATGGCCGGATGCCGAACTCCGCCGCCACTTCGAGCCCATCGGCCCCGAAAAGATCGACGACGAAGGCGACGACTCTCTTGCCGCCGTCGAGCATGGATTTGACGGCGGCGCGAATGGACGGCAGTGAGCGGGTGATGGTGAGGCAAATGAGCGTTTCGATCCTGACATCGGGGGGCATGTCGTCGAAGCTTACGGCAGGGAGGGTGAGGTAGTCCACGGCGGAGAGGAAGTCTTTCTGGGCGGCGGAGAGAGGGCCGTCGGTGGGGATTATGAACGTGGCGGAGATGCGGTGGCGGTGGACGAGTTTCTTGGCGAATTGTACTAAGGGGATGAGGTGGCCCATGCCGGGGGTGGGGAGAATGGCTATGTGGGGGGTGGCGGGCGCCATGGATGAGGAAGTGGATAAAGTTAGTGTTAAGCTTTTCAGGTGATGAGGAGATAATAAAGAGAAGGTTGGGGCGTGTGGTTTTCATCATGGATGTTATCTTCTTATATAATAAATTTTGGGGTGGGGGTGGGGGGGAGTCGAGTCGAATCAAGTCGACCAGAATTTTTTATTTTTTAAATGTTATTTGAAATTTTTATTTAATTTTGATTTGATTGTTAAACAATTGAATTTGTATGTAATTCAAGTCACCTAAGTTTGGTACCTTAAAATAAGTGTCAAGTTTCTAATGGGAGAGAGAGAAAGGTGGTGTGCGTGTTTTTTTATCATGGATAATGGATATTAGTGTCCTATATAATGAAATTTAGGGTGTTGAGGTGGGGGTGAATTATACCCAATCGAGTCGAACCAAGTCGAGCAGATTATGTTTTTTTTTTTAAAAATGTGATTTAAAATTTTTATTTAATTTTGATTTGGTTGTTAAATAGTTGAATTTGTACATGTTCAAGTCCGACAAGTTTGGTGCCCTGATTAAAATTTGTGTCAAGTCTCTAAGAGGAGAGAGCGAATGGTGGGGTGTGTGTCTTTGATCATGGATATTGTTATCCTCCTATATAATGAAATTTAGGGTGGTGGGGTGTGGGTAGAATAAAAAACTAGTCGAGTCGAATTAAGCCGAGCATGATATGATATTTTTTTAAATATGATTTGAAAATTTTACTTAATTTTGATTTGATTGTTAAATAGTTGAATTTGTACATGGTTCGAGTTCGACAAGTTTAGTACCTTAAAATATATTACATATTATTTAGTTGAAATACAAATTAAAGCAGGGGAGTAGTTGAGAAACCAGTAAAAATTGTATCATGGGAGAAAACATTGAGTCTCATTTTTTTTATCAATCATAACTTGAATTCGAATAAATTCTTAATTACTAATGTTGAATCAACTATCGAATACTTAAATCATTTTTCAATTATAAAAAATGTGGTGGATGGAGCATCAAATGCTTTAATTCGTATTTTAACTAAAAGAATAGTCGAATATGTTTTACTCTTAATTCATATTACTTATTAGTTTTACTCTTATAATAAATTTTAAAAACATTTATGTCAAATCGAAACTCCGACGATCGCATTTGTTAAAAATCACAATTATTTTTGAGTAATATATTACGTCATTTTCCGGTGAGCATTGCGTCATTTTTTGGCTAACTAAATCAATTTCTAAAATTTCACTAAGGATCACACCTTTTGGCATGCATGCTATATAATTTAAGTTTTTCTTTTCCAAAAATATTAATTTAAATGAAAATAATTTTTAAACTATTATTCTATCAAAAGTATTTCCCATATTATTTTGATTGCCGTGTGAGCAAACAATTATTATTTATATTGCCATGTGAGTCTATTAATTAGAAAAAAAAAAGTAGAAAAATAAATTTTCAACTAATAATTTTTTTTTCCCACATGGAAATACATAAATAATAATATGAAAAATGTTTTTGAAAGTGTAATAGTTTGAGAATTATTTTTAGTTGTAGTAATATTTTTTTTAAAAAAAAAACTCATATAATTTAGAGTATTAATTTAGAGTATAATACGGTTTTCTTCAATGTACTAATATTTAACCCGTAACGGCACGGGAAATAATATTTGTATTCATATTATGATAAATCATATTAGATAAAAAATAAATTGATAAAAATAAATTAACTATTTTTTTTATAAAACATACATTTCTAAAATCACATTATAGAATATATTTATTTTCAACTTTGGTATAACTATGTCATGAGATTAAGTAAGTAATAGATCATTCTAATTCTTTAAAATTAAAGTAATTGTTAAATATTGTAAATAGAGCACTATAAGTAAAAATAATGGCCATTTTATCATTTAATTTAACTTAAAATGTAACACGTCTTATCTTAAAATTTGGATACGTGTTGAATTATTTTGTTTAAATATAAATAACTATATACTTATACAAATTAAATTTAAAATCGTTATAATATCATAATGAAATATGACGATACTTTTTTATGACTTTAGTTTTTTTTTTGTTGAAAAGCCAATCCAAAAACACAACTTTTTTTTATATGAACTGTTCTTTTTTTTAAAATTAAGTACTTCTCTTCTAAAAAAAAATCATCCAAACATACTCTTATAAGAAAAATATCTTTTGGACAAGTTTGTTGTTACCCCAATTTTAGGGTACATTTTGTAGATTAGGAGGCAACTCTTGCGTCATCGGCCTCGCGGGCCTGCTGGATGAGAGTTCGCATTCATATTTATTTACTATCTATTAGACATTAATTTCATTAGTAAAAGTGAAATATTTTGTATAATATACAAATGCGTGATTTATTAAAACTTAAAGTGCGAATTAATTTTTTTTTAAGTTATCTTAAAGCGAGATGTAAATACTTTATTTAGAGTGTTAAGAGTGATTGGGGGTAATAGAAGAATTATTTGACTAAAAATTGTTCCAAAACCACCTAAAAATTTGTAATTCAGTCTCGATGAATGAAAAATAATAATTCATTGGCCACGTGAACCCTAAATTGCAGTGTAGTCCTTTCAGAAGGACAGCCCGGCCCGCTAATGCATTTAATATGTGAGCCCGCCCATTGAATCAAAATCATGTGAGGGTCGGGCCCTCTCGTTTGATTTGCAATTTGGTCCTTTGGTTTCGATTTTCATTTCCTTCACCAAAAGAACAGTCTGACATTAGAGCTCGTTAGATGCTATTTAGTTGGGTTCAACCGATAATTTTAATAGTTAAATTAAATATAAAGATATAATAATTTTATTTTTTTAAATTTTATTATATTTAAATTTAATAATTAAAAATATTAATTGGACAATGGCCAATTGGATAATATCTATGATGCACGGACACGAATACGGAGACACGGACACGACACAACACGGACACGGAGACATGAAAATCTCAAAATTTTAGGACACGATACGGATTTGACACGGTTATTAAAAAATATTTTATATTATACTATCTATTTATAATTTATTAAATTAAAATATGTGAAAGATAAATAATAATATCATAATTAAAACAAACACCTCTTAATTGGGTTATAAGATTTAAAAATTAAAAAAATTATATGTTATTTTCAGTATTTCTACTAAATTTTTTAAAATTAAAAAAAGAAATTTCATTTAAACTTTGTAATATATCAAAAAAATCCCAACAGTGTCCTAGCTTGTCCGACACCGTATCGAATTTTTTTCTTTTTTTTTTAAATTTTTAAATACGTTTTTGCTGTGTCGGATACGTATCAAGACTGTGTCCATATCCAATACGTATCCGACACGGTACGAAATCATTTTTAGACTTGTCCGTACATCATATTATAGTATGAACAACTCCTGACAATAATCTTTACTCTTCGTCACAAAAACAATTGACAGTTGTAAAGAACCTCATTCTTCATGCAAAACAACCAACAACTATCATTAATTAGATAAAAGTTGAGCCATCGTCACATGTTCGTACTTTCTTGGGCACACATTGTACGGACTTTTTGTTAAAATAATATAATTTTGTACAATTTTTATCGTTGTATGAATTATTTAATGTTTATTATTTTTTTTAATTGATGAACAATAATTTGTTTTATACCATGTACAAATTATTGTTTGTATATTATTTTTATAAAGATTGGAACAGTAACTCGTACACAGTACATATGAATTACTGTTTATGGTTTATTGATAGTAACTCGTCTATACTATAGGGTATTTTTGATTTCAAATAATACAACGTATTATCACTTCCCAATCACCTTCAATATTCGTTTGATTTGGAAGACTGGATTGTGCGGGCCTCCCTCAACTCCTCCCGGCCCGTGGTATTACATGATATTACCAGATCTTGGAATCTCACCCATGGGGGTGAGATTGGGGATGGGAAGTTGGATATTGATGTATATTGGTTATGAAAATACTATTTTATCCCTGAATAGTGAATTTTTCTAAGTCCCACATGCCATCCAAATTTTTAAATGAAGGGTACTTTAGTCATTTGGTGCATAGTATCACAATGTATCACAAATCAAATGATGGGAATGATATTGATGATTACTATTTCTCCAATGTACTACTACAAATCAAACTTGAAAAATCAAACTCCCAAACTACCTTAGCAGCTGTATCAACCAAACCTTCTCCAATGTCAAATGCAAAATCAAAAATGCCCTGTACGAATTACTGTTTATAAATAGTAACTCGTACTGTTTATTTATTTTTTTTTAAAAAAAAACCCGAACTTCGGTGTTGTGACCGTTGCTACTCGTCAACCAACGGTAATAAGGCTGTTTGGGTTTTTTCTTTTTTTTTTTGGTGTATAAATTGGTGGATTGTATTTTTTTTTTTTTCACTCACTGTTATTGCTTTTCACCAAAAGTCCCACTATTTGTTTTTTCGCACATTTTTTTTTTTCAATCAAACTATTATAGTATGATACCCAATAATTAATGTATTTCAACACCTGCTTCAAGTTAAATATCAATCTCATTTTTAAGTTTATTAATCAATGTATGTACTACATCAATCTCATGTATGTGTTATTATTTTAGTTAGTTTATGTATGTATATTCATGTTTTAGTTACCTTAATTATTTAGTTAGTTTTATTGACTTTTTATGTTGTTTAATTGTTTTTTTAGTATTTAACTTAATAATAAATTTGTTTGTAGTTAATTTATAATTTGTATAATTTTAACTTAATTTTAGTTTAGTTTGATTAATTTTTTTAGTCAGTTTATGTACATATTAACTTAACTCGTCAATGTTCGTGTACGAATTATTGTTCTCAAACTAAAAAATTAATAAAATGCATAGTAATTCTTCTACACTATTGACGAGTTACAATTCTCAAATTAAAAAAAACAATAAAGTGAACAGTAACTCATCTAGACGAGTTACTGTTTCAAAAATAAAAAAATACTAAATGAATAGTTTTATTATGAATAGTGACTCGTACATTGTGTGTACGAGTCACTGTTCATAAAAAATAATAAATGTACAATAGCTCGTAAACATTGTGTGCAAGTTATGGTAAATTGGTTACCTATTCCAATTCTAAGGTAGATTGACAAAAAATATATAAAACTATATTATTTTAATAAAAAGTTCCACATTGTACAAATATGGAATAGTGTTAGTTGAACCTACACATCATTTTCTATTTCAAATTGTGTTTCATCTCTTATTTCGATTTATGTATATACATCAAGTATAAATATTTCAAACAAAGTGTATAATTAAGGAAATAAGTTTACACACATGAATGAATGTGAATTACGAAATAAGAGATGAAACACTATTTTAAAATAGAGAATTCTATCCAAATTGAATCAGGTTGGTCGAAATTAACCTATCATATGAATAGTTAATTTGGTCAAGCTCAATTCATTATATGATGATGTATCATTTTTTTTAAATAAAAGATGTACCAACATATAACAAGTTAATATATTTATCATGTGATTAATACTAGTTGAAAATCCGTGGCAAAATCTTTGGCCATTGACCACAGTTAATCCGTGACTATTTCGTGGCTAAGTGTAATTTTTCTAGTAGTGTATTGTATAAAGTGAGAGATGTAACTACTACTTAGTCTACCTTGGTGTCTTTGTTGTCTTCGGTTCTCTTCGTCCTCTCATTTCTTTTCTATCTCCTCTCTCTACTAATCAACTCTGTTGTCTTACTGTTTTTTAGGTCTCTCTCTTCTTTCCTTTAACAAATATACCTCCAGTCCCTTCATACCATTCTCTTTCTTAACTTTTAAAGTATGGTTTTATTTTATTTTAAATTGTTTTTCTACAAAAATTTAATAACGCACGTAAAAAATAATTAAATATATTTACATATTCAAGTATAAATTTTAGGACAAATTATAGTTATCTCCACTAAGATATCATTAAATTACAAAACGTATCATAACGTATGAAAAGTTATCATCGACCGCCTAATTTGAGGGTCCTTAATGTTAGCATTAACATAGTCATAAAAATATCAATACTCCCTTACCGATTTAGTCAAAATAAAAAAGAAAAGAAACGATTGAACTAGAAAAATAGAAAAATACCTTTTCAGAGTTTGTAGTGTTTCTGGCTATACAAGTAGTTGAGTTATAAATATATCATATTTTTCTTTTAACTTTATGATTATAAGTTTTAAAATTATTAAATAAAACATATTATAAATTTATTTCATTTATTTTCTTTATGTTAATCTTGCAAATAAATATTTGAACCATACAAATAACAATGTAATTTAATAATTTAAGAGGAATATTATATTTATCCCCCAATGGTTTAATGAAATAGTAGTGCACTAGGAACCGCAACGGCTGATGTAAAATGTCAGACGGCACATAATGTTGATAGGTAATAATAACTACTCATATGTCGAGGTGGTTTTTGTAATTATACCTTACTTTACAGGAGGTAGCTATAATTTTCCGTAAATTTTAATAAATATGTACATGTATTGTTAAAATTCAAGCATATTATTAATTATATCTCATTTTTATTTTTTGTAGGCATAGAGTTTGAATATCTATTTAATGTACACCCTTTTGTCAAATACTAAAATTTCTATCTAGGAAATTAAAAAGACTACAACGTATTACACGATACAACATTTCTTAATCGGATAGGATCCTCTATTCTAAAATGTTGTTTCATCTCCTATTTCATAATTCATATTCATGCCATGCGTATAAAATTATTTTCTTAATTATACACTTGGTCTGAGATCTTTACATTTGGCATATATCCATAAATTAAAGTAAAAAATAAAATACAATTTACAATAGAGAATCTCGTGTGTTTCTTAATTTAGCCAGATAACTTAACTATTCGATGCACAACATTATGTTGCTATTTTAGAGTATATTATTTAATAAAAGTGAAGTGAATAGTTGAACTTTAATTTGAGACCAAAGCTGTCGGGCAATTAAATTGATTGGATTGAAAAAATGCAAAGTTAGTTTAATGGAAATGAAAATGATGGATTTGGTCGCATGAAGATATGGTCGTTGGAGGAGAATTTATTTTGTATAGGTAGATAGAAACATGCCATTTATGACACACACAGAGAGAGAGAGAGAGAGAGAGAGAGAGAGAGAGAGAGAGAGATTTAGACCAGTTTTTTTTTTTTGGATTGTTCTCTCTTGATTTTCTTACATCCATCTCGAGCGTACAACACAGATATATATAGATTGTATTGACCGACTTAGTATGTCAGTTACTGTATAATCTAGATTTTTCATCTTAAAAATCTTATGTTTTTTTCTATACTCTATTAATTATAGTTTAGAGATTTTTCTAGCCAATAATTAATATCCTAAATTTTTTTTGTACAAAGCATTAATTATTTTAACACTCCTCCTTAATGCTTTGTGCTCCGACTCCGATCAATTTGTGCAAGTTCTCGAACTTGTCTCTTGGTAATGCTTTAGTGAAAATGTCAAAATCCATGAATTTATATTCATGTACAATATATTCATGAATTTATACGGCCCAGCCCAAAATTAATTGGGCCAAAATTATCTTTGTGATACTGATTTGGCCCAATATATGTGGACTAATTTCCATGGGTGGCCCAACTTGGTGGTACTGAAGCCCACTAAAAAAGCCCAACTAACATTAACATACAACGGTCGTATATACGTACGCGCACACATATCAGAAGCTAGAGAGAGAACGGAAGAGAATAATTGTACGAGAGAGAAAGGAGGAGAAAAGTTGCAAGAGGGATGATATACAGAAAGTGGAGTCTGCTGACCGGGCCGGCCGCTATTCTAGCCGGAATCGTGGGGACCGTCGTCGTCGCCGATCTCCTCTTCGTCGAAAATGTAAGCTTTTTCAACCAATTTATCACATTCTTCGAAATTTTTCTTTTTCTTTTTTTTTTTTCGGGTTAATTGATGATTATACTGTAATGTTTTGTGTTGGTATTTTGATGCTTGATTTTTCTAGAACTTATCGTTGGATTATTTAACGTTTTCTTGTATAATTTGAAATTTCTTGTGGATAGGAGTATGAATACTAGATGGATTTCCTATACAAAAAAATTCAATCTTGGAGACGTTTCAAAGATGGGTTCAAGATTTTGGGTACAAATACACATTGTCAGTGTTGAATTTGTTGTGGAAGTTGTGTTTTGAGTTTGGTTTGATTATCTAATAAGCCTAGCTGAAACAAAAACTAATTGAGCAGAGCAAATTCTAATTCTATTTTCCATGTATTTTCGTATTCTTAGCTTTTCAAGTGGAGCTGAAATCGAGTTCAAAATTGATCGAATGATAAAAACTAGCTAAATTTAAGCTTAAATGATCCATAATAGTTACATAGTCAAATTTCAAGTAGATTGGTTTATATTTAGCCTTGGAAAAATTAATGGTAGTACTTGTTCTCCACTCTCCACTGCGTAGCATTGGACTGAGAGTTGAGACTCGCCTGATATGTTGCGATGTCGGTGTATTCATGTTAGGAAGATGAATGTGTCATGGTAAAGGTTGAGGAGGAAACTATTCGAACGCAGGATATGTTAGTGTAGATTTATTTAGTTTTCGTTTTTGTTTTTCGGCTTTTTGGTTACTTTTGGATTTTCAGTTTGTGGTTTGATCAGCACCATTGATAACCAAGCTGCATGATTTTATCTCTTAAGAGTTTCTATTAGTTGAAGCAAGTATTGATTTCGGCAGGTGAATTTGAGCTGAGATTGGGGGTTTGATAACATGAATATGTTGAATTTATGCAGGATTGGTTACGTAAGGGAGATCAAAAGAAGCAAGAGACTGCACGTTCGAACAAGTGAAAGATGATAGCAGGCATTTCTAACCTTGTTCTTAGCCTGTCATTAGTTTTCTGTTTGTGAAATGCTGTTCACTTCATGCTGCATAGAACACGAAGTATTAGCCGAATAAAAATACTAGTTTTGAATGCAAGTTTGATGGTTAACAACATTTCAGTTTCTAGAGGTTGAGGAGGATCTTTGTGGCATTGATAGCTCACCTTTTATATATGCTATATGTGCCAATAAGTTTAATTCATTTATATTTGAAATTCTTGACAGAAACACTACAGTTTTCTAAGCTCTACCGTGCAAAGACAAATCTGTACATAGGTAACAAGGTGCATCACATTATATAATGAAAATCTATACATAACACTTCCTCAAAGTCTACCATTTTCAGATGGCAATATTATTGTTTCATTACTTTGAACCTTGGAGAAGCATTTCCAACATCAAGTCATTCCAATAGTCTATAGGACCCGGCAAGCACCAGTGTAAGCAGTCATTCTGTATCTTTCCATGTTTGTCTTTCCTGGTGTATGGATGGAACTGCCTGTAAACCCCCGGATGCCCGTCGGGTCTCAAGAGTGAAAGATAAGTCGGATCGAACAGGTTCAAACTCATCCCATTCACGGATGCTATATCTGCTGCTTGCTCAAATTCTTCAAGTTCGATCCTCCTCATAATCTCATCTGTATCATTAATCTCAATCTCGCCCAATCTAAATGGTTTTGTTCTGTTGCAGTAACCGCCTGTGTTCCATTCCCCGTTCTCAAAGTGATCCGGAACTGAGGTTCTGAACAGCACAAACGGTTTGTGTTTTTCACTAGTGATAAATTTAAGCATGGTATTCAGTGCTTTTCTGTAGCTGTATATGAACCCTAGTTGGGTTATGTTTGGATTGTGGCAATTGTGGCAGCCTATTAAAGCGTTGTTCTCATAGTAAAGCGCGGACTTGAGGTACCACTTCCCTCCTCCGATCACTGCATAATCGAGATTCTTGTATTCCTGTGTCCAAATGGTGTCTAGCTCATCGAGGTGAAGCTGGATTATATCCATTGTGACGCCATTGTCATCTTCAAAAGTTAACGCTTTTGTGAGGAAAGGTGACCAGGTCAGTGAGACGGTGAAGTGATGGGAGGGAAAGACCCATCTCCTATTCTTGTACGATTTGTCGTGATAGACATCTCTAGCCTTTTCAACCTGCAAAAGATAACAGTTATAAGTTCCAGAAAATTCTTAAATGTGCCGTGCGTTGGAACACCAAATGGTAAGGGTTAAGCCACATCACCAGTGGAACTAGACTAATTGCACTGCTGATGTGGCTTAATCCTCATCATTTTGTGCTAGACACTTGGTGTATATAAGAATCTCCCATAAGTTCCATTAAAGATTTCATGCTATCCAGTTGGGTATATATCAAATTGGTGTATGAATCACTTGATAGGTATTCGATGATGCCACAAAGTGATTTTCTCACTTCATCATATCCAATCTATAACGATTTATAATTGAATTTGATATATACTTAAATGGGTAGCAAGACATGAGCCTAAGTTTAGCATCCCGTCCCATTAGTGTTTCCAATTAGCTGCCTATACTTCAGTTATCATCATCTCGCGATTGATCAAGACTTTTTAGGCTTTTGTCCAATGGCTTCAAGTATGAGCAAAGTACAGGGCATGCCCTTCATACAAATGGTTTGGCTGAGTTAAGCCTCAGTCATTGCAACTAGGTTTGATAGCTACCAAACTCCATTCAGGTGATGACAAATGAGAAGTGTAGTAAACATTTTTTTTTACGGGGATTAAAAGAAAATCATAAACATTTAGTTTAGACTTGTCAGACATATGAAGGATTCAAATGGAGTTCGATTGCTGCCAAATTTGGTGGCATCGACTGAGCCTCCAATTGAGATTCAAGCTAATAGCAACTATCAAAATTTCTGGTTCCGTTCCTAATCTCTAGTTGTTACATGGACTTTCGATGTTTTAGTTATTATAGGCTCATTTGGGTGGGGTATGTGTTCTTGTGTGGTGGTGGCCATGAGCAGTTGGTGTTATTGGTTGAAGGTTGCAATGATCACCATTATTGCTGCACCATGATCAAGAGGAGCAAAATAACAGCTCTTGAGAACTCATTCTGATTAGGTATGAAACCTAATCTTGACATAGACCATGAAACCACTAGAACAAACAATACATCAAATCTTGGCATCTGTAATTAGGGCAAGACACCAAAACATAGATGTAATTTTCTTTTAAAGTATTTTTGACCCCTAGTTTGAAAATTGTACTCTCGTGTCAGAGAAGAGATCGTTGCATTTCGGGAGATAATTGTAAGAAATCATAATCACCAACTCAGTGCAATTCTTTTTTAAAGACAAAGAGTACAACTCTTGCCTCGATTTACCTGCTAAACTCGAGTTGTCCAATAATTATTCCAAGCATAGCCGAACTAAATCCCAAATGACAATCACAGAACATCATCAACATAATTAGGTCTCAAAAGAAACGTATTAGACCTTAAATACCTTATGAACATCGAATACTGATCACTTAAGAGTTCTCATGAATGTAAGCGTTAGTTGGATTTAAAACTCGAAAAAAAATAGTACCTGAGATAGCATGCAGAGCAACGATTGGACATGATTACGCATAATCGAATCACCAATAAAGGCCATGGACTTATACCTCATTTTTCTAAGAAACTTTTTCGGATCAAAATTTGGTAAATTACAGTCCCTCGGCTTCCACCTCCAATAGATGTAATCCGAATCAGGCCGTCCATTTTTCATACAATTTTGGGGGCCTTCAATCGTGTGGCAAGTGTTGTTCGTGTACCGTGGACCATCAGGATCAGGTATCCAATCTCCGACGAATAAGTTGCATTTTTCTGTGGCTGGAAAAATGAAGCGATCATTCAACAAGAAATTGATTATTTTTATTTTTATTTTTATTTGGGATAACTACACGGTTTGGTGTAAATACAATCAGACTCTTTTGAGATTCGCATATTTACAAATACCATCCTTGTCACCAATTCTTTGAGGTGTCTAACTGTAAGATAAAAATTGACAACATGATTCATTTTTGTAATTTTAGAAATCTCGTAAAGGGTCTAATTGTGAGATGAAAGTTGACATGAGGTTATTTCTGTAATTATACAAATTATAGGAGTTTAAGTTTGTTTATATCAAACTTTAGGTTCGGTTCAGTTTCAAATTGAAATATAGAATTTTTTTTTAAAAAAAAATGAAAGAAGAATTAAATGGATGCTTGCTGATACATGGAAAATATCAAAAAAAAAAAAAAAGATATTTGTTTAGTTGTTTATACATGAAACAAATTGAGAAAAATTAACTAATTAATTTGAACTAAAATTACATTTTTCTCTTTCCCCTGTTTTCGTGTGAGATTGACAAGAATTGACAACATAAAATGAAAGATTCACCAAATCTTAACAACAATGGGCACAAACCTCCAATACCGAAATCAAGCATAATGCATAACTAATTAATAATACTAATTTAACATATAAATATAAATTCGGTATTCGATTCGGTACGGTATACCAAGCCTCAATACTGAAACCGAATTGAATATCGAACTATTTTTTAAAAAAAATACCGAATATCGAACTGAAATTTCGATTCGATTTCGATATGGTTCTACAGGTTAACCAAAATTTATAGATATAATTAAACGCTGGCCAACATGAAACATAAAAATCACTAATTTGTAATGAATGTCCAACTATATATATAGGTAAAAGTTTGAATGACTAGTATGCATATTAAAGATTCTAATTATTAGCCCTTATATCTTCATGATTTATACCAGTAAGCAGTACCTTAACCACCAAATAGTGAGAGTGAAAAAGCTAGAAAATACGTAAACATTGGAATCTCATAAAACAAAAGTGATTATTTCCCTTTTGTTAAATAAGTTTTCTCAAAATTTTAATGGTTAATTACAGTTTTGCACCCCTAAATTATATTTTACATCACATTTACACCCTTAAACTATAAAATATAATAAATCAACCCCTAAATTATAGATACTAAAGGTTGATTTGTTAGATTTTTATCATTACAAGAAGCTGATTTGTTAGATTCTATAGTTTAAGAAGATAAATGCGAATAGAGAGTATAACTAAAAGGTGCAAAATGTAATAAATCAAAATTTAAAATCCAAAAACAATAGAAAGGGCCAACAAAAATTACATGCATGGATCCAAGGAAAAGAATTAAGGGAAATTTGACTCACTATTTTCGGAACTACGACGATCATCATCATCATGATCATCAAGATTCACAAAGAGATCATCGGCGATTTCATCAGCCGCCGCCTGCGGTGGTGCCAAAGTCTTGTCCGCACTAAATCCGGGCTCTTCATCATCGTCCACCAAAACAGGGGAAATTTGTAATAAACTCGAAGTAAACATCCGATAAGCAAGTCCCAAGATCAGCAAAAACACAACACATTTCACAATAATTGATGAAAATGTGTTCTTATGAACACTCCCATTGAAGTGTTTCATTATGAGAGAGAGAGAGAGAGAGAGAGAGAGAGAGAGAGAGAGGAGAGAGAGCTATGAATGCAAGAAAAGGTTTATCTGCAACAAACTGAGCTGAAATATGAATGGTTTGTTGAAAATGAGGGGTTGAATGATAAAAACAAACAAAATAAGGCGGATAAATGTACAAAGTAATGAAATGGGGGTGGTTGTCTGTATATAAAAAAGTGACGTGGGGCGGTTCTGTATACAAAATTTTAAATAATTGTATATTTTGAAGGGCTCATATCTCTCAACATTTTATTCATTGATTCATGAGAGATTGGTCGAGTATATTTTAAATAATTGTATTAGTAATTCAAATCAAATACAATTCAAATATTACTTGTAATCCTATCTGATACAGAGAATCAAGAAATAATACAAAATTATTTCCCATTATTACTATATTGGATTTTATGAGCTTAAATTAGACGTTTATGGGTAGAAAGACATCAATACATAAATATATATATATATATGTATATGTATATATAGATATTATGATTTTCTTGAGATAAAAATGATGATTTAATTTCTTCTACAACTTCAGCAAGAATTATGTGATGTCTTCACATATAATCTTGACTTTCAGGTGAGATGTTAACAACTTCACCAACCAAAAAGGGAAAGAATGATATCTCAAGATTTTAAATTTAATTGCTCTCAAATTTAAGATCTATACATATCAATATGGATATTAATTTATTTTTGTTCACTTTAGATCTATGTTTCAATCTAGAAATTATTGATTAATTTTCAACTATTCCTTTATATTTGATGCACTAAAAATAGTGAATGTCTCACTAAAATTAGTAAACATTCTCTTATCCTTGTTCTCCATTAATGGGTTAAAGTGGCACATATATAACACACGACATCCTCTATTGCAAATTGTGTTTCATTTTATATTTCAATTTATGGATATACACCAAGGATTATATTAGGCGACATAATTAATGCTTCTTGGCAACAAACATTTGGATTATGCACACGAGATCTCTATTCCAAATCGTGTTTCATCTCTTATTTCAACACATGGATATATGCCAAGTGTAAATCCCGAACCAAGTGTGTAATTAAGGAATTAATTTTTTACACATGGCACGAAAGTGAATTATGAAATAGAAGATGAAACACCATTTTAAAAGAGAGGATCCTATCCATGGATTATGATCATATCTTTCCATGTTTAAGCAAACAATAATAAACATTTATTTCACTAATGTAGATGCTAGCTTCAACTAAACCAAGTTCCATGTGGTAGTTTTAATTCAAACTACAAATTAAAATAAAAAATTGATATCAACTCGTCAAAAATTGTTGTCGGGGCTTCATTCTCATTCTTTACAAATGAATTATTCAACTTCGTTACTAAATAAGTTTCATAATTTTTATTTTTGAAAATAACTACTTCCATTCCAAAAAAATCAATTTGATTTGTATTGCAACATCTCCAATTTTTTTTTCTCCTTCCAAAAATGAAACAAATGACTCCTACAACTACTCAAAGAAAAATAAGGAAAAAATCTAGGATTAATTGCACTTTACACTCGTGAAGGATATCCTATATTATATTTATCCTCTAAATTAGAAAATATAAAAAAATCATCTTGGGGTTGATTTGTTATATTTTGTATTTGATGAGGTAAACAAATTCACTTCTTAACATGGGATTTCATTAAATTATTGAAATTAGTCGGTGGAGCACACTAGATATGTGTGCAAAATAAAAAAAATTAAAATACAATTTAATTACATATTTAAATTATGAATATAAAATTAAAATATTTATTATATTTTATACATTATTATATATTTTTTAATTATTTGTAATGTATGTATTTTTATTAAATTTGTTATAAAAATAGCTTAAAAAATAAGAAATTAAGAAAAATTTAAAAAAAGACAAAAGATATATGAAAATGTGTATATATATATATTGATAGAGGAGAGAGAATGAGAAAAGAAATAAACTAAAAGTACATTAATAGTAGGAGAAGAGAAAGCAGAGAAAATATAAATGAGAGTGAAGATACTAAAATAGATTAATGAGGTCCAAGTGGGTACTAGACTCCTTAAACACTTAATTAATAGTATAAATATTAAAACATCCTTACATGATATAGCGTTTTATACCCATGTGTAGTACAATAATTCAGGAGCAGTCTAAGCCTTTTGTAACACTTTGGTCAAACTATCACATGATGGGTCAAAATTATGGATTAATAAATAAATGTTTACATAAAATAGAAAGGGTTAATGTCATTAATGATCCCTAAAATTTAATGTTTGATTTCACTTTAGTTCCCAAAATTTAAATCATCATGTTTTAATTCTTTTTGTCATATATATAAGTAACACTTTGGTCTTTTCGATAAATTTTTTAGTCCAAATTTCACTTGAAAAATACTTACTTAAATGGCATTTTTAGTAATATTTTTTGTTTAAAATTGTTTACAAAATAAATTGACTAGTGAAAATTTACAAAAAAAAAATGTCCTTCATATAAGTGGTTTTTAATTGAATTTTTTTTAAAACATATATCACATGATGGGTCAAATTTCTGGATTAATAAAAAAATGTTTACATAAAATAGAAAGGGTTAATGTCATTAATGATCCCTAAAATTTAATGTTTGGTTCACTTTAGTTCCTAAAATTTAAATCATCATGTTTTAGTCATTTATGTCATATATAAGGAACACTTTGGTCTTTTCGATAAATTTTTTAGCCAAATTTCACCGAAAAATACTTACTTAAATGGCGTTTTTATTAATATTTTTTGTTTAAAATTGTTTACAAAAATAAATTGACTAGTGAAAATTTACAAAAAAAATTGTCCTTCATATCAGTGGTTTTTCATTGAATTTTTTTTAAAAAAAATCTGTCAAAATGATTAAAGTGATACTATAATACAAAAGGATCAAAACATAACAATTGAAATTTCAAAGATCAAAGTGATTTTAATTTTAAATTTTAGATACCTTTAGTGATTCAGAACATGATTCATGAATTCACAAAACCAGTGAAAAAAGAAGACAACACCTAAATCGAAAATTCTCATTTTTAGTTCCACGGTTTATCCTTTTATTATTATTATTATTATTATTATTATTATTATTATTATTACTATTATTATTAATAATAATGCAATTAATTATAAACATTGTCACATGTAACCTATCTTTCATTTACTTTTAAATTTAGTCCTTCTCAACTTTTATTGATCATTTTTATGCAAAATCACGAGGCTATTGAGACAAACATTTGTGTCTCGTATATTTTGCAGTCGAAATGCTGAAAAAATTATTAAATTTTATGGGAAAAAAATGATAGACACGAGAACTAAATTTGAGAATAATAATGAATGGGACGATAGGACTAAAAATGAAATTTACCCATTTATGATGACTGATTAACCATTTTGTCAATAGTTAATATTGAAATTGAACATTTCACAACATTGGCAATTCACAAGATTGCTCGACAGACTCGCCTTTTAAACAGTTGCTATGACTCAAAATCAAAATTCCTGTAATCACACCCAATAAATTAAACAACCTGTTGATCCCTTTAGGGCCTGTTTGATTGGATTTAAAAAAAAAACTTCTTAAGCGTTACTTTTTATAGTATAGCTTTTTTTTAAACTAAACAGTTTTGCGATTGCATACAGTAATAGAAAATATTTTAAAGTGTGCTTTATTTGAGACTACTTTGAGTAGCTTTAAGAAAATGCCCTTTTTGGTTCTTTGTCACGCTTTTGTTTTTAAAAAATCCATTCAAACACAATTTTTGTGCTCTGAATTGTTTTTTTTCAAAAAAGAAAAATAAATGTTTCTTCTCTAAATAAAGTCACTCCAAACAAACTCTTAACTTCGCATACCTTAACTACATGGACTTTTCACATAATCAAAAACCTTTAAACTCACAATACTAAAAGAGAAAGTAATATTATTGACAGGATTTAAAAGTGGCAATATAAAAGTTGTCACCAGTGATTGTATAAAGTGACATTCTATTCTGTCACTAATTAAGTTTTTTTGGTGGCAACAATTTTTACGTTGTCACAATATCCCTCAATAGTGACAAGAAGTAATGTTTCAATTGTCACCATTAATAATTAGTGACACACCTATAGTGACAACTTAGTGACAATAAAAATTGTCATTAGGATTTTGTGACAAGATTCTATTAATTGCTAATGAATTGTCATAATAAGTGTCTCACTAATTATCACTTTTGCACTATATTGCCACCTTTTTATAATATATTGTCATCATAGACATTGTGCATACTATGTTTTTTTGACAATATTAATTTGTTATTACCAAATGTATATAATTAATAACAACTTTCTGATTATCATGTATTATATTGTCACAAATTTACTCATTTTCTTGTAGTGCAAGTTTCTTCTTCTTCTTTCCCTTGTGTCTCATTCCTTCATCTTTCTTCCTCTTCCACAAATGCACTCAAGAATCTAACAATTACACATGATCTTCTTTCAAAATTGCTATAATTAGCCGCCTCGTCGGACGATGATCTCAAGCTTGAATTAGCCAGAAAAATTTGATCATTTGCCATAATATTTTTCTTGATCCTCTAAGATTAAAATATCATGAAACGCCTCTCAAGCACATTGCTAAGAGCAACCAATTCATATGCATCATAAAAAGCCACAATCCCATATCTTCATGACTTCTTCTTCATCAATAGTTATTACTGGGACGATGATTGGAACGAGGCATTAAATCTCTTAAACAATATCCAAGGTTCAAATTTGGAGTTATAAATAGAGCAATTAGATTGGGAGGGTCGTCCCGTAATGGATATTCACAGTACCTGATCCTGATTAGTCGGCCAATGGATCGGAATCGAATGACTAAGACAAAAAAAAACATAGTTATTACTGATTTTTTTCTTCTTGTGATTCTTGATTATATCTCTCCATCTGGTTTTTTGAAGGGTTTCTTGATCTTTAATTGTTGTTTTTTTTTTTTTTAGATTTGAGGTGTGTGTATATTCTTAGGAAAAATGTTGAAATGTCTCATAAGTACTTAAATCATGAGACATTAAATAGAGCAAACTAGATTAGACAGCAATATGTAACAAACAATTGATGACAGATCAGAGAACGTGTTAGTATGAATAGATTTATACTCTTTAAGGTACAAAACAAAAAACCAAATTGCTGCCTGCGTTGCTGTCTATGAAACAACCATGAACTTTGACAATTTTTTTTCTCAAATTTTCTTACATTAAACGTCTTGACATGTCTCGAAACTCAAATATATTACAGGAATGCACCTCTTCCCTAATGGAAATTTTGTGATGGAGAGATTATGCCATAGATTTAAGGTATTTTATTTATGATGTATTAGTGATAGAATTCAATATAATTAAACAAAACTAAAGAAATAATTAATGACAAGGTATTTAGTAACGGAATCATTATAAACTAAATCCATAACAAAAACTAAATATGTAATGTATTGGCTGATTGTAAAGGGCATGCATTCTTGTAATTGATGGAAATTCAACCCTTTGTAAATTATAAATTTCTCTATTTAGCACATGTTTAAGCCTGACCTCAACATTGGAACGCAAATAAACGTATCTTCAAGAAGTCAAGGTCAAATACACTAACTTAAAGATCCCACCTATTTCAATATTTCTAACACGCCCCCTCTTATGTAGGTGTTATTTTTGTTTGTGAAATTCCAACTCATTGACTTTGACTCGGTTTAGTTTTTGATACCATGCCATCTAAAATCATTTTCCATAGCCATACATGAGACACTTTAATGCTATATTTGAAACAAGAATTTTAGTGAGAAAAAATAGAAGGAAAATGAAAAAACTTAAAAATGAAAGTAAAAAGTACTATATTTTTCTTATTAAAATTCAACAATCAAACGGATGATAAGTATTTAATATCTTCGACACGTGTTGTATCATGTCAGAATCGCCTTTGACAAGTTGACCCGCGACAATGATAAGACTAGTGCGAAAAAACCGGCTAGCCATCGCCACTATATGCACGTTTTATGGCTGCTATCGGCCACAAGGGTGTTGCTGTTATGAGCTTTCAATGAAAAATATAGGGTCACTTAGGCTTCATTTCGAGCATGTGGGGATTCAAAGTACTTTTCATTTGTATATCCACCATGTTTCCACTAATTTTTGCAGTACAATAGGCCCTATCCTCTACAGTAGTTGCCAACATATATACATAAAAGGTGGGCTCATAAAATCACAATACCTGAGACGTTAACAATACTATAAGAAAACATCCTCTTTATTAATTGAAATTTTGTGACGGATATATTCTGTAACAGATTTAAAATATTTATGATGAATTAGTGACAAAATTCAATATAAACAGAATTAAAAAAGCAATCAGTGACAAGACATTTAGAAACAAAATTTTTATAAACTCAATCCATCACAAAGACTAAATTTATAATATATTGGCTCGTCACTTAAGAGTATGCATTTTTGTAGTGTAATGAAGCCCAAAACAAGAATGTTCACCCAGAGTTTGGATGATAATTTCTTAGGTGCTGTGGAATTTTAATGAGATAAATCTACTTTAAAGCTTGGAAAATTTGTAATTTTAGGACCGTATGTTGCACACTTTTTCAATTTATAACTCTAATTTTTTTTATTTTAATTTTAGAACTCGAATTTAACCATATTTGACACATTTAAGACTTTTTACCTTGAACTAAGAGATTTAGAATAAAATTGAGCAAATTCAACTAGAATTTGTCATAATAAATTAGTATCGTTGACACGTCATTTAAAATAGTAAAAGGACTATTGAAACAACAAAACAAATTCCAGTTGAACTCGTCCAATTTCAGACTAAGTCTCGCAATTCAAGGTAAAAAGTCTAAATGAATCAAACATAGTTAAATTCAAATCTTAAAATTAATTCAAATAGGAAAATTTAGAATCCTAAATCAAAAAGGTGTGTAGTATGTAGTCCTAAAATTGTAATTTTTCCTTAAAGCTCATAACTAATTAAGGACGATGCGCTTTATGCGTGGCGATTAGCATCTCTCTTTTTTTTTTCTTTAAAAATATTGATTAAGGTACAATATAAATATATTGAGAATTTTTTAGCTTTCTAAAGAAATATTATGAATGAATAAAGGCTAATAAAATTGTTAACTATATTATATTATTATATATGTCGTACTCAGAATTTTTAAGGTTATCTTAATTTTTTTTAATAATTTTCTTGGATAGTAGCTTTTTTTATGAGTGAATTATTAAGAATAATATATCAAAAGTTTACATTATTGTGACAGAAGATTTTGACAATATCAAATATATATCTTTATTTTTTAAAATAAATTTATAAATATTTATAGTAGTTGTACTTGCTTTCTACTTATTTTTATATAGAAGTTGTGAGATTCTTAAATGTATTAATAGTTCCTTGTTGAGAACTTACCTTTTTTTATTAAAGGTTTCATCATGTCCTTAAAGATTTTGTTGGTTTTATTATCTTTAATTCTCTCTGTTACATATAGTATTTTTCTTTATGAGACTTGCTCTGATTTTTCCTTTCCTAATTCAATCCTCATTTAATGCCTATTTTGTGGAGCATAATTTCTCCACTTACAATTTGTTATATTTATTTTCTCATTTATATATTTTTAAACTTTTTATTTCTACATTATTATTTGCTCACTAAAATATGATATGATTTTTTTACCTCATTTTTCCAACTCAAAGTAACTAGTTAAAAAATAAATAAAATTTTCTATTTATAAGTCATCTTCGGTGCACTGTGTATTAAAGTTTTAACATTAAAATTAATTTAGTTTTTCAATTTTATTTCCTAAAAGATTTCAAAGAACATTATGTCATTTGATTTTTCTTTGTTGGGTTTATATAATTTTAGGAGTTCAAGTAAAATTAAAATTCTTAAGTAACCATTATGGCTCAACCTTTATGCATAAAATATGGAAGTCTTTTGTTAATGAATACATGAACTTCCCTTTCTTTGCAGATTTTATCTCTATGTGTTTTAAGTTCTATTTTCTGCATTTGAAAGTTGAACAGATATGTATACAAATTGAAACTTTTTATTAGGAGTAAAACACTGACAAGCATGGTTCGCCGGAAAGCCGCAATAATGGAACCGAAACGCTAGGCTTCGTTCCGCTATATGGGGGCCTCCGTTCCGTTTCCTGGGACTGTTAGGGTGAACCATGCTAACAAGCTTGATTAAGAACACAACCTATATCAAACTACATTAAAAACACTTAACTTTTCAAAACAAATCAAACTAAAATGCAGTACTAAAGTAGCTCTTAACAGTATTACTGCACAAAATCTGCATCACTTTACTGTTCGTCGAACCAACACACCGCGGCGTTTTAAACTGGCTAGCAGCAGATCCTAATCCCACATAATGATCCATAATCTTGTGAAAAGTCCCCTTCTTCAAGATCCTGAGCTCCAACGGCGCGATTGCATGGACCTTTCTCGAACTAACATATCCGGCATCAACGAAAGACCGGTCCAAAACATTACAGCATTCGCTAAGGACCTCGTCGTTGGTGTTCCCGCTTATTTCCCAGTAGATGATGTAGTGGCCGGGGTCCGTAGATCGATCTGCGCAGCTCGTGAAGTCTACAACTTCAAGTTTTTCTTCGGCTAGAAGCTTGGCGGCTGATTCAACGGCTAATTGGAGGTCTTTCTCGGTGTTCTTGTCGATGTTGATGTTGAGGAGGAGGTTTCGCCGACAGATGAATTGGATCTCGGGGGTGGAGTTGTGGAAGCCCCGGACTTTCACTACATCGCCCAGTCGGTAGCGGTACAACCCTACACATGTAAAAGGGGCTCTTTATGAGGATGTAGTCAGGAAATGTTAATTTTAGGGTGCTAGATTAAAATTTTACGAATATCAGAGGTAGAAGTATTCTTCTTCTTATTCTTTTTTTTTTTTTTTTTTTTGATCGCGGGTTGGGCTAGGGGTGGGTGGGGGGGAACGGGAGCGAAATAGAGACTTAGGGCGGACGGGAGAGGAGAATTACTGCCCCTACCAGCCCACCTTCTCCGTCACTAATCTAAGAAGAAGTGATTTCGTAGCCCATAATTATAGTTAATCGAATTTTTACAAAATATTGAAGGGTGTTTTGTCAAGTTGGTGGTTCGTTTATATATATGATAATGTTATATATATACTAAAGAGAAAGTAATCGGCCCTACCAACCCGGTTCGGATCTTCTATTACATAATCGTGTTACATCTCCTGTTACACTCATCAATACACGCCACGTGTATTGGTGAGCAGTCGAGATAAGAAAAGAGAATCTTTATATTTTTTTCCATATCATCAGTTTTTCTCTTTCCTTATCTCGACCGCTCACCAATACACGTGGCGTGTATTGATGAGTGTAACAGGAGATGTAACACGATTATGTAACAGAAGATCCGAACCGCTACCAACCCCTACCTTTTCCTACAAAACCATAAACTTGTATAGATTTTCAAGGAATGTACAAAAGGATAGATATTTTTATTTTTGGGTGAAAAAGCTTTTAAATTTAATAATACCATATGTAGAATATATTGTGTATAGATTTGACGGGACCAGGTACCCTTAAAATCATAGCGTGATATAAACTTTCGTGTAACATATAAAAGGGCAGAACATATATCTATTATTTTGACATATATATGTTTATAGTGGGAAAATTCTAACCCGGACCTGGTTTGGCCGAACTTAAAAAATCATATGGCAAGTGTATTGTACTTTCCAAGTGATTGGTCACTCTCCCTAAATTATCGACCATTCATAGGCCAAGTGTAAAACACTCGCCACATGATTAATACTGATTCGGCCAAGCCGGTTCTAGGCTAGAATTTCCCGTTTATAGTGTAACATATGTAGTGTTTTATAAACTCGAGGGGAACCAGCTGGCCCTATCAGCCCCTCTCACTTAGTCCCTATTATTGCTCCGGACGGGATCCTCTGCTCCAAAACGATGTCCCATCTCATGCTCCGTACTCTAAATTAAAGACACATGTAAATTTTCAAGATTTACTTATCAGTTGAGATAACGAAAAAAATATAATTAACATAACTAAACAATCTGTCGTTAAGTAAATCTTGAAAATTTACGCGTGTCACGAATCTAGAATATGGGGCATGAGATCGGGCATCGTTTTAGGGTAGGGGATCCCATCCGTTATTGCTCATACCGATTAACATTGTCATTTACATAAGATCAAATTCCATAGTTCAAGAAGTTGAAACAAGAAAATCAAATACCTGCAAAATTGGTGACAATGATCTCATACTCCTTGCCAACCTCCACTTCAGTTAACCCAACCGGCTCTGGTTCTTCACACACATTTTCACCATTCTCCAAAGGTATAAACTCAAAGTAAGCATTATCGGGCAGCACAGCAAAAGTAGCCATCTCCGGTGGCAACTTCGGATTCACATTAGCCCCAACCCACCCTTCGGAGGCTCCGTAATCCGCGCTCATCAACGGCAAATCCCCGGCGTAGTGCCTCAGTTTCTTCAGATACGGCTCCATCGACCCGGTCATGATCCCGTACACGTACTTCGCGTTCGGGAACAGCTCCGGGATCACTCCATACCAATTGCTCAGCCTCGAGCACTTCTCGCGAATCATACAGGCCAGCTGAGGGTCCGGTTTCATTAGCTTCGCCATGGAGGATCGGATAGGTTTGGAGGTGATGTGGCCGCTCAGGGTCCCGGTTTCGATATCCCCCACGAGCTGCTCCCAGACCTGCTCGAACGTGCGGAAGGCGTGCACGAGGCTGTGCGCGAAAGTCGAGAAAATGACTTGGATTTCCTCGCGGAAAATTAGGCCACACAGGAGATGACAGTATAGTGATTGGTGAAAATTGCCTCCGAAGATGACCTCGTCGGGGCTACAGCAGGGCGTCTGCATCGCGCGCATCGTTCGTTTGAACTCAGCGTCGCCGTAGACATTGGTGGTGGCTGTGCCGGCTTTTAGCCCGCCTTTTGTGACGAATTGCCTGCTGCTGTAGATGAACTGTAATGCCTTGCCATCGTCAATTGGATATTCTCTGCCATTATAAGTAAAATGTAAATTATACGACAAAAATTCGATAATGTAATAAACTGAAATGCTGACATGAACAAAATAAACCATATTACAAACCTGTTCCTAAATGCAAAAGAAGTCCTGTATATTTGCATGGTGTGTTTGATCAATTCATCGTTGAAAGGTACATACTTTTGCTTCCCTTGAGTTGTGCCAGAACTGCAAGAACCTTTGGCATTAGTGAACCTTACACAACCCCTACATATCATTTGTATTATAAATGGCAAAACTCCCATTTTCTGGCCAGGGAAGAAGCCAGAAATTTAAGTCTGACGGCCATATTAAGCTTTCCGAAAGCATAAAAGGCACATCTATATTATTTTAAAATTTAATAAAAATATATGTGATATATTGCTCCATACAGACGTGAGAGGACGACAATTATGAGGGCAATTTTATGAAGTTTTAAATTTTAATAAAAACACGTACAAATATAGTTCTATATAAATTTGAGAGAGACGATTGTCAGCATACTTTTTATAAATATCAAATTTTAATAAAAATATATATACCATAGCTGCATATAGATTTAAGGGAATGACAACTACTCCATCTTTTGCTACTAAATAAAAAAAAAAATGCAAACCGTAAATGTTTTGTTTTACTGTTAAGAAAAAAGTTAAATTAAGCCGAAGTTAAAAGTTGGAAGCTGCTTTCAAGTTGTTGTTTTCCAATTTTCAGTTATTTCTTCAAAAATCAACCGTTTGCTTGATCCACTATTCCTTTCCAAACACGATCTACTTTTACTACTCAGCTTTTTTTTTTTTTTCTCTGCGATTTCTACTTCTCCAAAAACAAAAATGTTTGCAGACACCCCTTGATCGATCAGAGTGATGAAAAATGTACCTGAGAGAGATGGTGGAGAGTGGTTTTCCGGTGAGAACCGGCGATTTTTCGCCGTCGACGATACGTTGAATATAAGGCTCCAATTCCTTGTGAGTGACAATAGGGACACAAGCCTTGAAGCTCTCAGGGTCTGTCCTGCCATTGAGTCCCCATTCAAGCAAGTACTCTGTTTCACCATTTTCTTCCAATATCTTCTTCAGAGTCTCCCTCTGTACCCTCCCTGCATTCATCGTTAACGCCTCGAATTCATTGATAATCGCCTCGGGATTGATCCTTTCTCCCCCTTTCTCCAACATATTTGCAGCTTAAACTGAGAAATTTAAACCAAAACTCACAAATCCATTGTTTTTTTTTTTTTAACAATTATATTCAAGAAAATGAAAGGGTCAAAGATTGTGGATTAATAACAAGAAACTTTTAGTGAATGGGGGACTGAAAATGAATTATTGAATTAATAACAAGGTTCTAGATTGCCGGAAAGTGGTTACTTTTTGACGCAGATCAACTAAAAAGTTGAACCAAGAAAAGCAAAAAGAATGTCCGAGTGTATAAAGAACAATTAGGAGGTTACAACAAATGCTATATACGAAGTAGAAAAGGTTTGATTTTCTTTCTTGAAAAAATGATTTATGGTGTACTGTAATAAAAAATGTAACACGATCATATTTAAAACATAATTATTGCACATTTATATCGTAAAAAAGAAAAATTAGTTACATTCAATGCATTGGGATCAAATCTTCAAGAAATTAATTTGTACCCATTATTGATGCATGAGAGGGGCATAGCATGCAGCTCAGACTTCAAAGAGGATCAAATCCCAGAAGGAAAAAAAAAAAAAAAAAAAACTATTTTTTAGTGTGTGTGTGTGTGTTTTAAAGTGAACTTGTGTTTACATAATATAAAGCATATATACACAGAACTTGTGTACATATAAACAAGACGGTTGAAAAACTTTTTCAAGAGAAGTTCAGTAAAAAGCGAATTTCCAGAAAGATACACACAGAGAACGCTTGCAAGAATCCAATAACACTAAAAAAAACGAACTTTAATTCAATAAAATGAAAATTAAAAATTAAAAAAATCATTATGAATTCATAATAAAGAATTTTCAGGAAGAATCTCAAACATGAAGCAAAAACCCACATCAGAAAAGGAAAGCCCACGTATAAAAATTCACATATATAGCTCACGAACCTGTATGAATCTGTGTGTGTGTGTGTGCGTGCGTGTGTGTGTGTAGAAAGAAAGAGCGAACTTTAACAATGGAGAAATTTGCTGAGAACTATATAATGAGGAGACACGGAAAGTCGGAAACTGACAAAGCGAGTTTTTTGCGAGTGTTTATGTGCTGCAATAACGGTTTTGCAGAAAGTGGGGTGAATTTTCTATTTTTCTTGAATCCTCTTACTCAACACCACGCTCTCAGTGTGTGTACCGTGTGTCCGTGTGTGTGTGTGTGTGAGAGAGAGAGAGAGAGAGAGGACAATGAATCTTGAGCAAAATGGAGAATGGAACAAACCAAATTGGCGGAAGAACTGCGCGAGCTAATCGAAAATTCTTCGTCACTTTGGTGGTGGGATAGATTGTAGATACATTCATCGTGGTATATATATACACACCAGGGGTGTCGGAAATGAGTGTGTGAAATACCGAGAATGCCCTTGTTGGAAGCCTTGTAGTGGAGCATTGAGGTCGATTTGTCATGGCAAATGGTCATTGACGTTTACATCCACTATTTATGGAAGTTTATCTTATTTTCATTGTGGTTATAAGTTCAGATTATTCGGAACAAAGACTCAGCTAGAAATTCTTATTTTGGGGGGGGGGGTGAGGTCAAAATTTTATAAAATATTAAAAGGATTTTTATGATTTATGGGGGTGGGGGGTTCAAAATTTTTATAAAAATATATGTAAATTTTAATTCGATATAAACTTTAGGAGAGAGAAGGGGGAGCGATCATCCCCTCCAACCCTCCCCTTGGCTCCGTCTCTGATTTGGGGGGATTACAGTCCAAATTTTCTGTTACACAATACGATTCTTGTCCGTTTTGGTTAAGTTTGGAGAATTTTTAATTACGTTGAGACATGTTATACCTTTTTTTAATACATTAATTATTTAACACTATAGTTTGGGTCTGGTCAAAGTTGGCAGATTGGATCTAGTTGAACATAGTCAAATTTGATCAATTTTAATTCGAAAAATTATAGTTCTGATTTTATTGGTCAATTAGAACGAATCATAATTAAATATATTTATTATGTAATTGGTCGAATATAATCAAATTTGATTAATTTTAATTCGAAAACTTATAGTTTTGATTCGATTGGTCAATTAGAATGAATTATAACTAATTATATATATTTGTTATGTAATTGATATACAATTTCATAAAAACCACAAATGATATGGTAATTGCTATATGATTGTGGCAACTATTTTGACCGATTAGTTTCAATTAAAGAGAATTTTTTTTTCAATTAATAAGAGTTATTGGATTAGAATGTCTATTAAATTGGTATATATGTACTAAATAATATAGTTAATTTTTATTTTTTTTGAAAAAAAATGCAAAAATAAACTACTACTATTAATTGGAGAGGTAGAGAGAGAATAATAACTAAAGATTTTATATTTACAATTATTCTAGCAGGATATTTTAAGGAGTTTGAAATTACACAGACTAAAAAAAAACAAGGTCAAATGGGTCCTCACTTAATATATAGTATAGATTATAATTTGGGTCAAATTTAACAAATTGGGTTTGGTCGAATATAGTGAAATTCGATCAATTTTAATTCAAAAAATTATAGTTTTGATTCTATTGGTCAATTAGAACGAGTTATAATTAATTACATTTATTATGTGATTGATATACAATTTCATAAAAATCACAAATGATATGGCAATTGCTATATGATTGTGGCAACTTTTTTTTGTTGTTGAATATATATCATCGGATTACATAAAGTAAGAATAAAGTCTACACATTCATCGGTGGAAATCGAATCCAAAACCTTTAGAGTCTTAAGGCATCAACTTCACCAGTTGAGCTACTGAATATCTATTAAATTGGTATATATATACACTAAATAATATAATTAATTATTTTTTTTACAAAAGCAAAAAATTAATTGTATGCATGTCCAATATGTTCAAATAAAGTATAGATTATAATCATTAATATATAGTTAGTTACAAACTACAAATAAACTACGACTATTACTCAATGTATTATACTTTTAAGAAATAAATTTCTACTATTTCAACATTCAATAGATTAATACCCACATTTTTAAATTTTATATCCATGACCTCTCAGTCATTGGACCTCAAGCCAAGAGCCTAGCAATACACGTAACACAAATGTGTCTATATCATAGGTCAATGTAGATTAAACGATTTTGAGGAAAAAGAAGATAAAAAGCAACCAATAAAATGATGTCGATTAGAGTGTAGTTCCAAGTCATTGAATGACTTTGGTTTTAACTTTATTTGTGGTGCGGGGTCATAACTCATACTTGGAGTTGGGATTTATTTATTTTGCAGCTGTTTAATAATTATGAGTCGTTGCTATCTTATACCTACTCAACTTCGCGTACTTCTTTCATTCTCTTTTCCTTTTCTATTTACTTATTTTTCATGTTTATATATGAAGAGCGTTTAACACATATGATCAACTATCAGTTGTTCTGATGGGATAAGACTGTTAAATTTCTTAAATTAATAATGTTTAGAGTTCGAATTTTAGAGTTATGAATGAACCCCCTAAGTTGGGAGGATGGTTCCAATAATAAATTTTTACAGTACACGATCTGGATTAATCGATCAATAAATTGGAACTGAGTGTTAACATAAATTAATTGTTTTTGATCAAGTGGAAGGTTATTAATGCTGTATTGGTCCCCCCCAAAGTTAATATTACCACCAATATGGAAAGCCATAAATTCACTCTAACTATACTTAGTAAAGAAAAGGGTTTTGTAGGGAGAAGATAAGTGTCTAAACTATATTGGTTGGTTTTGTATTGGTTGATTGTTTCCTATGAAAGGGTGGAAAGGTTATTTTTGGGTGGAAAATTCCGTCGGCGTTGAAATGGTCTTGTGACAGATATTTTTCGGAAATTGAATTTCGCACTAATTAGTTATCAAAAAGTTTATGAAAAATAATATGAAAAAAATATATAAATGTTTGAAACCTCTAACCATCAAATGAAATGGTATTGTGACAGATGTTTTCCTTCTTAATATTAGATTTTATTTTTTTATTATTTTTTTCCCATTCCAAGTATGAAAAATATGATTAAAAATTGATGAATTAATGCACTTATTAAATAATGTCCCGTTGTGTTTATTAATTTATTCAAATGCTCATTCATTACGAATTATTATTTTGGTTACGAAAACTTGAAACTAGTATAGTTGTAAAATTGCATATTAATTTTTACATAATTTGCCCTGATATTAATTTTACCAACCGTGTAAATTCTATTAAGTTAGTAAAACTTGCTAATGATTAATCAATGACTAGTGAACTTGTCTCTAATTACTTCTTCACACGAGTATAAACGAACCTAGCCAAGTTAAGGTAATCACTTGTGAGAATATCTCAAGTTCGATCTACTTCTAACTTGACTTTGAACTCGAAATTTTTCATTTGATAAAATTATAAAACAATTGTTTTATTTTTTGTTCATTATTTTTTTATCGTTATTTTTGTTTTAAATTGAAAAAAAAAAGTATATATATATTTAGCATAAAAATACAAAAATTATATATCAACCTCGATTGTAAATGCACTCTTTAAAATTAACTTGATGTTAAGCTCGAACTGTTTTATATAAATATATAAGTGTGTGTGTGTGGATATTAGTATTATAATATTAAAAATTATAGTTATTAATATGTACAATTATATCAATAATACAAAATCAAAATTATATATCGATCTTGTGTACCTCGACCCCGGATGCAAATTCTTTAAGGTTGACTTGATGTTAAGCTTGAACTGTTATATATTAGTAATGTACCATGCAAAGTAACATACTCTATAAAATATATTAACAAATATAAAAAATTTAAAAACCATGTATCAACCTTATGAGATTCAGTGTCCATTTGGATGGGCTTTTTTTTTTTTAGAAGAAGCACTTATTCTTTGAAAAAAAAAACACTTCAGAGAAAAGAAATTCTATTTGGATGTGCTTCTTTCAAAAAAAAAAAAAATAGGAACCATGAAAAAATGCCAAAAAGGGCTTTTTCTTAGAAGCTATCTTAAAGTAACTTCAAATTAAAACACTTTTTAAAGCATTTTTAATTACCTTATCCAAACACAAAACTAAGCGGCTTTAAAAAAAGCTCTATTATAAAAAATACTATTTGAAAATCACTTTTTTTTAAACTCATCCAAACGAGCCCTGACTCCTAGATACAGATATGTTACTCAAACTCAAGATTTTTAATTTAGAAAAATTATAAAAAGTTTGTTTTATTTTCTTTCTTTCTCATTTTTTTCAGTTTTATTTTTATTTAAAACAGAACAATAATATATATATATATATATATATTGTAATATAATATACAATAATATAAAAATACAAAATTTATATATTAACCTTGTGAACCTCAATTGTAAAATGCATATTATTTAAAATTGATTTGATGTTAAGCTCAAAATGGTGTATATATATATATGTGTGTCAATATATATTAGTAACATAATATTTAACATTATATTTATTACGATATAAAATTATATTTATGATATGAAGACATAAAATTATATATCAATCTTGTGAACCTCGACCTCAAATATAGATTCTTAAAAAATAACTTTATATTAAGCTCAAATTGTTATAAAAATATGAAAATATTCTACATACAGATTCTTTGAAATCGACATGAAACTAACTTCGAGTCGTACTAGCTCAAATCCAACTCATTAAAAGATATGCCAAACCGTCCTTTTTTCAAGATCCCCTTTGGCAAAATTAGCACTTAATCGGTCGAAATTGGGACGGTGCGGCGAACGTTAGATTAGCTAGCATGAAATTATTTAGGGGCCCCCTAATAAAAATAATTATCATACAAGTTCATTCAAAATATTAATAATACCAAATTTAGGTTCTGAATTTTGATTGATTTTGACTTGACATGACCTCCATAAATGTGCGTAATTGCCGATTTTTTTTTATGTGGGCACCTATGTTTTGTTTTAACTCAAGACATGGTTGGCTATAAATATAGCCAACAAACAACCACCAACAGTGTGAAACCAGAGTCCATAAATCGGCCATACAAAAATAAATGAGTTATAAAAAACATAGAAACACGCATTATCCGAAGAAGTCGACAGTTGATTAAATGTGAGTCGGCTTGCAGGTCGAGCTTGTTCGAGTGAGGCTCGACTCAAACTCATTTTTTTTTAATTCATGATTCAACTTTTTTTATGCTGATATTTAAGTATAATTTAAAAGCTCGACTCATTTATAGTACTGATTTTTTATTCATTTTGAAGTGAAATGAGATGAGTGAGAGAGCTCTTTATATGTGGAATTTTTAATTGATTTCGAGTATATATTATTTCCGATATTTATGCTTATATTTGAACAATATATAAGAACTTATACTGAATTTAAAATAAAATGAGAACGAGTGTGATAGTTTTTTTATACTTAAAATTTAAAATTTTCAATATTTATGTTGCTTATATGTCGATACAAAATTAACCTACGAGACTTAAGGGTGATTATTTCATTGAGAATAGTATACAAGTTAATAATTAGGTTTTTTTTTAAATGAATAAACGATGGAATTAATTTTTTTCTTGACAAATAATTTCATGAATTTTTCACATATAAATTTTTTTTGAGGGCGTTTCTAGTAATATTTTCTAACTTTTGTAAGGATGTCTAGTGATTTTCTTCGGTTGGTTACCAATTTAACAATTATGACAAAATTAATATATTATTTAAGACAATAATAAAAGGTCTTATATCAAACTAACATTAAAAGCAAAAATCGGGTGTCAAAATGATTTTTTCCCAAATTTAAACATGGTTCAAAAATACCTACAACATTGAAACGTCATAAACCAAAGACTCAGAGCTCGTTTGGATTGATTTTTTTTAAAAGAGAAGGATTTATTTTTTGAAAGAAAAAAAAAAGTAATTCAATGAAAAAAAAATTATGTTTGGATGAACTTTTCAAAAAAAGTCACGTTGGGAAAAAAACCCAAAGTATAGTTTTTTTTCATAAGCTATTTACAACAATGTTAAATAAAAGTATTTTTAATTATTGTATCCAAACGCAAAAACTGTTTGGCTTAAAAAAAATTCCACTAAAAAAAAAAGACAACTCAAAAAGTATTTATTTTTTTAACACATTCAAGTGGGCCCTTAAACGATATAAACTTATACTTTTCTTCTCTTTTTTTTGCCTTTTTCTGTTTTGGTATTATATTTCAACTTCAAAGTGTTGGGAAAGTCCAGGTTGCAAAGTAAATCCTTCATAAAAGAAAAAGATCAACTACTATAATAGTTTACATGTTAGTGCCAAAACACTTGCTCACTTTATCCAAAACAAATAGTAACATTATCTGCCGTCTTGTAATTGAGCATGCATGTGATAAATATGCCTTATATTATCCACTTATCATTGCACTTCCAATCATTATTAAACCTCTTTTTTCCCCAATCTTCTTGAAAGGACATATGGAAATTAATTTACATCTCTATCATTTATAAAAAGTTGAAAATTGTAAAGCCCCCGCCAACAATTTTCCGTCCATAATTCACTATTCTTAAAATCTTGATATTTTTATAGGAACAAACTGTTAAAAATACAGGATAAAATACATTTAATCCCCATCGATTATGTTTATGTAACACTTTACTCCCTTGTATTATAATAAGTTTCACTCAACGCTTCCATCTCAGTTCGTACACAAATAGGGTATTAACTATTACTTGTAAAATATCTATTATAACATTTTAGTCTTTTAAACTCTGAAATTACTTTTAAAACAATCTAAAATACAAAAAACATTTTCAATTATTGATTTCAAGTAAAACTTTATACATTTGGATATCATGTCGTTGAGTTTTTTTTTTTTTTTTTCCTATAAAAGTGCCAATATCAATTTTATTCTCAATCTCACAAGTTTATTATTATATCCCGAAGACCACAAATGCAAATTTTCAGTTGTTTATAATCTCATTTTTTTTTATCCAAAAAACTTAGCTAAACTAATGCCTAATTTTCAGCTCTTTTAAAAAATTTGTAGCTTAATGCATTGGATAAAATTGCAGCCACTCCATTTTTGTGTAATGAAATTTAGGGATTCAAAAGAAATAAAAGAAAGTATGGACTATTAAATAAACATTACAATAATCATAACAATGAGAATAATAATAATAATAATAAATTTAAGATCTAAAAAACACAATTTTGATATTTAATAGAATAAAATAATCATTAACCAACACCCAAGAAACTATTTATAAAAAAATATATATAAAATAAATTTTCAACAAAAACTTCAAAGTTTATTATACACATTTGCATTTGCATTATGATAGTGCTATAATAGAGATGGAAAAAAATAATTGTGGTTATGTAGTTTATCTCTCTCACACTAATGAGTTTTTTATTATTCAGAAATTAAAAAAAAATGAACGGATATAATATATATTTTACTAGTTATAATTAATACGTGTTTGAGTACGAACTAAGAAGGAGGGATTAAGTGAAGTTTATTATAGTATAAGGTGGTAAAGTATTATATTAACATAATTCAAGGAGGTTAAGTGCATTTTGTACAAAAAAATATAAATATATTTCTTGCTTCAAAGAATCCAATTTTATGTTCAATTACTTTTGGATAAAAGATACTTTGCTTCCAAACTATGAGTGTTAATATGCTTTAATCAGTAAACTAGTTCTAATTATATTTTATCATATAAAATATATGAGATTTGCACTTTGTCCAATAAATTTATTTTTTGGCCAAGAAAGTTACCAAATTGTTGCGTTGCAATCATCAGAGAGACTCCTACACTACACTATTAGACTCTCAAGATTTGTCAAGCAAAAGCCCCTAAACAATTCCACAACTCAGTGGCCCATATCGATTAATTTTACCTTTAAAACAATCAAATTATTGTCATCGATAACTTTTTAGCACTTTAAGATTTTTTTTTTTTTTTGTAGCTTTGAGGGCTAAAGTACAAGTTTTGCGTCCTATATATATATTAAAAGAGCTAATAGCATTTTACTACCCTATGTTATCCAAAAAGAGCTGAAAAAACCCTATGAAAAAATATATCACTTAAAAAACCTTGTGTTCATGTAAATTTGCTCACCTCCCCCTAAAATTGATTTTTAGTCAAATGAATGTAAATGGACTATTTTACCCTTGTGAGGATTTTTTGTTCTCTTAAATATATTTAAATATTTTTTTAAAAATTAAATCTTATAATACTATAAATTTATTTTTATAAATATAAAAAATTAGAATATATATTATATATAATTAAAAAAATTCTTTTTTTTCCCACTTTTTTCTTTCTTTTCTTTCCCCTTTTTCCTTCTTCTCCACCTCCACCTCCACCTCCACCGCCGCCACCGCCGCCGTCCCCGACGTTGCCGCCGTCCCCGCCCCCCACGCAGAGAGATGAGGTCAAGAAGGGAGGGGGGAGGGGGCAGATAGATCGAGAAGGTGGGGGAAGAGAGAGGGAGAACCACCGCCGCCCGCCGTCCGCCAGCCCGCCGCTCTCCTCCAGCACAGGAACCATTACGGGAGCCGGGGAGGGAGAGGGAGAGAGAGATCGAGAGGGACGGGGAGAGAGAGAGAGAGAGAGATCGAGAGGGATGGTCGTTCGCCGCCGCCCGTCGTCCGCCAGCCCTGCAATCGTTGGGGTCGGGGGAGGGGGAGAGAGAGAGAGAGAGAGAGAGAGAGAGAGAGAGAGAGAGAGAGGGATGGGGAGAGAGAGAAGGTCCCAAAACAGAAGGCGACCTTCACTGTGATTTTTCTGTCCGTAGGGTATTTTTTGCAACTTTAACAAAACAGAAGGTCTTTTTAACATTTTACTGGATCGAAATCTAGCAAATAATAGGGATAGAATGGTGATTTCCCATACCAGAAAATTATCCCATTTGCACCAGGAGCGCGTAAAACACACCGGGGTTTTTTTTGTTAATTAGAAATTTCACAGGGTTTTTTTTGAGATTTTTTGATACACAAAGTTATTCGTGCTCATTAGAGGTATCACAAGGGGGCTGCGAGCATTAATTCCTATATTAAAATGTAGAGAAAAATAATTTAATAATTAAAGTGTAAAAATGATTATTATTTGGAGGGTAAAATGTTTCTATCCCATTATTTTTAATTTATTTATTTATTTATTTTTGCATCCATTTGTTTTCTTTCTCCGTTTGCTTATCTTACTAAATGTTTTTATCCAAATATAATTTAGAAAGAACATGGATTAATTCTTAGTATCAAAAAATTAATATGTGCTATGATATATATACATATATATATATAATTTTGTTTTTGATATAATCAACTCTAACCACCCAAAAAAAATGAAAAAGACAAGAGAATTCGAATCCAAAACTCAACAATGTTAAGTTTAAATCTATACCATCAAACCCCCCCCCCACCCCCCCCCCCCCCCCCCCCAAAAAAAATGCCTAGATACCAAGTCCAATTCTATATTCTAATGAATCCAATTTTTTTAATGGAAAATAATTCTTTTTATGATAGAACTTTTGGCATAAATTAGAACAGGAGAGAGGCTTGTAAGGACAATAAATTGGTCCCTCATATACATATTTAGATTTTATTTTGAAAAATAGAAATACAAAGTTCTAATCATGTCGGTGGAAACCCCTATTGCATAAAATCCACAGCGCCGCAATTTTTTTTGTCATTTGACAAAATAAAGAGCAAATGTGACAATATATTGGGAGGTTGACTGTGGATGTTTCTATTTGCCAAGAAAAGCCTTTATCGAGGTCAACTTATTAATCATCTAGAAGCTTCAAATTAAATATGTTTACTATGTTTATTAAATTAATAATAAATGCAAAATAAAATAAAATGAAACTAAGAAAATAAATACAAAGAAAATAACCAAAAAGAAGATATTAAAAATTAGGAGATGAGAGAGAGGTGGCAATAAAAAGAACGTGGAAAAGAGGAATGAGAGAGAAAATAAATAAATAACAAATCAAAATGGGTGAAAGATCAAATGTGGTTATTTAAAAATGTTATCCCTTTATATAATAGTATAAATATGCAGTCTATGGTAGATTGTTTCTTTAAATAAAATAACGAAAACAATTAATGGGTACAAGGATCAATAGTTGTTGGCCAACTAAAAATTTATAATATTTTTTTTGAATTAATTTTGCTAAATCGGTTTTTTTTTTATTATCAATTTTTTTTTCAAGAAAATTATAACATTCGCATTATCGGCATTATAATTCGCAATTAATTCTTGTCCTCTCCCCTTCTCCTTTTGATGAGTGTGTGTGCATATATTGCGTTTTGATTGATATTTATACTATATCTCGAATCGATTGTATTAAAAAGAAATTGATTAATACTCAATACTATGATAATGCTAAATACAAAATCATAATATCCGGTTAGAACTGTTGGCCCTATAATTCACAACTCGTACTAACTCAAAAACCAAAAACCAAAAAAGATAAATAAATAAGTAATCCAACAACAAGTTCATTACAAGTGTGGAAATAATTAATGAGCAGTACTGAAATTCAAACCGACCAAGAAAACAAATATCAACGGGCTCTGTTAGCATATATAATTAGACCTTCTATTGTTGTGACGTTACACTTAATTCAATTGATGAAGTTGATGTTTTAAGATTATGTGGTCCATTATATTAACTCATGTGAATTTATATTTTTTTTTATAATAGTTCGTATTCTACTGCATAGTAATTTAAATATTTATTGATAATTATAATAATTGTTGATAGTAATTAATATTTGATGATATATTTGATGATAATTAATATTTATATAATAATAATAATATTTTTAAAAAAAATAGAATTACAATATTGCTTTCAATTATAATCAATCGACTGCGGCACCTAACAAGAAAATTTTAGCTCATAAAAAGAAAACTAACAAGAAAAGTTTTGCTTTGTCTCTAATTATTATCAACAAAATTGGAATAAATTTAAGTATATGAATAAATTTGAAAGTGATAGTCAAATTGACTAGGGTTGGGAGGAAAAAAATATTGTTTTTTTTTTTTCAAAAATGGTGGCCAAATTTGAAGCTGAATAGAAAACGACATTTTCGGCCGATGGGAAATTAGATCGACATAATTTTCAATTTAATAATAATATAATAGAAAAAAGAGTAAATTTTAATTTTAATTTTTATGTTTAAACAGAAGCATTTTAATCCATCATATTTAAATTTAGTTTCAATGTGGTCCTCCCTTAATTTTCCGGAATGTGGTGGCTGGAATTGAAGGGCAAAATTGTCAAATTAATGTTTTAGGTTGCAGTTTAGAGCCCGTTTGGATGGATTTTTTTCAAGAAAAAGCACTTCGAAGAAAAAAAAATTGCGTTTGGATGGCTTTTAAAGAAAAAGCAGACGCCAAAAAAAAAGTTCAAAAAGGACTTTTTTCAGAAGCTAACTCACAGTAACTTTAAATAAAAATACCTTGTAAAGTACTTTTAATTACTGTATTCAAACACAAAAATTGCTTGGCTTTAAAAAAAAGCTCTGCTATAAAAAACACCACTCGAGAAGCACTTTTTTTTAAGCCCATCCAAACGGGCCCTTGGTCTCCAAAATAATATTTACGGCTTAATTATCAATTTAAGTATACTTATTACCATTTTAGTCCATCTATTTTAGTTTTTAGCTACGAAAAAAAATATATATAATATATTATATTGATTTTGTTTACAATTGCAATAAACAATTTTTATAAGAAGAATATTACTAATTCATATAAGGAGCAAACTGAAAATAGATACACTTAAAATATATTTAATAATATCACAATTTTTATAGTTAAAAATTAATATTTAAGGAGTACAGTGACAATAGGTATACTTAAATCAATAATTAAGGTCGTCTAAACAATTTTTTTAGGGATTAAAGTACAACTTAAAATTAATTTGATAGTTTTGCCCTTTAATTCCAATCAAAACATGACGAAAAAAGTAAGTGAAGGACCATTTCAAAACCACATTTAAAGATTAAAGATCAAAACATTTCTTTTTAAAAATTAATAATTAAAGTAATACTGAATCTAAACTTTAGAAATCATTTATGAAATTCGACCTAAAAAAAAAAGTATTTCATCATACATACAAACAAGAATACAAACGCCCATCAACGTCAACTGTGAAACTATATTTTTTAATGCTTTCTTGCTACCCCTCAAAGTCAAAATACAATTTCAAAATGCTTTTGCTTTGAAAAATTCAAAATAAATTTTCAAAATGCTTGTGCTTTGAAAATTAGAAAATAAGTTATTTTCACAACTAATTAAGCACTCATAGATATATTATTGCCACTACAAGAAAAAATAAAATTAACAGCAGCATATCGAGAGATAATATAAAAGTTGTCACCGATTATACGCATTTTCACAAAAATAATGTTTGTAATTTAATAGTGACAAATATTATGTCTAACTTATCATCAATGATCAATGACAAACTTAATAAAATATTGTCATAGAAAAATAGTAACAATATTTTTGTTATCAAGTTATCGTTATACACACGTCATTAATTGCCATTGTCTACAGCTAAAAACGTTAATTTTTACTATGAAGACATATTGTGACAGAACAAAAATTGATGTCATTGAATAAATTTAATATGTAACAAATAAAAGATATTGTTACTTGATGCACATCATCAATAACAATTTTGTCTAATCGCTTTATTTTTAATCATTAATATTATTTTTCCTTATAGCGTACGATGGTGATATTTGATAATTTCCACTTGGGTAAATTTGTGACCGTCAAGATTTACAAATTCAAAATTGTTAAGTAATTTAATTCATTTACGTATTTAGGGCTGTCAAAACAAACACAATTTACAAGCTATATTCACATATCATATCAATAATAAGTTAATATATGTGTGTGTGTGTGTGTGTGTGTGTTGCTGTGCTCTGAAAGCTACAATCACTGCTTGCGCTCTTAACTCGTTTATAAAAATGTTGTATAACGTGATCGACATTATTTCATTGGTGTTATTTAATTAATTACAAGTCGGTTTTGTAATTAATAATGTCGACTATGATGGAATTTTTTGGAATTTTGTTTCTTATTTTCAACTTATATTTATGTGATTTGATCACGATCGACTTCAATTGATGTCTAATCCCTAGAACTTTCATTTCTAGACCAGACAATTTATGGACTTGTTCTTTATGGTTAACGCGCATGCGCACGCACGCACACGCATTAGGGTGGCTACGAGTTGGATTTGGAGCAAATTAGGAAAATTAAAATTAAAATTCGATTAGCTTTTTTAGTACTCAATCATAAAAATACAAATTAGAATCCGACTACTTTCCACAGTATGAATCCAACTCGAATTATATAGAATTTATATTTATTATTACTGAGTTTGAACCCAAATAAAATTCGAAACTCAATAAAAACCTGACTTGAATAATAATTAAAAAAAATTGAAATTTTATGATCAACTAACCAATAAAAGATTTTATCCCTCATGTAGAAAATAAAATTTAAGAAAGTAAAGAAATATTTTTGAATATGCACGATAACTATACATTATTTTGTTAAAAAAAAAAAAGAACCATGGGAAATAAAAAAAAATAGTGTATCATTAATTATAATGCCTTACATATTACATTCTATTGAAATTTTTTTGCTAATATTATATACATAAGGTTATTAATTTAATAAAAATATTATTAAAATTTAGATTTGAATTTTTAATGAATCGAATGGTTTGATTTTATATTCTATCCACTTATTTTGAATTACGGATATTGATAGTGGGATCTTATCAATCAATCTTTTAATTGGTGAAATATATATGCACCTTACTTTAAAGGCGTGGGAAGGTTAATGCCAGGATTCGAATCATATCATGTGTGCTTATGTGGATTATGATATATATTATCAAAAAATAATAATAATTAGCTGAATATGCTAAAATTCAGATCGGATTTTGATTAAAATCTACTCCATTGATAACCCTATATTAAACATATATGTGGAGTTTGGGCTTGCAAAATTTCATGCTGCAAAACTGGGCTCTCCAATGGATCCAATTACTAGTAGAAAATCTTCACGCTAAGCTCTAGCGGTGCCCCATTCATGGATATAATAGGCCCAGTGGAACGTTGGCCCAATACTAAGTATAAGCTTGCAATGAATAATGTTAGGACTGGGTTGTGACATGCCTATTTCACAATTTTATACCCTCAACATGGTACATACTTTATAGTTGTGGAAGTGTTTTGGGTACATCTTGGCCAACTCGTATGTGTCCAAAGAGTTGTAGTTCATTGCATTTTCGTGAAAATCTATACTATTTATACTATTATATAAAGAGTCTGCACGATTTAGTAATTATATTTGGTCTGTCGATATTTTTTATTTGTCATTTTTCTTTCTATCTTTGTTTTTTTTATTAATTTTCTCTCTCATCTCTCATCTTTCACGTTATTTTTTACTTTCTCTTCCTTCTTTCTCTCTCCCTCTCTCCATATCATCTTTCATCTCCCGCTACTTTTCAATATAATTCTCTTAGTTTTTTTAATTTTATGTTATTTTATTTTTACTTAACACTAATTTTATAAATCTATTAAAATAGTTCAAAATCGTTTTGATAGTACAGATACTATCAAAATTTTAGTATGTTATTAAATTATATTTTTTTTTATGCACACGCACAAAATGTGTCAATATTACCAATTGATGTAATGTTGTCCTAAGTATGATGTTTCAACGGCCACAACACTAATAATTGTTACACTATTTTGTTTCTTAGAGTTTACTTCTTTATTAAAATAAAGTACTTCCTCACTAAAGTTAGAATAATGAACACTATTACTCATCATTAATTGTTTCCACTTTTTAAAGGAATTGGATGCCATCTGATTAGCCATATACCTAAATAAAATTGTGAATGATGTAATTAGAAAATAATGGGTAATAAAATGAAAGGAAAAAAAATACTAAAAAAACCCCAAAAATTAAATTTTAGGTCTCAAAAACTAATAAAAATAATTTTCAACCCAAAAAACCTATATATTCCACCATTTTTTCGTACCAGAAGCCCCAAAAAGTTTTTTTTTCTTTTCTTTTTTGATTAAATTACCCTTGATATGTTAGATTAATAAATTTAGCCAATTGGATTCTTTTCTAATAAAAAAATTTTCTAAGGTTTTTAAATTAATAACCATCAATGATAATTTTAATAAATTGAATATTCTGAAAAAAAATACCTTTTATATACATTACGGGATATATATACTTATATATTCTTCAAATTTTAAGATATATAATACTGACATAATTTTAAAATTTTAACACTAAAAGAACTATTTTTTTTAAAACTAATATCTTCACATAATTTTGATAAAGAGAGATAATGTGTAGGTAAATAAATCTGTTTTAATTAAATGAAAATAATGCAAAAAATTTAAGGGTAATCTTGTCCAAAAAATAGGTAAACTTAATGATTGGACCTTTTGTGTATAAAATTATTTTGGAATGAGTTTCATATTATAATTTTTTTATGGGCCTTTTGCACATATAAATTAATTTGAAGGTTTTAATTTTGATGTGGCCAAATCTGCCCTGGCCACGTACGCGCCTCCTCAACTCACACGTCGGATCCAACTCAGCACATGCCGCCATCCTCCTATTACTGCGTGTCAGGCCTATCTCGATCAGGCCCGTGGTCTTTTTCTTGACGGCCTTGTTCGGTCAGAGTTCACCACATCCCCTCGATGAAACGACATGATCGATGTCGACAATACTTCATTCTCGGAGTCAATGCTCTGACACCCTCCTCGAGCAAGGAATGCATCCCACGCGCCCACAGCGCGTCATGGGGAATGCCCGTTACCAGCAACGGGATTGGGCCAACCTAAGTCTGGTCCGGCCCACCTATTTTTTATTATTATAAATAGTACGGCGACACTAGTCACTGGGTAAGACACTTTTTATCCACTAATACGCCGATTATTACTTAATTACTACTTACTATTCACCTGCCCGAATTCTGACTTGAGCGTCGGTTGTGCGAACGGATCCCCACAACAAGGGAGGTCCGCAGAGAGAGACGGCCCCCGCCTCCTCGACTGGCGGAGGAAGTTGACGAATCCTCTGTGGGGGCATCCTCAGGTCATCCTGCACGGAGTCACAGAGAACGGTTGGAGGAAATCTCCCACCAGGCCACAGAGATCCAGCGGAGGATCGATGAGGTCCGCCGCGGAGAAAGATCCCGTGATGATGTTGGTGAACTTTCGCATCGGATGGAAGACCTTAACCGGAAGCTCGAGGAAGTATCTCACCGCTCCGGACAGGGATCGGCTCAGCGATACTTTGTGCCGGACGAGGCGGACCCACTCAGCGCAGACCTTCAACGAGCCCGAGCACCCAGAGGGGTCCGAATCCCGACCGACTTGCCCCGATACAATGGAGAAGCGGATCCCAAAGAACACCTAATACAATTCAAACACGCCATGCGCGTGCACATGATCGACGATGACTTCGCCGCGAAGTTGCTGGTTACGACTTTTCAGGGAGTAGCCTCGCAATGGTACGTCCGCCAAGCCCCAGGTTCGGTCAGAAGCTTCGTCGATTTGGCGATAAAGTTCGTCAATCATTTCCAGACGAAAAGCCTAGCGAAGCTGCCCCAATCCCATTTGCATAAGATTCGGCAAAAGGAGGGTGAGTCTCTGAGGGACTTCTTTAACCGGTTCAACACCGAGCTGCTCAAGGTCGAGAGCGTCCAGATGGACTTCCTCCTCGACGTAATCATGGGGGCCATCCGAAAGCAAGCGTGCTCGGACCATTTGGCCAGGAAGCGCCCCGCCACCATGGAGAAAGTCATGTCCATCGCTCAACAATACATGAATGTTGAGGACATGAGGTTTAAAAGGAGGCCAGAGGTCGGGGAAAGGAAAGAACGCCGACGGGACAATGATCTCACCCCATTGGTGATGTCAAGGAAAGAGATCTTCGCCACAATCAACGCCAGCGACTCGACGGTTTTCCGGAGGCCGAGGAAGATCGAGGACGCGGATGGAGCCCCTCCGAGAGGGAATAAGTATTATGCGTTCCACAAGCAAGTGGGTAACCACGACACCGAGGGCTGCTATGCCCTCAAGAAGGAAATACAGCGCCTCATGGATATGGGCCGACCGGAGATCAAAAAATACGTGAAAAAGCAAGGACAGGGCCACAAAAATGAGGGAAGCCGTCGACGCAACTCTCCGTCACCCACGGACGATGAGCAAGGTACACCGAGGAGAGCTAGATCTCGCTCTCCTCGAAGGGGATACACGCCTTCGACTCAAGCCGACAAACAGCCTGCCACACAGGACAACCTCCCGGTCAGGGGGATGATCCACACCATAGCGGGAGGCCCTAGTGGAGGAGACACTAAAAGTAGGAGAAGACAGGTGGAGAGGCGCATCGACCAGGCCCGATACCGTATCGAAGAGCGCTACTACCACGAGAGGCTGCATGTCAACACCATATCAGAGGCAGCGACGCCGACGTCGGAGTCACTCGAATTCTCTGACCTTGATCTTGCACACATCCCGAAGACATAAGGCCTCGAGGACACACCGGATTACCCAATGGTCATTAATTTGGACGTAGCCAACTACTCCATGGCAAAGACCCTGATCGACAATGGGAGCTTCCGCCAACATCATGTTCGCCAACACCTTCGCCAAGATGGACTTAGGAGGATACACGCTCTCCCCCGTGCAGACCCCTCTCGTCGGGTTTGGGGGTTCTGAGGTGGTCCCTCTCGGGATGATTCAACTCCCCACCTCGTTGGGGGAGGCCCCGAGAAGGAAGACTATGATGGTTCAGTATCTGATAGTTGATGCTCCGTTTGCTTACAACATCATCCTCGGGCGACCCGCTCTTAATGCGTTTCGGGCGGTGGTGTCCACGTATCACTTAAAGATGAAGTTCCCCACGCCCGCGGGGGTCAGGCAAGTCACCTGTCGGATCCTGGACGCTTGGAAGTGTTACTCGGCCTCCGTCGAAGGGAAGAGGACTTCGGCACCCCGACCAGTCGATGCAGCCACTTCGCGGATGGACATCCCCGAGTCCTCCGAAATCGACCCGGCAAAGCAGAGGAGGCTAGAGGAGGAAACAATGACGCCAGCGGAAGATTTCAAGACAATCCAGCTCGTAGAGGGCGACCCATCCAAAACCACCCGGGTAGGATTGACCCTCGAGCCGCATCACGAGGTTATGTTGGTCGACTTCCTCCGGACAAATGCCGACGTCTTTGCTTGGAAGGCCTCAGATTTTCCGGGAATCGATCCCGAAGTCATTGTTCATCGCCTGAACGCAGACCCATCGTTCAGGCCGGTGAGGCAGAAAAAGAGGATATTTTGTGAGGCTCGTAACCGAATCATCGAGGAGGAGGTCAACAAGCTCCTAGAGGCAGGCTACATTGTGGAGGTCCAGTTCACCGAATGGCTATGCAACGTGGTCGTCGTTGCCAAGGGCGATGGCCGATGGCGGATGTGCAACGACTTCACCGATCTCAACAAAGCCTGCCCCAAGGATCACTATCCCCTTCCTCGGATAGACCAACTCAGTTGACTCAACGGCGGGGTGCGAGTTGATGAGCATGATGGACGCCTTCCAAGGCTACTACCAGATCTACATGGCCGAGGAGGATCGTGGGAAGACGTCGTTCGTCGTCTCGACGGGGACGTATTGCTTCCTCGTGATGCCATTCGGGCTAAAAAACGCCAGAGCTACGTATCAGAGACTCGTGAATCTCATGTTCAAGGAAGAGATTGGGAGAACCGTCGAAGTTTACTTCGACGACATGATAATCCGCAGTGAGCGGGGGTCCGACCATCTCAGGCACCTTGCTCGAACATTTGAGATCCTAAGAAAATATGGCCTAAAACTCAACCCGAACAAGTGCACGTTCGGCAGTCCGAGAGGTAAATTCCTCGGGTACATTGTCAGCCATAGGGGGATCGAGGCCAACCCCTCGAAGATTCGCGCCATCCTCGACATCGAGCCGCCTAGCTCAGTGAAGGAAGTACAGAGGTTGGTAGGGCGCATAATCGCCCTCAATCGGTTCATATCTCGCTCAGCGGACCGAAACCTCCCATTCTTTAAAACACTAAGGAAGGTGCCGGATTGGAAATGGACGGAGGAATGCCAGCACGCGCTCCTCGAATTAAAAAGATACCTGACCGAGCCCCCTCTACTATCGAAACCAGTTCCGGGGAGGCCCCTTTATGCCTACCTGGCGGTATCCCCAAATGCGGTCAGCTCGGTCCTAGTGCACGTGGAGGATCGGGTACACTGCCCTGTGTATTACCTAAGCAAGCTCCTCCAAGGCCCTGAACGGAACTACCTGTCCATCGAGAAGCTCGTTCTCGCTTTGGTCCACTCCGCCCGAAAGTTGAGGCAATACTTTCAGGTCCACACCATCGTAGTCCTGACCAGTGAGCCTCTGAAGCAGGTATTGGCCAAACCCGATGTCTCGGGCCGGCTCGTGAAGTGGGCCGTCGAGCTCGGCGAGTTCGATATCCAGTTCCAACCACGAACAGCGATTCATGCCCAGGTCCTGGCGGACTTCTTAGCAGAAGTGGCCCCGAGGGCGGAAACGGAGCCAAAAACACCGTGGACCCTCATGGTCGATGGATCCTCCACGAATTCAGGTGGGGGAGCCGGGGTTTACCTGCGGGATGAGTTGGGCAACGAGCTCGACTTCGCCATTCGCCTTGAATTTCTGGTTTCCAACAACGAAGCCGAGTATGAAGCTCTCGTCGCGCGGATGAGGATTGCCCTGGACAAGGGCGTGGACGAGCTTGTCGCCTTGACCGATTCCCAGTTGGTGGCCGAGCAGGTCAATGGCAATTACGACGCCCGTGAAGCATCGATGACGAAGTACCTCGAGGAGGTCAACAAGTTGAAGGAAAGATTCGCCAAGTTCTCTCTCGAGCGAATTCCCCGGACAGAAAATGAGAGGGCAGATTAGTTGTCGAAACTGGCGAGTTCGATGAGGGGGACCAAAGAGAGAAGCATAACCATGTTGAGCTCGTCAACACCTTTGACCGGGTCCGAGGCCCAACAGTGTGTCCTTTCCATCGAGCCCCCCGAGGATTGGATAGCAGAATTAGTCACCTACCTGAAGGATGGAACTCTCCCCGAGGGACCCGTCGAAGCCAAAAGACTCCGACGGCAGGCCTCTCGATACGCCCTTGACGGGCAGGGGCGCCTGTTTAGGAAAAGCTTCGATAGTCCTCATCGACGATGCTTGAGCAAGCAACAGGCCAAGAAAGTCATCGAAGAGATACACCAAGGGTGTTGCGGAAATCATACCGGGCCAAGGTCCTTGGCCAAAAAGGTATCACGGGCAGGGTTTTTCTGGCCTAATCTCATGCAAGATTGTTTTAACTTCGTCCGAAGATGCCGAGCTTGCCAACTGCACGCCAACCTAGTCCACCAGCCTGCCGCTCCGATGATAAATGTGGAGATATCTTGGCCATTCGACAAATGGGGAATAGACATCCTCGGGCCGTTCCCTCAAGCCCTCGGGCAAAGAAAGTTCGTGATTGTTGCCGTCGAATACTTCACAAAGTGGGCCGAAGCGGAGGCCGTTGCGAAGATCACCGACTCGATTATCAAAATCTTCATCTGGAAAAACATCATCTGCCGCTTCGGACTTCCCAGGGTCGTCATTTCAGACAACGGAACCCAGTTCCAAAGTCATCGGATGAAGGAATGGTGCTCTAGCCTCAAAATCGAGCAGCGTTTCACCTCAGTAGGGAACCCCCAGGCAAACGGCCAAGTTGAAGTCACCAACCGAACGATTCTCCACGGACTTAAGACCGCCTTGGCCGACGCTCATGGCAATTGGGCCGACGAGCTCCCAAGCGTGCTTTGGGCATACCGGACCACTCCTCGGACTGCAACGGGCGACACCCCGTACGCCTTAGTTTATGGTTCAGACGTCGTCATACCTGCCGAAGTGCTGCACCCATCTGCTCGGGTTGCGCATTTCGATGAGATCGCCAACGTCGACGCTCGCCTGACCGAGCTTGACTTCGCCGACGAGAGGAGGTATGCCGCCTTGCGGAGGTTGGATAACTTTCGGGCCTCAACTGCATGTGCTTACAATCGCCACGTCCATCCCCGGACAATCCAGATCGGGGATCTGGTCACCAAGAAGGTCGGGGTTTTTCGTCCTGTGGGGAAGTTGGACCCCAAATGGGAAGGTCCGTTCAAAGTAATCAAGATTTGCAAGAACAACGCCTACCGCCTCGAGGACATGTCGGGGAGAGAGCTACCCCGTCCTTGGAACGCCACGAACCTCAGACGGTTCTATGTATGATAATGGCCCAAGTAAAAACATTGCGTGTAACAACTAGCTTGCTCGAAGTGTTTTATTTCAACTGTTTTAATAATTACATCGTTATCATCGAATAAGTTTCCGGCTAAAACACGCCATTTTATGTACAAACTCCGTTCTCCCCAGCTCGATTTTTGATTATCAAGTTATTTCTCAAAGTTCTCAAGGTTTTTTTATTGAAGTCATTTTATGCTCCCTTACCGGATTAAATAACATGTATTTCGATGCTGAGACCATGTTTCGCATTGACGGGACTGAGTATCACATTTCGATCATGAAATTTGCATTGATAAAAATGAGCATGAAAATAGTATTTCGACCAGGAACTTTGCATTGATAAAAATGAGCATGAAAATAAAAGTTTCATTGATCATAATAAAGTTTACAAAAAAAAAATAATAATAATACATGTTCTCGGGCATCCAGCCCGACATAAGATCTCATGGCCTAAGCGCCATCTATCTCCTTGGCCACCTCCTCGATGGCCGCCTCCTACGGCTTGATCGGCCCCAGCGCCAGCCGCACCTGCATTCGACGGGGCACTTGTCGCCCCCGAAGGTGACCCGCCTTGGTCTACGACGATGGGATCGTCGGGCTCCACATCCGGTGAGAGAGGCTCCCCTAAGCGTTTATGCTCCTCATTGCGGACCTGTCTCTCCATGATGGAAATAACTCGGGCAAACTCTGCACCCTCATATGCCGGCAGCGCCTCATCATCCTCATCGTCCTTCTCCCCGGCATTGTTCAGATCGAGGCCATACCCCTCCATGGGAAAATCTTGCGGGATGACGCCGCGCGCCTTCAGCTGCTTGAAGGCTCTTTCAAATCCGAGGGAGGCATCGTTCGCCCCGCGGAGGATGGTAGCATACTCGAACACCGGTCCTCGAACGAACCGCTTCATGGCTTCTCTCTCCCAGTCGGGGACCGAGGCCATCAATTCGGTCCTCATCAAGCGGCGACCCCTCTCTTCGCCCTGCACGAAGGCCTCCTTGGCCTTCTCCCTCAGGAGGCTAACTTCTTGCTCCAACGAGGACTCCCTGGTCTTGAAGTCCAGGTCGAGCTTCTCGAGCCGCTCTTCCAGGGCCTGAGTCTTCCCCCGCGCTGCGGCGATCTCCCGTTGAGCGACTTGATTTTTCTGCCGCTCTTCATCCAAATCCGCCTGGAGGTTGCTTCCTCGAGCCTCCCGCTCGGCCTTGTCACAACGCGCTCGGCTGACCTCCAGCCGACGAAGACCGTGGAACACCCTTTGCTGGAGAGTGTTCATGTCCTGGGCAATGCTCAGGGCCAGCTCTGCATCGTCGAGCTCGGAGAGGCTGACCTGATCGGCTTTAAAAATTCGCAGTTTTGGAAACTCCTCATCGCCAACTTTTTGCTCGTCCCTCTGAGGATGCTACGGTCAGAGAGGTCACCATATTTGGGGCCGAAGCGGGGTTCCGGGGCGTCCGAGTAGTTTAACACCTCCAGTTCTTCCGATGAATACCCAGAGCCATCAGCCGGCCGCTTGCCTTTGGCCGATTTCGAGACGAGGCTTCTTCGGAGCAGGCCCCGTTGGTCTCGTCTGTGGCGTGGAGTCCGGGGCTTTCCTCTTCGGACGAGAGGGGTCTCCCCCACATCGGGGACGTCCCCCCGACTAGGGCCTTGGGTTGTAACTGCGGCCTGCCCCGATCTCTCCCGGAGCACCAGCTGTGGCCGCTATGGCACGGGCCTCCTCCGGTGGGGGGGATGGCCTCCTCCTTCCCCCCGGCTACCTTCGAGATCAGGTTCATGCGGCCCATCTCCAACACTTCAGGGGCTGCATAAGGAAAAATAATCCAATCAGATACATTCACATATAGAAACAGGAGGATGTCATAATTCGATCAAAAACATGCGGTAAAATCGCTACCAAAGGCAATGTGTTCGGTATCAAGCCTGGCCGGCGAGAGCCCGGCCTTTACTAGGAAGTGTTCCTGGGTGAGGAAGGTGGGGCTCAATAAGCCCAGGGTCTTCTGGCTGAGCACCCACTCCCTTGTCCAACTGCTCGATCCCAGTCCGGCCAGGGAGAGCTTCCTCGCCTCCGGGTTATGCACCCTCCTCACCGGCCATGGATCATCGGAGTGTATATAGCACCACTTCTTCTTCCAGTCCGGCCCATAGGACGATGAAGCTGTTTCGATCAGCTTTCTTCCATTCTTGGCACTCACGAAAAAGCAGTTAAATTCATCATCCGGGGAGGACCTGCTCGAGTGGTTAACTTGGTATAGATCAGAAAAGTTGGCCACAGTAGGAGTGTGCCCTGTACAGCCGCAAAAAACAACGAAGGCACACATCGAGGCGTATGAGTTTGGGGTCAGTTGAATCGGGCTTATATTCAATCGATTTAGGATGGTGGAAATGAAGGCCGGGATCGAAAATCTAAGCCCGTTTTCGATGTGAGCGTAGTGAATGGGGATGCACCCCTCGGGGGGGTTCGTAATGGAATCCTCCCTGCTTGGCCAGATGACACCAAACGATTCTCGGATGTAGTGGTTCATCATCTTCTTTCTGTCCCGCTCGGTGTTATTCGCGATGATGTTTCCCCAACTCACTGTGGTTTGGTTCCCAGCGATGGCCTTCCTTCGCCCCCGAGGAGGATCCTGACCAGATGGGCCCTCCTCTCCGGGAAAGGACCTCCATGAGGGAACCGGCACATCGCCCATCGGAAGAAGGGCCTCCCCCCTCTCCGCCTCCATTCGCCGCCTCATTTCCTCTACCCGGCTCGGGCTCTTACCACCCCCTCGGGGCCGACTGGTGCTCGCCTCGCCCGGGCATCGAGATGTTGCCCCCTCAAAAGAGGCCTCTGCCTCCAAGGAGATTGACAGATTTATATTACTTAACCCCCCTTCGATCGGGGACTCTACCATCCTATTTTGACTATCCGAGCTATCCATGGATTGACTCATATCTAGGGATTGTTTATCTAACGAAAATGAAGAGCGAGAAAGAAACAGTTCTAACGAAAATGAAGAGCTATCCTATTTTTTTTTCTTTTCTTTTTTGATTAAATTACCCTTGATATGTTAGATTAATAAATTTAGCCAATTGGATTCTTTTCTAATAAAAAAATTTTCTAAGGTTTTTAAATTAATAACCATCAATGATAATTTTAATAAATTGAATATTCTGAAAAAAAATACCTTTTATATACATTACGGGATATATATACATATATATTCTTCAAATTTTAAGATATATAATACTGACATACTTTTAAAATTTTAACACTAAAAGAACTATTTTTTTTAAAACTAATATCTTCACATAATTTTGATAAAGAGAGATAATGTGTAGGTAAATAAAACTGTTTTAATTAAATGAAAATAATGCAAAAAATTTAAGGGTAATCTTGTCCAAAAAATAGGTAAACTTAATGATTGGACCTTTTGTGTATAAAACTGTTTTGGAATGAGTTTCATATTATAATTTTTTTATGGGCCTTTTGCACATATAAATTAATTTGAAGGTTTTAATTTTGATGTGGCCAAATCTGCCCTGGCCACGTACGCGCCTCCTCAATTCACACATCGGATCCAACTCAGCACATGCCGCCATCCTCCTATTGCCACATGTCAGGCCTATCTCGATCAGGCCCGTGGTCTTTTTCTTGACGGCCTTGTTCGGCCAGAGTTCACCACATCCCCTCGATGAAACGACATGATCGATGTCGACAATACTTCATTCTCGGAGTCAATGCTCTGACACCCTCCTCGAGCAAGGAATGCATCCCACGCGCCCACAGCGCGTCATGGGAAATGCCCGTTACCAGCAACGGGATTGGGCCAACCTAAGTCTGGTCCGGCCCACCTATTTTTTATTATTATAAATAGTACGACGACACTAGTCATTGGGTAAGACACTTTTTATCCACTAATACGCCGATTATTACTTAATTACTACTTACTATTCACCTGCCCGAATTCTGACTTGAGCGTCGGAGGGTCTTCGCCGGAGACACTTCCGGCTAGTCTCACGTGTGCTCCATCCTTGCAGAATAGAACCCGACCAGCATTCAGATACTCTTACTCGGATCTACCTGACCGGATTTGGACACTTACTCCCAGATCGAAATGACGTGTACCGCAGGCCAAAATCCTGACCACATCAAATTTTTTGGTATTTTTTTTCTAAAATAAAAATGTGGACATCATAATGTATTATTTAACGATTTATAACTAAATTGGATAGTGATGATTCTAAAAATAATTGGAAGGGTCAACAAAGTTACTTAAAATTGTAGTATATGTTTAAAATGGTCATATATAGACTGTTAACTTTCTACACAAGAACGCCCCTACATCAACGCAAAATTTGTAATTATGGATAAATTTCATCACAAATATAAGACATATGTGATGGATTCAGTGGTGAAATTTTGTTAAAATAGAACTCAAGTAACAAGTTGTGATAGGAATTCACTAACGAACTTTAATACAAATTCATATTATGTGATGGATCTCATTAAATCAATGATACATTACTCCGACAAATGAGTACTTTCATATAGTGTATATTACATAATATACAATATTTATATATGCATGAGTTGTGTATACACATGCACACGGGAGTTGTGATTGATCGTCAAAACGGCTTCATTTCAAATGGCACGAGGACCTCATACAGCGTCGTTCCCGATTCATGTGATCGACTTAGACCAGAACATTGTACCATATGTAAACAAGGACACGCCGTCCACTCATCCACCACAAATAAGCATCAATTTCCATGAATACAGAGTATTGTTCTAATTGTATACTAATTTATTTATAATGTATTGTAATTTGATATTTGATGATCACATATTGTAATAGTTTATTTTTCATTTGAGAATATTGAAGTATTCGATTGATTGTAATAAATCGTTTAAAAAAAAAAATCAAAGTTCAAACATCTGATATTGATGTAATTACTAACTAATTAATACAACAATCGGACATCATAAATTAATGTTGCTAGAAAATTGATATTCATACACCTAAATTGTCGTAGTTTGACTTTTTATTGTAGATTTTAAAGATTCTTTTATAACGGTGTTATCCATTTCTTTAGCTTTCGAATCATGAAAATTGAAAGCTACCAAAAAAGCAATAAGAATCACAAAAAAGGAAAAAAAAGTATGAGTGGCCATAAAATTTCGAAATTAAGAAAATTACCAAATACATATTTTTTTTGGACCACGTAACTATGTCCACTCCTATATAGGCATTACACAAGTGCATATCCACATTAAATTTCATTTATAACATGCCTTTTTTTATGGGTTACACAAAAAAAAAATAATTAATCAATAACTATAAAAGAAAAAATAAATAAATAAGCGAACATTTTTTTTTCTTAATTATAGGGTTAGTTAATATAGGTTCAAGGCACATCTTTCCCAAATCGGCATAGAAATATAACACATAACTATTAAGTTTTATGTTGTGCGATGAATTAGGGCCATCAACGGATCGAATTTAGACCAAATATTATTATTTTGAAATTTCTTTTTGATATGGTATGCCGATAATTAAGTTTGATCCAAAACTCGGTGTACATTAATATCATAACTCAATCTAAAGAGAATTGGAAATCCAATTATAAAAAAAACCAACTTGATTAATAATGAATTATAATTAAAAATATAATATAAAAAAACAACAATAAATTGTTCACTTATGTAAAGACTAACTTTTTTAATATATTAAACAATATGTACTTTTCACCATGTAAAATGCCTCAAATGGTTCGAAATACTTTTTTTTAAAAATAGTATGTAGTATTATTAATTTATTACAAAGTAATATTATGTTCAGATTCTGATTTTCAATGGATCCAATTACTTGATATCACATTCAATCCAATTTATTTTGAATTGCAAATATTTATAACAGAACATGATCCAACTGGATATTTTAATGATTAAAAAATTTAGAATTTAAATTAGGCTATGATCAAGGATATCTTGATCACTGATGAGGTCTTGCCTCAAATGATAAGGTTATGAGTTCGATTCCCCTGCATACATATATTTTTTAAATTTGATATTAGTTTGTTTTTATTGAATAGTCGTTTCTATTTTTCATTATTTGATGATAAATGATTGTCTAGTTTTTCATGTAATTGACTGATTTCTATCCAATATATATATATAATGCACGGATACGGACACGACACGATACAAATACCACGCCACTGAAACACGACATGCCTCTGACACGGCTATTAAAAAATATATTATATATTTATATAATTTCAAAGTCAATGAACTAATTAAGGCTATGTTCACTGTAAGCCACGTTTTACTAATTAGTAATTAAAGAACTTATTTAAGCTGTGAATTTATGTACTGTAAGCTAATAATCACTATGCCTATCTTCTTCAATTCTTCTCCACAATCACAACTCCAAAATTACACAGTAAACGCAACATAAAAATCGAATAAAACTTTAGAATCAAAGTTCAAGAAATAATCCAAATACCAATTTCTTAATTAGGATTGAATTTGGGGCTTCAAACTTTGAAAATTGAATCAATAAAAACAACAACGGCAATGTCGTAGAGAAGAAGATATATAGAGAGAGAGAGTGTGTGTGCGTGTGTGTGTGAGAGAGAGAGAGACGAAGAGATGAAGAAGATGGAGAGAGAAAGAAAAGAGTTTGACGAAGTGATAATTAATTAGGTTATAACTTATAAGACTTAAGATTAAACAAATTATTTGTTATTTTTAGTTTTTTCACTAGAGTTTTTAAAAATTTAAAAAATACCCAACCTAAACTTTGTAATATATAAAAAAAATCCTACCGTGTTCCAAATGTGTCGGACACCTCCTTCAGCCGTGTCTGACATCGTGTTGAATTTTTTCTTTTCTTTTTTTTTAATTTTTGAATATTTTTTTGTCATGTTGGAGCCGTGTTCGTGTCCTTATCCGACATTGCACGAGTTCTTTTTTTGAAGTATCCGTATATTATATATATATATCCCATCAAGAAATTTAAAATAAAAAATGAAATGAAACTTGAAGTGAAATCTTACCAAATCTAGGGCTATCAGCTATCTACTGTGATGATAGAGATTAAAAACCATAAAAGTAATGGTGGCCCAATGCTGGCCCAAGCCCACCTACCCACTCCACCTCAACACCACAAAAAATTTCAATTCTTTTGACATTTGTGCCCTCATACTAGATTCAGATTCTTGTGATGTCCTTTCTACAATTCAAGGGTTATTTTTACATTTATGGTTATGTCAATCCCTTTCCTCCATCTCTCTCCTCCTTTTGCTTTTTTTTTTTTATGTATATTGATTTGTTTTTAACTTTGATTTACATTTTTTGTTTCACAGGGTAATTTTGTGGTAATAAAAATGTTTATTTTTGTTTTTTCATGCCACAAACTACATATATTTTTTATTTTGTGGAAAGTATTTATTTATAGAGAAAAATGTTGATTTAGTAGTTATTTTAAAGGCTAAAACCTTTGTGTATTTATAGTATATAAATGACTAAATCAATGTAGATTCCATAAATGAATATTTTTTAGCTGCATAATAATTACTTGGTATAGTATTATATAACTTATTGCGAAATTCTTTTTATGAACTGAGTGGATGCACCAAACGGTTCAAATTAATCGACGTGTTATATATATATCTATATATTTTTTTAATAAAACACATAGTTGAATCTGAACTACTGAATGCTTAGGTGAAGTCCAAACATCCGATCCATATAAGAATTTTCCATGGCCTGTCGTAGTACTACAATAATACAGTATTCTATCTTTTTTTTTTTTTTGTTTTAGTCACCAATTTCGATTCATTAGCTGACTAATTTGGATAGGTTACGGTAGATGCCCATTATAAAGGCGACGTTCCCAATCCACTTGCTTCATTCATAACACCAAGATTTGACTCTAAACGTTGTTACAAGATCTAGCACCTCATCATACTAAATCAATTGGTAGTTGGTATAAAAGTATTCTATCATTTTGAATAAAAAAAATTACACTTAAATAATAACACAAATTGTAATACAAGGGAATTAGATAATTCAATAAGAAATCGTTCATGATCCTTTGATCTAATGGACGTTTATCTTATCTTTAGAAAAAAAATTAATCAGAAATTGAATAATATTAGCATATGAATGTGTTGTATTAAAACAAAAAAAGCCTTAGTAATAAATCATTTTTTGGAAAAGAACTCATTTGTGGGGCAAAATTATTACTCCTTCATAAATAGTTTTCTCATAAAATTCAAAAAACATCCCATTCAATAATATATATTTTCCAAAGCTAAAAAATAGTATATTTGTGGATATTGAAGCTCCCAAGAAACAAAAATAACAAATAAAAAAATTACATAATTTTAGTGTTCAACCAATTGAAGCGTGAGGTGCACCAAAATGTGTAACGTTGTGCCACAGAGAATCAAATCTCTGTAATAATTTATACAAAAGCAGGCGGGCGAAACAGAACAAAGCTTCTCTCCAACATAAACGCCGTCACTTATAAACCCCAAAAACTCCAGAAACACACACTTACACACTCAACTGCGTGCCTCATTTCCCCCCAACTTCTCTGTCTCTCCGCCACCATCCTCCGCCGCCGCCGCCGCCGTGAGAGAAGAGACTGTGATTTTTTGATCGTCGACCTAGGGTTTTTTCCTTTTTTTTTTTGGTTCGAAGGATATTTTTTTGATTCTTTGTTGGTATTTTTTTCGGGGGATTTGATGGCTTCGGAGGATGTGAAGACGAGCGAATCGGCGGTGTCGAAGATTGTTAATTTCGCGGAGGAGGCGAAGCTCGCGAAGCAGGATATCAAGCCTACTAAATCTCAGGTCTACAGTATTTGCAAATCTCTGGTCGCCGGTGGTGTCGCCGGAGGAGTGTAAGTTTCTGATTTTTTTTCCCTTTTTTTACTTGTGTGTGTGGAGTTACGCCGATGATCATGTGTTGATTTTCATTTGAGTTATTGGATAGAGGTGGGCTATTTGTTGATTGATATGTTAGAGTGAGCAAATGGATGTCTTTTCGTAAGTGTTATACTGCACAGGCGCGCTTGAATTTTTTCTCGATGAAATTTTTGGTGATCCTTGGCAGTGGATTTGGAGAAAATGAGTCTGTGATTGGAAATTTCATCTTTGATGGAAATGAAAGTTTTTACTCGAAGAGATAAGACAGAAGATCGAAACTTTCAGTGGGCCGAAGTGAAATCACGTCCCCAAGTATTTTTTCTTTCCGGTTTTGTTCGTTCTCTCATTTGGCCAAATGCATCTGAGTGTTAAAAACGAACCTATTGGGAATATATCTTCCTCTCCAGTAGGGGACTAATCGAATGGGGAGACAGAAGTTGTAATATTGTACAGTTTTTTGAACCGTTTGGGATAACTGGAAGGAGCTTGTTAAAAGTAATGATGCGTGTGGTGATGGTGTGGTTGATTCGCTGCATGTCTATTTCAGGTCACGGACAGCTGTAGCTCCTTTGGAGCGGCTAAAAATTCTGCTTCAGGTTAGTTATGTTCAATTTTTAGCTGCATCTCTCTATTGCGTTCCATTTAACATAAAGTTGCAAAACTCACATAAACTATGACAAAGGTGGTGTAAGTTATTCTGCTTTGATTTTCTGACTCATGGGTCCAAACACTTGGATTTTCCATTTGATTGGAAGCACTGCTTCTTAGAAGACTGTTCTGGAGAAGAACTCCTTTTCTCTGTCGGTCCCTCTCATTTTGTGTAATTCTCATCATGCGTCAGGTTCAAAATCCACACAATATAAAGTACAATGGTACTGTTCAAGGCTTGAAGTATATATGGAGAACTGAGGGCTTTAGGGGATTGTTCAAAGGCAATGGTACAAATTGTGCTCGAATTGTGCCGAATTCCGCTGTCAAGTTCTTCAGCTATGAACAGGCATCCAAGTATGATCCTACAAAATCATAGAATGTTCACAAAATGGTTTCTATTTATTTTACTGTTTTTGTTTCTGCTTGTTGAACTGTTAGTAGCTGCTATGTAATTTTCAATTTGATGATGGATTGCTTGAGTTTGCTTGTTATCTACCCATGAATGTGGAGCATATTCTCTGGATGAGAAATGAGCTTGTTTTCTTCATCTCACTAATTGACTTGTTTAATTATGTTGTCACAGGGGTATATTATATATGTACCGGCAACGAACTGGCAATGGTATGTCCTATTGTTATTTCTAACATAAACTTATACAGTTTCATTCCCCCATTTTTTGTTTAAAAGTCTGCCTCATTTTAGTAAATGACTCACATTATAAACCTGGAACATTAATCTTTTCAATTTATTTATTCTTCTTTTATTTTATTTTGCGTGCTGGAAACAGCTTTGCTAGTTAGATCACTTGGTGCTTGTCTGGATTTTTGTTTCTCTTAATAATAATCCAAGACCAAGGTAGTAAAAGTCCTAATGACCTAAAAATTCGTAGAGAACCAGGTTTTAATTTGTGTAATGTTGGGGCCTCTGGTCAATTAAACCAAAATCGATGTTTTAACGTAGGAAGAGGCTAATGTATCGATCTCATGAAATCTTTTATTTCTTGGGCGTAGTAATGCTGCATCAGAGTAAAGTATTTCACGTGCTCAATAACTGGTATGCTAATTGAAATAATATTGGAGATATACCTATGAAATAAGTTAACTTATACTGGGACCTCGTGGGTTTTCGTTTATTTCCAGTGCTCTAGTGCAATTTTCCGAGCTGACAACATTGCGAGTCTAAAGGCAATGCCCATTCTTTTAAGGTACTTAAGAGACTTGAGGGCCATATATGTTACATAATATATTACTTTGTATTCTTCTTGTAGAGGATGCTCAGCTGACTCCTATATTACGTCTGGGGGCGGGCGCATGTGCTGGAATAATTGCTATGTCTGCTACATACCCAATGGACATGGTTCGAGGCAGGCTTACAGTACAGGTACTTGCTTGTCATCTTTAATGTAGCCATTTAACTAATATGCTTTCGAAGTGTAACCTTTTTTCTTCGTCCTCTTTGCAGACAGAGAAGTCTCCTTTTCAGTACAGAGGAATGTTTCATGCTTTGTCAACTGTGCTTCGTGAGGAAGGCTTTCGTGCTCTGTACAAGGGCTGGCTTCCTTCTGTCATTGGAGTCGTAAGTTCTAAATAATTATATGTTTTTTCTCTAGTGGTAACTAGCATGATAGTTGGTTATTAAGAGGAAAAAGTAGTGTTTGAATGTGAGCCATTGATTGTTAAGGAGAAAAGGCAGTGTTGGCCTATTTTAAAAATTAGAAAGGATAGTGTGTAAATCTTTGCAAATTAGCTTTTAAGAAGAGAAAATGTTGTTTACCTATTTCAGAATAAAACTATTAAAAATCACTCACCAATTTACTTTGCTCTGAAGAATTAAAACTACTTCATGTGGTAATTCTTATAGACTAAAAATGCCGAATATGGTTGCTTTTCGGAAGTTTTGAAAACTAACAGACTACTTAATTTCAGCCTTACTAGATTCACCTTTTTTTCCAAGTGAGTTTTGCCTTCTGCTTTTGAAAGGAAGATTGCATTTTGACTGTGAATGGTGAAATTTGTTATTGGGGACTGGTGTTCACCATTTTTGTAGTGGTTATGTTAGAACCAGTTCACTAACTTTGCTGATTTTACTCCTCAAATCATATTGAATGAATGTGTTGTGCATTATTGTGTGTGAAAAAGTTTGAATTGTAGTTAGATGCTTGACTTTTACCTGATTGGATTTGGTCTCCCCTTTGAGATATTTTTTGTCTTCCAAGTGAAGATTGCCATCATTATGAGTATAAATCATGATCTTGCCTGTTTTCTGCTCTTCTTGCTGGTAACTTATCCTTTTCTGCCTTTGTTTGTAGGTTCCATATGTAGGCCTCAACTTTGCTGTCTATGAATCTCTTAAAGATTGGTTAATCAAATCTAAACCATTTGGGCTTGTTGAGGATAATGAGTTGGGTGTTGTAACAAGGCTTGCATGTGGGGCTGCAGCAGGCACTGTAGGACAAACTGTTGCCTACCCTCTTGATGTCGTCCGTAGAAGGATGCAGATGGTGGGGTGGAGTAATGCTTCTTCAATTGTCACTGGTGATGGGAGAAACAAGGCCCCTCTTGAATACAATGGCATGATTGATGCTTTCAGGAAAACTGTAAGGCATGAGGGTTTTCGAGCATTGTACAAGGGTTTGGTCCCAAATTCAGTGAAGGTTAGTCTCCTATTTGAATCTTTTGTGCACCTTTGATTCTCATACACGAAAAATATTCCTCAACTGTGAAACTTCAAACCACTTAAATTTTGCCTTTTTTTAGTGGAGAATGAACATGAATAGTTATAATATCGAGGGAGCTAGGGATACTTGGAATACCTTTTGATTTAGTTAATTGCCATGATACGAGTTGCATTACATGTCGGGAGCATAGGAGATGAAACATTTTAATAATGATTTGCTGCTGTACCTAATACAGAGATGATGGGGGTGTAATCTATGATGATTATTACAGCTTCACATTGATAAAGGACTTGTTTTGAGGACTGAAAACAGTCCAACGGAATGGGAAAAGGGCGTGTTTTTTTTAGGGGGAGGGGGGGAGGGCATGAAATGTTAAATTTATCCTTTGATTGTGGAGGGTCCTCCGGAGGATTGTGGTACTATCTTGGTTGAGGAACAAAGATGGTTAGTAAAACTATGTTGTGCGAAATAATTTCTAGTTCTGTTGTTTCCAGTGGTCCTATAGCATCAACAACTTAGATTTTCCAAATTGAAAATCGACATGAGAAGCAAAGCAAGAATTGCTTTTCAAGTTAGACCTGTACTAATTTAAGCACTGCTTCTCTTTCAGGTCGTCCCATCAATAGCCATCGCTTTTGTGACGTATGAACAAGTGAAGGAATTACTCGGGGTAGAGATTAGAATCTCTGACTGATGCATTTGCACGGGGCGCTGTGATGCGATGCATTCTCTGTAATTTTTTGGTCGTCGAGAAGAGGTGGAGAAGTTAATGTTATTGCCCTCTTCTGGCAGAGAGAGAAAGTTAGAGACCATTCTAACCCGTGTTTATATGGTTGCTATGTATGTTTTTCTTCTGGGTTCCATCATTAGCTTTATGCTCAGTAGAAATGCCGTCTCAATAAGTATTAGCAAAAGAATGATGCAATAATAGGGTTTTTTCTTCGAGTTGCTTGGTAAGTAACTAGCTTTTGTTTGCTTTGTAATGTTCAAGGTTTAAACCTTACCGTTTTGGGATGAATCATCTCTCTCTCTCTCTCTCTATATATATATGTGTGTGTGTGTGTGTGTGTGTGAACTTGGACGGGTGAAACCGTGGTGGCTCTAGTGTGTCTTTCAACTTTCGGTTTTAAGACTACATTTAGCTCGAAACAATTTCACCGTTCAACCTTGACACACACACACACATGTACATGCCTGTACTGCGCGCATGCGCACAGAGATGGGTTTACACGTCTCATTTGTCAATTAGGGCTGCAAACGAGTTGAGGTAAGCATTGGTCTTATTTTAAGGCTCGGGCTTGAGCTTGATGAGTCAAGAAAAAAAGGGCTTGAGTTGGGCTCGGTCATCTCATTCGGTTTAATTTATGAACAAATTAAAGGCTGAAGTTTGAGTTCGAAAATTTTAATTATTTTGTTGGGTTGAAAGTGCAGGTTTGATTTTGAAATTCAATCTATTATTTGATATATATATATATATATATATTTGTAATTAAATATATGATCCTATAAAAATGAAAGAAATGTTGAAAAAAAAGCTCACGAGACCAACGAATAAGAATTGTTTGGCACAAATCCGACTTGAAAATTATGAGTTAAGCTCGTCTTGACTTATTTGAGTTTGACCTTGAGCTTTTGTTGAGCTTGCTCGTGAAGTTTGCGAGTAGGTTTGATTCGTTTGTATTTCTGGTGTGAATGTGTAGCGGCTCTAGTATTTCTAGTTCTTTTAAGTTTTACGGTATGTGGAACAATATCTTACTTACCACCCACCCCCCCACCCCCCCCCACCCCCCCCCCCCCAAACAAAAAACTTATGGAACAATATCTGCAATGACAATTAGTTACCATTTTTTGTCTCTCACTTGATGAAAGCATAGACAACAAGGTATATTAGAATTCATCTCTTGGATCCTATCAAAACTTTATAATACATCGTCACACTATTGGAATGTTGTAACAAAGTAGCCATCTCTTCTTAGCATGTGTGTGTATATGTATATATATATATATGCATTGGAAACATATATTTATCCTTTTACAACAAGCATACATCCAATAGAACAGGGCAAAAGATATCAAAACTTGGCTCATTTATGGGATACATGCTCACATTTTTCTGCAATGCCTGCAATCAAAAGGTCAAAAAAAATTGGTAAATTGTAGAGAGCTAATACTATATTTTCTACATAACTCAAATCTATTTATTTTTAATTTTATTTTGAACAAATTAGCTATATCGTTACTATATCACGAATAACGATGACAAAAGTAGAAAGAAATCCAATGTGTAAAATCATAAACATTGACACAATCAGAAACTTTTATTTGAGATAAAGCGAGATTAAAATTTTATAATATATAAAAAAAAAACATTTTTTATTATTTGAGAATCGCGCGCAATTTTTTTACCTTATCATTTTTACATTAAGGAGTGATCTCCAATATAAAAATAAACCAAAAAAATCAAATGCGCTATATTGTGAACCAAAATAGTCATTATTATTATTATTATTATTATTATTATTATTATTATTATTATTATTATTATTATCTCCTCTTCAACATTTATTTTTCTCGAATATATCTTTTCGCCCCACTTATCTTTGCTCTCCAACTTTATTTTCTTCATTTTTTTTGGCTTGCAATAATGTCATTCCATATAATAAATTCAATATTTAAATAATTGATCAAATATAAACACATTAAAAGTTTAATTTTTTTTTTCAAAATTCAAGCACCACAACAAGCATTAATAATAGAGGACTTCAAACTATGCTCGTTTTCACATTTTGTCATATTAATTTTTGTTTTGTTGTTACACCTTATCTGATTTTTATACTTTATATGCTATAATTTATTTTTCGACCTGAAAACTCATCAAAAAAATGAATAATCACTGATATGCAAACTCCGCCATTCAACCTTAATTTTAGTATCAGACGAAGAGTCACATGTCCATTTTTCAACGATTTTTTAGACGGAAAATAAGTTTCATTCCATAAAATTTAAAAATCGAATAGTTAATAAAGTTGTACAGAAAAGTACAAAAACGAGCATAGTACGAGAAGCAAAAATATCTTCTTCCCTTCATAATATATATGGAAACAAAACATTCTCACCAATCAAAAATCAAGAGAGAGAGAGAGAGAGAGAGAGAGAGAGAGAGAGAGAGAGAGAGAGAGAGAACCTGCAATCCTTAATCTTGGGCTGAACCTTCGACATTTGTCTCTCCGAAACTCGAAATTCATTCACTTGTTGTCGCCTCCTCACCTTGGGCCTCGACACACATTTTTTACCTTTCCGATCGCCATTACCGCCACCTCCACGATCCTCGATCTCGTCGAAACTCAAACCCTCTTCATCGGACAACGAAAGAGAAGACAGGATCATCACGAGATTAAGCCCAGCAAGAACAGAAGATGATGAACTCGTGTCCGAATTTTCGCTGTTTTCAACGTTAATCTCCTCGTTCGCAGCATCCGATTCTTCTCCTTTGTTGTTGCTGTTGATGATGTTTTTGTGCTCTGTTTTCATCGCCTCTGAGTCCGACATTTTTTTGTTTTCCCCTAATTCGATTGACCTAATCAAACAAGACAATTTTTTTTTGGGGAAGAACAACAATTGATCGCTGTAAGAAAAAAAAACGACAAGGGGTTCTTGAAAAAGGGTAATTGTGTGTGTGTGTGTGTTACCTTTGATTTATGGTTTGTATGATAGAAAGGATAGAGTTTTTGTTTCTTTTCTAGGTTCTTTTTTGGGTTGTGGATGAATCAAATGCCAAATGGAGATTAATCAAATGACAAATGGACTTATTTAGCACAAAAAAAAATGACAAATGGAGCTTCTCTCTCTCTCTCTCTCACTCTTCTTTTTTTGTTTTTTGTTTTATTATTTGATTTTGATGTTTGGTTTACTTTTTCTGTTGGGGTGTTAAGAGTCAATGTCTATAGTTTCTTGGCCAATGGGTTTGTGTATATATATGTGTGTGTGCGCGCGTGTGTTTTTTATGTATATGGTCTATATTTATTTAGTTGCTAATTTTGTTTGTTCTGAGGAAAAGTGGCGACTCTTGTTTACTTCGATGGTTAAAATTCGAATGATTTGATTATGAGTGATATAATATAAGTATAAACAAATTCGAAAATTATAAAATTTGGCAGTACAAATTTATCATGTATGGTAATCTTTTTATTATATTAATTTTTTTGATAACTTTCCCGTCAACGATAACATTCCCAAAAAAGAAAATATCTCAATGGTGTCGTTAACTTTTTCCCCTAAACAGATGAGTTCATTGTATGTATCAAAGTTTAAACATAAAAGTTTTATTTTTATTTTTTTCTCGGTTTTGAAGTTTCCATTCTTTTTTTTTTCATTTTAAAAATATTTTTGGATTTTGATTTTTTTCCCTATCTAGTCATGGAAACAATAAAAAAATAAATTATCTAGCCATATATGGATATATGATTTTTTTTCTATCTAGTCAAATGTGTCAATTCAGGACCAAATGTATCAAATTAAACCAATATACAGGACTAAATGTGCAACCATTAAACTTATAGTACGAAATTTGAAAAGGGGTCTCACTTATAGGATCAAAAGTGTAATTAAACCAAAATAAAAAGAAAAACCTAGGTCTTTCATAGCAGTTAACCCCCCCCCCCCCCCCCCCCCCAACTTTCTCTTCTCTGTGGAATCATCGAGCTGGGCAAAATGTCGTGGAATTGAGAAGGAAAGGCGATGAAATCCCTCTAGAAAGAAATACGTCAGATTTCTTACTCAGATATTACATATGAATATCTTATAAAACATTCTAACCCAACAAAATAAAGTACATAACAACCCAATAAGCAAACTAGCTCTCTCTCTCTCTAAAAAAAATCCTCTGCCTTCTCTCTAGATTTTCACCTTGGCCTTTGGCCACGCTCATGGGGGATCCTCTGGATTTCGCCTGCCTTTTCAAAGCCGGTGGACCTGCAACGTCCGGAAAATCCTACGCTGGAGTTACGGCTGCCGATTTGTTCTCTCCTGACGCACGTGAACGGAAAAAGAATTTTGATCTTTCGACGTTCACGCCGGCAGGGTCTATCGTGGAGCATAATGGGGAAAAGATTGCCGTTTTCACTCCTCAAGAGAAAGAAAAATTATGCGAGACTTTCAAATTTGCATTAATTGGGAAATTTTCTCATGGGAGGCCATCGATGAATAACTTGAGGATATTGTTCACCAAGATGAATTTGAAACGCCGATTCAGGTTGGTGCCTATTAATGCTTGCCATGTCTTGATACACCTTTATGATCATGATGATTATTCCAGATTGTTTATGCGTGAAGTTTGGTACTTTAATGGTTTCCCCATGCGTTTATTCAAATGGACTCCGGATTTTGATCCGACAATTGAGTCTCCTATATGCCCAGTTTGGTTTAAGGTGCCGAATTTACCTTTTCATATATTGCCTATCCCTGCGCTTTACGTGGTTGCTTCATGCATTGGTAATCCCTTGCGTGTTGATGAGCCAACAGCGGACCTTACCAAGCTCCGTGAGGCACGGGTTTGTGTGGAGATAGACATAACGAAGCCCATTAAAACATCAGTCAAGGTGAAAGATGGAGACCGATTTTATGAACAACCGATTGTGTGTGAAAAGCTCCCACTATATTGCAATAGGTGCTGCAAAAGAGATCACCGAGCTAAGGATTGTAAGCTGGGGGTGGACGATGAGGATTTCTGTGAAGATTTGGAACCTGCCTCAGGGGGATTTAGGAGAGAATTTGGTGGCTTCACGGGAAAAACAGGCTGATATAGATAAGCTGGGAACCCGGGTGTTGGAAAAACCCTATGCTACTGTGCATCCCCAAACACACGGGCACATGGGACGGAGTTCACAAAATCGGCAGGATCCACAACCTGCATGCCAAGCTTTGGACGTGGGACAGTTGCAGCGGTCCGAGAAGGGGTTGGAGAGAGCTATAGATCAAAGTCAGGCTCAAAGGGAAGCTTTGGTTTTAATCATGAAGCTTCCGAGAGCAGATATCCAGATTCCAGCGGGATTTCTGCAGAATTCGACGAGAGCAGTCCAGAATCCGGCCAGAAAAGATAAAGATGGCAGCAGTGGTTCATCAGGGATGGGTGTCTTTAAGTCTCTCGAGTCTTCCAGTCGGACGAACACAATGATGGAGAAGGGAAACCCTTGTGGGAATCGGGACGTTGCAACCTTGGAAGACTCGATCTGGGTTTCAGAAAATGCTGAAATGTCTGACCCACGTGAAAGGGATATTGGTCTGATTGAGGCACCTCCAAAAGCGGGTCAAACAGGCGTGCAAAGAGGCGTGCAAAGCTTGGTGGACAAATGTGTCAGTCTCACGAAATCTGAGAATATTTTGGAATCTGTGAACCATGAGGCACGAGGAGCTGAGTCAGACGCAGCTGCAGCTGGGGCACTGGAAGTGGATGCGGCTGATATGGCTGAATGGGCAGATGAATCTTACCGGCAGCCCATCCTTGCTGACGAGGAGACAGACCCAGAATTTGTTAGGGTCACTTTTGATCAGCCCAAGGATAATGGCATGGCGTGTCAGACGCCTAATATTGCATCAACCTCTGGTCCAATTCGTACAGGACCAGACAATGAGGAATCTGCACCCTCACCTGGGGACCCTCCATTCTCGCACATAGTTGAAGAGACACAAGGGAAGGACCCTGAAATAGATGGCAGCCAACGCTGGCCCAAAGCGACGACTCCAGTAGCTGCTCCCAGGTTACGAATTCTGCAGAAATTAAGAAAAAGAAGAGGGCTAAATCCAGAAATCTTACCACAAATATTGCTCCTCGTAATACCCGGAGTAAAGTTAGGTCAGGAAATTCATCAAAAAAATTTTAATGATCAATATTCTGATGTGGAATTCACGGGGTTTGAGTGATCCCGCCAAAGTTCGTTACATCCAAAAATTGAAAAAGAAATTTAAGTTGCAGATTTTGGTGATCCTTGAGCCAAAAATTAAATTTCAAAGTGATTATATGTCTCGTCGCTTGGGATTTTCAGGGGTTCTCACGAACCCTTCCAATCATATTTGGTGCTTTTACCAAGAAAACATTTCGGTGCAGCTGTTGATTAATGAGGATCAGCTTATGCACATTAAGGTGAGTTCACAGTCACTTCCGAAACCATTTTTGTCTTCGTTCGTCTATGGAAGGCACACTAGGGGGGACAGAAGGGAGCTTTGGAACTTGATGAGATCAATTGCTACTCCGGACCCGTGGCTTATCGGGGGGGATTTCAATGTCATCCGGTCTACTGATGAGAAACGTGGAGGGGCACCGCCGAAACTTGGGGCCATGGAAGATTTCAACGACTGTATTGATGGGTGTGGGCTAATTGACCCCGGGTTTGTCGGGGAAAAGTTTACTTGGACTAATCGTCGTTTGTGGGAGAGATTGGATCGTGTTCTAATCTCTTCGGGTTGGTTGGATCTGTTCCCGGACTTCAAGCCATTTTATCTTATCAGGCATGCTTCCGATCATGTGGCATTATTAATCAAGCCCTCTTTGCCTGATGATAAGTCTCCTTCGGCCTTCAGATTTCAGAATATGTGGGTACGTCATCCTGGTTTTATTGACTTGGTGGCTGAAAATTGGGGGGCGCCGACACCTTTACATGGCATGCAGAAGTTACAAACGAAGTTGTATCGCCTTAAAAATCGTCTTAAAGACTGGAATTGGGAATGCTTTGGAAATGTCTTTGATAATGTTGATAAGGCTGAGCGTGTTTTGGTCACTGCAGAGAAGTTGTTTAATGAAATGCCTAGTTCAAGTAACCTCATCGCTATGAACAAAGCTACGGCAGACTTGAATCGGGCATTGGCAATTGAGGAGGATTTTTAGAAGCAAAAATCAGCCGTTAAATGGATTATGGACGGCGAGCGGAATACACGTTTTTTTCACAATCTGGTCAAGAAAAAGAGACAAAAGAATCATATTCATCGCATCATTGATGGAGATAGAACGCTTGAGAAGCAGGAGGATATCAGAAGTTCAGCGGCATCGTTCTTTCAGAGCTTACTCACAGCAAACGAAGGGGTTTCGATTGGGGGTACATTTGATCATGTTCCTTGTCTCATAACTCCAGAAATTTCTGAACATCTCTGCATGCCGCCATCCAGGGAAGATATTCGGGCCGCAGTGTTTGGGATCAATCCGGAATCTGCAGCAGGGCCTGATGGATTCTCCTCTTTTTTCTACCAAACCTGCTGGGATATTGTTCAATTAGATGTGTATGAGGCAGTGGATGAATTCTTCTCTGGAACACCTATGCTACGTGCATTTACATGCACAACTATGGTGCTCTTACCAAAGACTGAAGAGGCGACCACATGGACACAATTTCGTCCTATCAGTTTATGTAATGTTACGAATAAAATCATGACAAAATTGCTTTATATGCGTCTTGCCAAGGTCCTCCCCTTGATTATTTCCCCAGCACAGTCTGGTTTTATTGAAGGGCGGGCGATATCGGATAATATTTTATTGGCACAGGAGCTGGTGCACTCTCTGAATGAAAAAGTTCACGGTGGTCGTCTTATTGCCAAACTTGACATGGCTAAGGCATATGATCGTGTTCATTGGCCATTCTTACTCAGAATGCTGGAAAAACTTGGCTTTAGTGCTAAATGGTATTTGTTGATTCGTAACTGTATCACAAACTGTTGGTTATCGGTCTTGATTAACGGAGTTAATGCCGGGTTCTTTCATTCCTCTCGTGGACTTAGACAAGGCGATCCCATATCCCCCGCGCTATTTATTTTAGCTGCGGAATGGTTAGCTCGTGGATTGGATGAATTAGTTTACCGATATCCTTCAATGCAATATATTCATAACTCGGAAGTTATGGTTTCACACCTCGCATATGCCGATGACATTATAATATTTACAAGGGCAGGAGTCTCGGGAATTAAGAAACTGATGAGCTTCTTAAAAAATTATGAGCTGGTGTTCGGTCAGAAAATCAATATTGCTAAGAGTGCCTTTGTGGTGTCCAAGAGCTGTGCGATTGATCGGGTGCGAAGAATCAAGCGGATTACCGGTTTCTCACAAGCGGATCTTCCTATACGCTACCTTGGAGCCCTCCTTTATGTTGGACATAAGCGTTCTCTTCTCTATGCTCCCATTATTGAGCAAATGAGAGCTAGGTTACTTACTTGGGAAAATCGACACTTAACTCTTGGTGGACGCCTACTGCTGATCAAGAGTGTCCTGCTGTCATTACCTCTCTATATTATGCAGGTGTTAGAGCCTCCTAAACAAACTCTTACCAAGATTTCACGGCTCATAAACCGATTTTTTTGGGGGTCGTACGGAGGCCAACGTAAGCTGCATTGGGCAGCCTGGAATGCCTTATGCAAACCCTACGGTGAAGGCGGGCTGGGTGTCTGTGAGTTGGACGATATGGTTCACAGTTTTTCAAGCAAACTTTGGTGGAAGTTTCGGTTACAAAAGTCTCTCTGGGCCAGGTTTTTAAAAGGACGTTATGTCAGGAGTTTTCATCCCATGGAAATTAACATCAAATCACACGATTCTCCAACTTGGAAACGAATATGCCGGGCGAGACATTTAGTCGAACCTAATATTGCGTGGCAACTGGGGAGTGGGGAGGCATTTTTTTGGCAGGATCAATGGTTGCTTGATGGCGCTCTCAAGGATCTGATTGAGCAACATAGCTATGGCGGGGCACGGGTTTCTCAATTTTGGCATGCACAGGATTGGGACGTTGACAAGTTGGATGCTATATTGTCCATGAGAATGGTGGACAAAGTTGTTTCCATCCCTATTGATCCTGGGGGTAAAGACAAGATGATTTGAAAGCTGGATTCGAAGGGGCTCTTCACTACGAAATCTATGTGGGAGGTGATTCGAGAAAAATCTCAAACCTCGAATCTCTTTTCACACATCTGGTCTTCCTATATCACTCCCAATATTTCAGTCTTTATATGGCGGCTTATTAGAGGCTGGGTTCCTGTTGATGAGAGAATGAGGCGAAAAGGATTTCACTTAGCTTCTAAGTGTCAGTGTTGCTGTCAAGAGGAGACGATGGCGCATGTGTTCCTCCGGAGCTTGAAAGCTCAGCTGGTTTGGCAATTCTTTTCTAATATCTTTCAGATTGCCTTGGTTGATTCTAATGAGATTGTGCTGGTACTTAATTTCTGGAGAAACTCAAGAGAAATTCGTGGGGGTTTGAGTGTGAGACTTGTTGTTCCTATTCTCATTCTTTGGTATTTATGGGAGGCTCGGAACAATGCGAAATACAGGGAAAAAAGGGTTATCGCTAGTCAAATTGTGTTCAGGATTTGGCGACATATTCGACTCCTTATGGAATCAGGGGTCCTGAAATCGCACATATGGCAAGGCGATGATCATGTTGCAGAGTTGTTCCAAATACAGCAGCGGCAACAGCGTATTGAGGTCCGCATGGTGAGATGGATTAAACCTGAGATATCTTGGATTAAAATTAATACAGATGGAGCCTATCGGAAGGGAGCTGCTACCGCTGGGGCAGGTGGAATTGCGAGAACACACTTGGGCACTCCACTGTTCGCCTTTTACTCTTACCTTGGGGATTGTAAAAATACATACGCTGAACTATTTGCAGCATATGAAGGACTGAGGCTTGCACAAGCACGCGGGTATCACCGGATTTGGCTTGAGCTGGATGCTCAAGTCGTTCAGAGGCTCATTGTTACTGATCAAGGGACATCTTGGGATTTACAACATCTTGTGTGCAAAATTTGCTCTTTAAGGCGACATATGGAGGTCAAAGTTACGCACATTTTTCGTGAAGGCAATCAAGTTGCGGATTACTTGGCTAACATGGCATGTGATTACCTTGCGTCTAGAGTGATTGAACCGCCACAATTCCAAGGCAAACTTCGTGGATTAATGAGAATGGATATGATTGGTCTTCCGTATTTTAGACACAAACATAGGTCTTGATTTTATTTTTCCATCGTGTCTTATGCTTTTGGCTTTACTTGTAATTTTCTCCCTTTGTAATGCTCTCTTTTGTTTATTAATAAAAAGGGGGGGGGGTCCCTTTGACCTCCCGGCGGGCTCGTGCCGGTTTCTCCAAAAAAAAAAAAAAAAAAAAACAACCCAATAAGCAAACAAAGTTATCCACAGCCACATTTCCCTCGAATTTCTTATCTAAATTTGAGCCTCCAAGGTATTGATCCTACACAACAATCTGGGTAGTATTTGACGAGATTGTTCATACATGGGAGGATCAATCCAATTGAAGAAATTGCAACCTCCACGAGCCTAAAAGATGCATGAAGTTTCTAAAATAAATTATTTCTTATTTGAAATTTGTTGCAAATTTGCAACAAAAATACGATGAGAGAAATTGTAATTTCTTACCCAAAAATTGCTGCAACTGTTGTATCTTCTACCGAGGTTGAGATTCATCCAAGAAGTTCTTTTCATAATTGGCCTCCTAGAGTTGCACAATTCTTCCATTTTTTCAGCTGGCTCCCAATTTTTTTCTTTCCCCAAAAATGGCAGATTAGGATTTGCAAATGAAGAAGAAAGGAAGCTAAATAGTTGGTTTTTGGCAGGAATGGAGAGTAATTGTCCATAACATTCCCAACTAATGAAAGAAAATGTCGATAATGCCCTTCCACAGGGCATGCGTTGGCACGTGCAAGAAGTTCGACGGAATATTCGCATAGATTCCACCTGAATTGTGTTTAGGGGTATCATCACACAACTTACAAAGGTTGGGAGGTGATTTCACTCAGACACAAAGGTTGGGGGATGAAGTGCAAAAGAGGTAAAACGTTGAGGGGTTTGCTGTAATTTACCCTTTTTTTTTAAATACATATCATTCGATTATATCAATCAATTACATTAATAATTTCGAGAATATTAATCAAACTAATTGAATGTAGATTTTATTTAAAAGATAATGTAAAAGGGAAAAAACAAATGGAAAAGGATTTCCAAATATATTCAAACTCTCAATGTGATTTTCTCTACTAGTGCATTGTTTTCTGCTAGATGGCATTCAAGATTTTTTTGTGCAAGCTCTCTTAACGTGTAATTTTTTTTAGATTGGTTTTATCATTGGTGTAGTTTATTTGTGTACCTAAGATTATGTTAATTATCAATTATATTGCCGAGTATATTCATAGTCATGCACTGATTCAATTTTTTCCTTTTCCTTTCAGTTTCTTTGCCATTTTGAATCATTGGAAGGACATTCTGCAGCAATGCTGGACTTGCACCATCGAATACTTCCGCCAAGTTTTCTTTGTGAAAATCCTAAGGATGCTGGATTTTGTTTTTGGCTACTGCACCCTGAGCCTTCTTCTCGGCCTACGACGAGGTTTTTTGTTTCAACTCTTAATCATCAGTTTCACTATTTTCTAACTCTTAACAGTTTGTAAGGTTTTTATGAGACAATGCATAATTGGACATACTATGAAACCACTTTATCCGCAACTACCGGTTAGGGATAGAGCCAGAAACTTTTATCTAGCACAGCAAGACTAAACTTTTACGCAGTATAAAAATTATTTCTAATTCTTTAGTTTATTATTATTTTGTTTTTTGGTGGGGTGGGTTGGAGTGGTCCGGCGCCAGTGGGGGGGGGGGGCGGGGGGTAATTTAAAATGGGGGCCAATTTTCAAATCAAGGAAAAATACACATAAAATACAATTTATATAGACTTGAGGGGGGCAGACTGCGCTCCCTCTGGCTCCGTCTCCGACTAATAGCAGTGTTATCATCTTACTTTTCTAAAGTTGGGAAGAAAGAAAGATTAACTAGATCCAAGATGACGATACTGTATTTGCCTTGAAGGGATGTTGATTAAATAGATGAAACATTTCATTGCTTTGGAAATATTATCAAAATATTGCTTGCCAACTGATAGCAGCAGTTGATAATCTTCAGGGAATACATTGCTCGAGAAACATACCAACTTCAACCAAACATGACAAAGAATTTGACAATTTGAATTGTTTATGCCAGGGCAAGTCCTTCAATCTGAGTTGATATATGGCTCTGAAGAAATGAGTACGAGCAATAGTGAAGCGTCGAGTGTTGAAACGGTTGATGATACCGAATCAGATCTCTTGCTTCATTTTCTTGTTTTATTGAAGCAACACAAGCAGAATAAGGCCTCGAGTTTGCTAGAAAATATGGAATTCTTGGATGTTGACATTAGGGAGGTTGAGGCGAGACATGGTTCAGGAAAATTTTCAAATTGTTCGGTCTTAAGGACGAAAGCACTCAGGGACAAGCTGCTGCAAAACATGAACCAGCTCGAAAATGCTTATTTTAACATTAGATCTAATGTGCAACAGCCTCAAATACCCAACATGGATCGATTGGATAAGGATGTTCTGAGTTACCGTGATAGGTCGTCTGGTGTTCAAAGTCCGCGCATTTTGCCAGATATCAAAGGAAAATCTGTTGATCATGTGGGGACCTTTTTTGATTGTATTTGCAAGTTTGCTCGCTATAACAAGTTTGAGGTGTGTGGGACATTAAGAAATGGCGATATCCTCAACTCAAAAAAGGTTATTTGCTCGTTGAGCTTCGATCGTGAAGAAGAGTACATTGCTGCTGCTGGAGTTTAGAAGAAAATCAAGATTTTTGAGCTCGGTTCGCTTTTGGATGATTGTGTTGATATTCAGTATCCAGTGCTTGAAATGTCGAATAAATCCAAGTTTAGTTGTGTTTGTTGGAATAACTACATCACAAATTATTTGGCTTCTACTGACTATGATGGTCTAGTACAGGTATTTGTTCTTTATATTCTGCTGCTCTTCTCATATTTTGTTTAGAAATAATTACACCTACAACCCCTGATATTTGCACAATTACATGACCCCCCCCCTTCTGTCAACTTTCATCCTGCAATGACCCCCTTGAGGTTTGCGTTATTACAGAATCACACTTGCTGTCAACTTTTGTCTTACAGTTAGATTTTAACCCATTGAATGAACTGTAAGGATCATTTCAGATGTGGGACATAAGCATGGGACAACGCTTTGCCCAATACAAGGAGCACCAAAAGAGGGCTTGGTCTGTCGACTTCTCTCAAGTCGATCCAACAAAGTTTGCTAGTGGAGGCGACGATTGTTCAATCAGAATATGGAGCATCAATGAGGTATGATGTTTTAAGTCACGGCAAAGTAGAAACTAGTCGCAATTATGGCTAAAGATGAATATACATAGCCTGTTCGCCTAAAATATCATTATAATTTCTTCGACGGAGATATTGCCAAATTGCATTGAGAACCTCAGCTGAATACTGAGTCCTTACTTTTCAACTTATAAAAATCTATGTTATACTTGTTCGGAGTATGATAACACGGTTTGCATAATTACAAGAACCGCCCCACCGTTGACTTTTTTCTTACAGTTAGACCCCCTGAAATGTTGACGGTAGGAGGGTGTTCAACCTGTAAGACGATGTTGACCATAGAGGTGGTTTCTGTAATCATGCAAACCTCAGGTCCTAACAAGAAAGTCCTCTATCGTGAAAACCCGAGCTACTCAATTTGTTTATCGCCATAGAGTCCTCATTAACGATGTGAAGAAAATGTTTTACTTTTATTGTACAGAGAAACTCGATGGGCGTGCTCCGGAACCCTGAAAACATATGCTGTGTTCAGTTCTCTCCCTACTCGTCCCATCTGCTGGCTTTCGGCTCAGCCGATTATAGGATCTACTGTTATGATCTTCGACATATGAAAATCCCGTGGTGCACGTTAGCCGGTCATGGGAGAGCCGTTAGCTACGTGAGGTTTTTGGACTCAGAAACGCTTGTATCTGCGTCCACGGACAACACTTTGAAGCTCTGGGACCTCAAGAAAACCAGCTTGGATGGGTTGTCCCCTAATGCTTGCAGCTTGACCTTTTGTGGACATAGTAATGAGAAGGTTAGTTTTGCAGTGCATATTCGATTTTCTGTGGTTTTAGCATCATCTTTCACAGAGACGGCACTAAGGGGCGATGGCCGAGGGGCCTAGAAGGGGCATTTTGTCCCTCGCCAATTCTGCATATTTAGCTATATGTATTTTCATTAAAATTCAAAATTTTGTTCCCCCGAATTGATAAAAATGTCTTGTTATACATCGAAAATACATTCCTTCCCTGAAATAATTGTTTCTGGTTCCATCCCTAATGTTTGTCGTCGGTTTTCGTAGAATTTTGTTGGCCTGGCGGTTTTAAATGGGTATATTGCATGTGGTTCTGAAACAAATGAGGTAAGCTTATTCTCTCTCTCTCTCTCTCTCTCTGTCTCATGTATACACACAGAGAGAAGTGATTGGGCTAGTTTGATCAACTTTTCTTTCAGGTTTATGTTCAACCCCATATCTGGAGACGAGATTAGCGATGGCGACCAGCATTTCGTCAAGTGTGTGTTGGAGAAGAAAATCCGAAATGCTTGTCGCTGCCAACTCAAGCGGGAGCATAGAGGTTTTGCTAATGGCATGAATAACACTTCATTCTCTCATTTAGAATTAGGAATGATACGACACATGTTTTACGTTTTTAGCTTCTTCTGCCTCTCGCCCGATTGGGGGAGAAGGGGCGGGGGGGGGGGGGGGGTGTGCAGTTCGTTGTGATAGTAGCTGCTCACACCAATACTAAAAGGCATTTGGAAATTGTGTATGAGCAAGTTTTTATTCAATACATACTCGTCACATCTTGTTCTGTGTCAGTTATTGGTTGAACCGTTTGAATCAACAACCAATAAAGCTACCGATTCTACCTCCAGCCTGTTTTTGAAAATATTGCTTGTTGAGCATATGTTCTTTTGCAGTTCGTCGTGATAGTAGCTGCTCACACCAATACTAAAAGGCATTTGGAAATTGTGTATGAGCAAGTTTTTATTCAATACATACTCGTCACATCTTGTTCTGTGTCGGTTATTGGTTGAACCAATGGTTGAACCGTTTGAATCAACAACCAATAAAGCCACCGATTCTACCTCCAGCCTGTTTTTGAAAATATTGCTTGTTGAGCATATGTTCTTTTTGACCTAATAATTGCATCTCAGAATATGACCACCATGTGCATACATGTATATGTATATGATATATTGATTTTCGGAATATTAGAAGGGGGCGATCACCCCCTTCAGTCCCGCCATGTGGCTCTGTCTCTGCTTACAACAACATTCGAAATGGCTTGAAAGGTACATTGAACGTACAAAAGAATAAACAAATAACGAGCCCCCCACCCCCTTCAGTCCGCCATGTGGCTCTGTCTATGCTTACAACAACATTCGAAATGACTTGGAAAGTACATTGAACATACGAAAGAATAAACAAATAGCAAGCAGGCTGAGAAAATGATCCTTTATTTTTCAAGCGTTCTGTAAAATTCAAGCCATCTTCTCCAGTATCACTCGTGTAAGTGTCTATAGTGCAGCACGTATTTGACAACTTCGTAAAAGGAAACCACGATCCCGACTGAAGGACCTGCGCGAGCAACTCGAGGGCCGGCACCCGTAAATAGCCCTCTAGTGCCTCCATCTCTGATTCACAAGAAAAACAAGAAGTGAGTGTATGCACGCTCACGTGTGTGTGTGTGTGTCTTAGTGTGTGTGTGTGTGAGAGAGAGAGAGAGAGAGGAGTGGTTCCAATTGTTCAACATAACATTTACAAACTACAAGAAGAACCAAGAAAGATGATCCTAGAGCTTAGTGCATAGTGCGTGTGTGTGTGCGCGCGCATTTGGAACATTCAATGCAACAAAAGCAATCATATGAAATTTAGAGAAACCATATAGAAGAAATGTGGAGATACATTCTAGTGGATACCTCCAGATCTCAATCAAAGTCTGTCTTGTCGTCATCTCCAATGCTCGTGTGTGATCTTTCTGAAATTAAAAATAAAAACAAAAATAAAGATCATAATTAAGGAAGCAGAGGAACCAATGAATAAAGCCAGTGTCGTCCCAAAATTGGTTGCAAAAGCAGTCTATTTCTTTCTTCTGTCTCTACTAAAGCACCAATGTGGCCTCCCCCGTCTCCGACATATTTCTCATGCAAGAACTATGATATAGCATACAAGAGCAATACAAGCATGTATCGGAAAATCTGGACAGCGAAATTGAAGGATATGTTACCAAATGGTGGCAGTTGTTGGATGGACAGAGTGCAACACACTCAATTCATTCATTACCAATAAATCACGGCAACATCCGTGTATCTACTAGAAACCGACTTGTATACAAATATGTGTGTGTGTGTGTGTGTGTGTGTGTGGGTGTGGTGGGGTACCTCTATCTGCCGACGAGTTCTAGCAACATCGAAAGGACATGTGGTGGCGGCTGCAAGGCCTCCTGCGACAAGACCAGCACAAAAGTTTGCACCAAGGACACTGGACACACTGGCTTCCTCAGCCCAACCTGCTCAAATTTTTCTTCGAAGCTTCATAGAAGTGGGAAGAGTAAGATATCAAAACCCAAATAAATTCAAGTGATCCGGTAAAAATTAAAGATCTTACTGGCTCTAGAGTTGACCAACAAACAGCAGAAAAAGGAACGTCGCGGGCAATTTGTGCTCCGAGGCCCGTCCATAAGATTCGGTAGCTTTGAACTAGACAAAATTGTATAACTCAAAATGATCAGACCAAGCAAGTTCTAAAGAGTGAATAAGAGGACCTTTCACTAAGCTTGTTTAGAACATCTTATAAGTTCCTATGTTTATCAAATAAGCTCCGAATAAAACAAAATCTTTTAGCTCATGGGATGTTGGTAAATATTGAAGGAGTTTGTCAAGATTTTGACCATAAGTTAACAATTCTAGTAAGAGTGCTTATAAGCTCTTAACATCTCATTTAAGTAACTTATAAGCTTATTTCCTAAAATTTTTACAAAGCATTTTGTGACATCCTGTAAGATCATAAACATTTTATAAGTTTATCCAAACATGCTCTAAATGGAAAAGAAAATAACACGACCATATGTAGTTTTGTTGATAAGGAGCCAAAAAAAGAAAAAAGAAGAAAAGAAAATCAATTAGTTGAGTGGAAAATTACACTCATCCAAACATGAAGATTTTGAGCTAAATTATGCTTGCTACATTATACAAGGTAGATTCATAGCACATGCACATTAGCACTAACTGACATATAAATATGTATGTTTACAAGAACACACATTACCATAATGCATTTTATTATTTGCATAAGCCATGCGAGCAATTACTAAATAATTGCAAATAAATAGAAAAAGTATTAAGTTTGTAAGCAAATCATACAAGCTTGATTATTGTTGGCAGTTTTGACAGGGGAGACGACACCAATCAAAGTTTTCCACACTCCTGGAGGCTTTACATCAGCTTGGCTGTGTTGATATGCCTGTAACAGAGGCAAAATAGCATTTTCGAAACAATGAAAAAAAATAATTTTAATCAGATTTATTAATATAAGGGATAATTACAAAAATCCCCTTGAAGTTTGTTCAAGTCACCCAAAAAAAACAAACACTTCATCTATTAAAATTACGATTACCATCCTTAAGATTTGCTTCCATCTTACAAATAGCACGAGCCACTAGCTGCCCAATTACAGAAAGCATCCCTATCTATTAGCGTTGAGGGGTAATCGTATTTTCAATAGATAGAGGGGTTCTTTGTAATTTGGGCAGACCTCGGGGTTTTTTTGGCTAATTATCCCATAATATAGAGTGTAACATTACCTGCATGCGTGTTCTTGCAAGTTCAACAGGATAACAAGTAATGCATGCTATTGAACGTGCTAAAGACCCAGCAACTAAGGGAACATACGGTGTCACTTTCGGGGTACTCTGTGTTGTTTTCTCTTCCATATAGTTTCGAAAAATATCATACAGTGGCATATAAATCCCCACCTGAAAATAATATTCAAGCTAGATGTTCGAAAATTATGGGTTGGGGGAAAAAAAAATCAACCTCCAAATGAATGTCATTTTTACACTCTGCCTACTAATTGTTACACATTTGCCAGCCCAACTTTATGAATTTTGCACTAAACATTTTCCAGTGAATTAATCAACTGGAAAATCTTCATTACCTTCATGAGGAAAAGTCAAGAGTATAAAAAGTTACACTTTGTCATCTGCATTTCATGAATTTTCGCACTTAAATCTAATATTCCCGTCTCTCCAGTGGATTGAGAAAACAGAATATAGGGTTCAGTACAAAATTCATGAAGTCCAGATGTGTGTGTGTGTGTGTGTGTTGGTGGGTGGGGGGGAGTTAGCAGGTGAATGCAAAAACCCGTATATTTTCCAGAGCAAAATGTTCTATAACCCAAAAATTTAACCAAGATACTCAAGCAAACAGGTACAAAACTTCTAAGAGGGAAACTTACAGAAGGGACTGCCAATGCTAAACTGGCCTTTGTTCCTCTCCACAATCTGAAGAATCCTTCCTGTAAGATTAGTATTTTTGCAAATATATATCAAAAATTACAAGAGAGAGGGAGAGAATTCAATAACCTCACTCCACTCAAACACAAAAGTCATTGAATTTAAAGTTAATATGCAAGACATCCCGTCTTCACTCTCATTCTCTCAAAATCATGTGATTGCATATATGCAAAACAAAACAGGGTTGAGGGATATCAAAGTAGAAAATAACCTTTAAACCATTTCTAATATACTATTTATGAATTCAACTCTGCTTTCCCAGTTTCTTATCCTTATAGGGAGAGACGGCGAAAAATTATATCTCTTCCAGTATAAAATTCACCAACCTGCCGTATTACTTTATATAATACATCTATTGTCCCTCTGTAACGGGTACAATCTGGAGTGCATGTTGGTTGAGTGCCAACAGCCGGGCGAACCGATGATGGCATATTATGCCTTTCTTGCAGGATCTGAATAAATTCCAGAGACGAGAATATTATGAGAAAAAGCTGATTGAATGAAGTTATATTAACAATGCTTAAGAGTGTCATTTTAGTTCAGCTATAAGATGTGGGTTCTCTGTGTGTGTGTGCGTGTGTGTGTAAGGTTTAATAAAAACGTATAAAATAAGAAACTAAGATTGCTATGGCAGCTGTACCGTGCTTGTTTCAGAGCATGCCGCCTCGCAAAAGCCATTATAGGGGACTCCAGCCGCCTGAGCTTGCAACCTTGTCTGAATTAAGAAACCAAATATCAACCAAGAAACACAAAAACGTAAATTCAAAACCAAAGCTACCGACTAAATATCATTGATTACAGCGCCTCTCCTGTAATTATTCACCTCTCCTGTAATTATGCGTAATTACACAAAATTTCCCTCTCAAGTTCCAAAATTATAATACCACGTTATTAAGAAACTTAGATAACACCATGACCTATTTGGAAAGTATACTGAATTTTTTGAATTATAACATTATATAACTACAGTCTACATATTAAGGAGGGGGTTCACTGCAAGCTAAAACTAAGATACACGGGAGGTATGCGTAATTCAAGAACAACTGAATTTCCCTAGAAAAATATAACAAATAGGCATTTGCTAATCATAGATTTAGCTTATCCTGAAGTGAATTAAACAACATGGGCATCCTCAAAACACTGCTGAATCAGTTCATTTAGCTCATCCTGAAGAAATTGAGTACATGGGCTTCCTCAAAACTAATTAAACTCATCAAAACACCCCTAAACACACACGCATATGTATATAAATAAGAGAGCACCTTAGCAACATCAAGAGGGTTGACGACGACGGCGGAGATGACGGCGGCGCCGGCGGCGGAAAACGCCCTCTCCCCGAAACTCAAATCGACATCATTAATCTTGGGTTTCGATGATTCTTCATTAAGAGACCCGTCTTTTACCATGTTCTTGTCTAATTCTACCTGGTCGCTGTTGCCAATCCCATCCATGAAGGCAGGCCTTGTCTCGACGAACCCACCATCGAAAAAAGTTGAATCTTTGTTTTTTTTACTCCAGAAACTTCCAAGATTTTGTGAAAGATTGAAACTTTTTAGAAAATCATGGCAGTAAATGAATTATGGTCTTGTGGGTTTTGACTTTTGTGGGGATTTTTAGAAAGAACGAACAGAAATTAGGGAAATTGTGCATGATCGGTGGCGTGGAATTGAGGGTACTAGTTTGTTCCTAAGGTTGTATTTTGGGGAACTCGCCAATTTTTGAGAAGAATTCCTTTTGTTTTTCCAAAAAATAATAATTATAACAATGTCGTGCAAAAATAGGGATAAACGAATCGAGTCCAACGAAACAAAGTACTTTGATTTTATTATTAAATAAATCAAATTCAAAAGAGTTTTAGTCAAGTTAAACTAAATTCGAGTTCGAATAATTTGAAATTTTCACACATATATTATCATATTCTAATAAATTGAATCGAGTTCGAATCGAACTTCAAATTTTATCGAATGAAAAAATGTGTTTAAATTTGATTTGCTATAATTGATTAACCCAGCTTTTTCAATATTATTTTTTAGTCGAGTATCGAATAAATTAATTCATTTTTCAACCTTACACAAGGTCAGAGTACGAACTTTGTCACTATATATTCATTAGGTCAAATACTTTAATTATTTTTTCTTTGTGCTCTGTTTTGAAAATAAAATATTTCGAATCGAATTTGAGTCAAATAATCTTTATTTGTAGTTTCCCAATCTCTTCATATATATTTATTTATATATTAAAAATATGTTGATTATAGAACTCGAGTTTAACTTAAAATGAAAATGATCAAAACATAGACCGACTAGGTCTGTTTAAGATGGATTACTCGAAATTGTATTGTTGATTTAATTAGTAATATCTTATGAAATGCGACAAGTTACATGGAACATCTTCAAAAGTTAAATTTAAGTTTTATTTTTATGTTTTTCTTTTTTCAAAGAGAGCATTTAGAATGGGTTTTTCCCCCCCAAATTAAGCCACAAAGATACTGAAACCCACTTTTAGTAATTTCTAGAATTCTTCAAAAAATTCACTCTAATCCAATATTTATTTTACTTATTATTTCCAAAATTTTAATATAGAAATTCTTACAAAAAACTCAATAAAAAACAATAATTATAATTACTAAAAAGGATTGAATTTGAAGAATGGGAGTAATAGTTTCTTTAATCACAACGTAACAAGTCGAACAAATCAACTTCGTTGATTGAAAAGTTATAGAAATTCTTATATGCACCGAGTGTACAAAATGCTCGTATCCAAATATCGAAAAAATATGCTTTTCTAGAAGCTTGGATTTATGGCTAAGGATGAACAATATAGTATAGTTTCAAAAAGTCTCCCAATAATGTTACTTGAATTAATTAATTAAAGTTGTAAATATAATCCTTTTTAGTTGCTGACAATTTAAATTTTCTCCATATTTTGCATACCTAGGCCCGATTCGGCCCGAAGGTCCAATCATATGATGAATGAAATTGATACTTTGGGCCAATAGCTCTGAAGGCTTTTTTAACCACAGATAAAATGTACAAAATTGAGTTGTAATCTAAATTCGATTTGAATTTTAATATTTTCGATCAAGATATTTGAAAAATAAAATGTGATTATAAATATTCATATTTTAAAATAAGTGAAGTTCGACCTACTAAATAGCCAAATTCATGGGTTTTTAAATAGAATACAACATCTGAGGCGGTCATAAAATAATGTATATTTTTTAATGTTTTAAAATAATCTTCTATTTTTTTTCTTTTTTGGCTAATTTTCATCTTATAGAAAGAGGGATAAATCATTTACTAAGTTATTTCTTGTGTAGTCGCCCGAGTTTAGGGCAAAGTAACCGATTTTAGGGCCACGGCCGTGGAGGAACGCTGGTACAAAGTAACAATAATGATATAATTTAAGGGAACAAAGTGGCATTCACCAATAGAGTGTCCATTTCTATAGTCACATGTTTAGAGGGGTTGGGGGGGGGGGGGGGGGGGGGGGGAAGGAGGGGGGAAAGAAGAAAATTGTATGTGTTTATTGTTCAAATATGAGATCTCGTATCGATGTCTCTATAAGATTTTTAAGGAATTATTTGTTATTCTCACTTTCTAAAATTGTATTTATTATTATTTTTATTTTCAAATATACTCTTTCACTTTAATAAAGTATCATCTGTAAATTTTAAAAAGCCTCTTAACAATTAATTAATTAGAGCAATTAACTGAAAGGTTATTTTAGTCTTATTAATCTAATATTGTGACAATTAATTGTCATTATTAATTTTTGTGAAAAAATCTTAAACAAAAAATAAAAGGGGGCGGAGGGAGCGTTATCTTTCGTTTAAGGTTTTTGCTCACAAATTAATGAGAATTTAATAGTGTATCCTATTAGAAAAATGTACCCCTATTAATGACTTATTGAAATTATAAGTGTTAAGAGTAATGGGGATTGATGTTAGCACTTTCAAAATTGTTATAGGACTCCACTTTTACTTTTATATTGAAAAATTGATCAAAATGTCCATTTATTTTAAAATAAAATTAAATACACTTCTCCACCTCTAAATTATATGCTATGTAAACTAATAGTTGCCCTCATACCATTCTACCTATATAATCTTCACTACATTTTTTTACACTTAGCATTATAAAATTCAACTCCAAATCTTTTTTTAACTATAAGAGCAATTCTAAATTTTAACTAAAAAATAATTCATAGCTTCAGTAAATTTAAATAAAAGTAAGTTATTAAAATTATTGTAATAATACTTGGAATTAATTACACATGAAAAAAAAAGTCATCCTAATTTTCTAATTTAATGAATTTATTAAGTGTAAAATCTAAGTAAAGTTTGACTAATTTAAATAAAAAATGGATAAGTATTTTAATTATGATTCAAATATTCCTTTTTTTTATTAAAACTAGATTATGATATATATATATAAGTAAACGTAAATTATTTAAGTGTAATTTTGTTGAAATCTTTAACTGAGGAGGGGGTTAAGTGATACTTGTATTTGTTTAGAGAGATAAATGATGCATATGATATACTTTTGGAAGGGTGAAGTGTATTTAATTCTATTTCAAAGTGGATGAACATTTTAGTCAATTTTTAATATAATAGTAAAAGTGGAGTCCCTATAACAATTTTGGGAGCACCAATATCAACTCCCTAGAATAATTAGAGAGGGTATGTGAATGTTATATAGTTATTTATGTGAGGGTAAATATGAACAAGAAATGCATTAAATATTGTCTTATTTTTGTAAAATAATAGATATTTTGAAACAAAAATAAAATATCGGAAATTGTTATTGGTACTCCCACTTTCATTTTTATATTGAAAAATTACCCAAAATACCCATTTATTCTAAAATATGATTAAATACACTTTACCTCCTTAATTATAGGCTACATATCATTACTTCTATAAACTAATAAATGTAGCACCCAAAACCTCTTCCTCCCTCCGATAATATACTTCGACAAAAGTATCCTTAAATCTATACAAATATGTATTTATACACACACACACACACACACAAAGTATTTATTCCAATTTATAATCTAAATTTAGTTTTCAACATATTTTAACTAAAAACCAAATTATTTACTTTTCAATCAAAAGTAAACTTTAAACTCTTTTAAATATGTGAGTAATTATATTTTCATTAATTACTTAAATCCGTGTCTTTCTTTTTCTAAATAGAAAAATTGAATGGATATTCACATTTTTTTAAAGTATTCACATTTAATTAATTATATTATAATTTAATTTAGTATAAAAAATATATGTAAATCATGGATAAAAAAATATTTATCCATTTTTATTCAAAATAGTCAAACTTCACTTAAAATTTATACTTAATAAATTTATTAAATTAAAGAATTAGAATAGTTTTTCCATGTTTAATATTTAGGCATTATTACAATAACTTATTAACTTTGTTATTAATTTCTATTTACTTAAGCTATCAATTATTTTTTTAAATTAGAATTATTTTTTATAGCTAATAAAAGAATTGAAGTTCAATTTAGAATGCTAACTGTAGAACAAAAATTAATTGTATAAATTGGAGTAATGTAAAGGCAATTTTGACTTATTTTTTAATTAATGGCGTATGAGTTGTACTTGATATTTTAATGGAGTGAATGAGATATAGCATATCGTTGAGGGAATAAATTGTATCTTATCACATTTTAAAATAAATGGGTATTTTAATCAATTCTTCAATAAAAAGAGTAAGAGTGGAGTACCAATAACAACCTTCCTAAAATGTCAAACGACTGGTAATATGGAATAGAGATAGTAATTAATTATATAATTAATCTATTCATCCAATCATTGAGACATGGGCCTTTTTGAATTACTATGGCTTTCTTTGTCTTCTGGTTGATTAGATTTGCAAATTGCAATAATTTTGTCTAACAAATTCTTATAAGTAAAATGATTCTTATATCTCTTATCAAAAACAAAAACAAAAAAAATATTCTTATATGCACTATTATCAAAAAATTTCTTGTGCAAACCATTTAAAAATATACCAAACTGTAAGGATTAAACAGCTTCTGTAATGTAGTATAATGTTATGATCATTTAATTTGTTACATATAGGTATTTCAAATTTCATTCCAAGTATTTTTCAAAAAGCAAGGATTTAAGTGCAAAATAATTCTTTGAATCAATTGTAGTGTGCATACACATTTGACAAATTGGCCTAAGTTTACACAAATAGAGAAGGTAAAACTTATTCATTTATATGCATTCTTATTTAAAGAATGCAAATCCTACAAATTTGAATATGTCCATAAAAGACAAGAAAATAAATGTAATTGAATATCTCCATATACTTGCATAATATTAGAATTTCAAGACATACAAATAGAATAATTATATAACATAAATCGCATTTCCTTTGTATAACATTTTTTTTTATTACACTCGTCAATAACCAATTAATATATTTGATGTATATTGTTAAATGCAACAAAAATATAATTTAAAAAAGTAATGAAAGACCCAAAGTAAACAAAATCACCTATATATCAATTAAGAACTGGAAAATTCTTGTTTAGACCCGACTTGGTCGCACCCAACTAATAATTATGTAGCAAGTGTTAATACACTTATTATGTAAATTGGTCACTCTTCATAAACTGTACATTAATTATATAGCAAGTGTAAAATACTCGCTACGTAATTAGTCTCAATATGACCGAACCCCATACGGGTAAAAATTTCCCCTAAAAACTTCACACATACAAGGCTAATAAAATTGTTCTTCAAATAATTCATTGACATCCCATTTCAAGGACTCAAAATCTCCACCAAAATCAATTGCTTCTCCACCAAAATTGTCATCCAAAATATCCTCTTTTAACCTAATTTCATCGTAAATTAACGGCGAAGGAGCTCTAAAATCAAAATAATTATCCCAAAAACATCGATGAAACGCGAAACAATCTTCTTCGTTTTGCTCGAGCGGAATGTCCTCGACTAACGATATAAATCCTTCAAATTTTCCATACAATCAATGCTTTTGAAATCGGATCGAACTGCGCCACTAGGCATACTATCCGGAATGGGCTCGACTAACGAACATAAATCGGACCGGACCGCGCCGCTATCAGCACTATATCTCAAAACAGAGGTGGGCGAGCATAGGTTCTCACAACACTCCTCCTTGCCGGAAGTCATCCCCCGGAGCCACCTGCACCGCAGCCTCCGCCAACGCCGGCAGCGGTCTCGGGAAATTAGTCAAAGCATCGGGACCTCGTATACCAATCGCCGCCTCGTCGTAGACCCTAGCCGCCTGCTCCGCCGTGTTGAAAGTCCCCAGCCAAACCCTCCTCCGCTGCGCCGGGTCGCGTATCTCCGCAGCCCACTTCCCCCATGGCCGCCGCCGAACGCCGCGATATTTCCTCTGATTCCCCTGCTCCACCCCAGGCGCCGCCGCCGCCGCCACCAGCGGCGCCGCCCTCTTCTTCGTCGCCGCATTACTGTCTCTCTCTTTGTCATCTCTCTCCATCAACCTGACCTCGTTCACAAGCTTTTTCACCCGTCGGAAACTTCTTACATTTACTTCGTCGTTTTCATTTTCGTCGCTAGAAGAATCCGTCGCGTCGCCGTCAGTGACCGAAATCGTCACCAAACGCGGCGTTTTGGAGCTGAAAATCTTGGTAGTGACGGTTTTATGGACGGAAAATTTGATGGGCTGATAGGTTTTTGGATTCATTTTTTTTAACAGTAAAATCACATAAAAAAAAGTGAAAAATGGTGTGAAAATTTTGCAGCAAAAGAATATTTGAACTTTCAATGCAGGAAATTAAGAATTTTTTAGCGAAAAAAATGGGATGAATATTAAGAAAAAGTCTTATGATGAATGAGTTGAAAAATGTGACTGATATATATATATATATATATGTGTGTGTGTGTGTGTGTGTGTGCAAAATGTGGGAGCATAAAATGTGAAGACTCCCTCTTATATAGGAGATTGTGATAAATATCCCCTCGTTTGGGGGGCTAATTTTAATGAAGGATATGTTTGTTATATAGACCTATATAGTTTATATGTAATACTTGATTCTTTAATTATTAATCAAAATTTAAATTTTTGGTATCTTTTGATGTAATGAGACATAATTGTTTTTCGTATTGAATTTCCATTTAACCGTCAAGTGTAAAGATCAGCATCGTTCATATTCAAACACTAAATTAATTAATTTTGAATCGATAAAAAAAAAATTACAAGTTCAAAGAGTAAGTTGGATGACTTTGGTAATATATAGGAAAAAAGTAAATAATCTTCAGATAAAATTTTGAATTTTTCATATTAATTTTAATTGTGAAAGATTTCTAACATAAAAGCTAGCATAGTTTATACTTTATATTTTGAATAAATCAATCAATGTGGGTTAAAAAATTAAAATGTTTTTAATTTAATTTATGAGGGTTTGGGGGGTTTTTTTTTTGTTTCAGTTTAATAAATAATTAAATCCATAACTTAAAATTAATAAAATTTAAGAATTTGTTAAAATATAATATACAAACGACTCGCCGCGTCCTAATATCAACGCTTAGAAAAGCAACACGTGGGATAATTTATGAAAAGATTTGATTAACTTGCAAAGCAAAATAATTAGCAATAATTTACGGTAAAGATTACCTTTAATTTAACAGATTAATTTAATTTACTTGTCAACCAAGTTTGAAACTGATTATTTTATCCCACAAATTACATGCAAAATAATTTGGATTCAGTTACCTAACAAAAAGACATTTTTTTTTCAAAAAGAAATAATATATATATAATTCCTATTTTACCATTTTTTTAATTCTATTGGATTTAGTCACTATATTATATATATATATAGATATATATAATACCTATTTTTCCCTTTTTTAAATTCTATTGGATTTAGTCAGTATATAAAATAATATATATATATATATATATATATGATACGGTCGGATTTTGATTGATCATGTGGTGAAGTTTGATACACTCCGATTGAATGCTGGTGGCCTACCAACCTAAGAATGAGGAACGCACATGAGACTAACCGGTTTTGCCCCTGCATAGGCTCTCCGACACTCAAGTTAATTTATGGCATTATTTGGGAGAAGATGATGAACAATAACGTGCTCTTTTTGCATGTAATGTATAAAAAGTGTTTTTTTATTTATCTTTTGGGGGATAGCCTTTTTGTTATTTATACGAAGCAAGTCCCCCCCCCCCCCCCCCTTTTTTTTTTTTTTTTGGTAAAAGGGGTACAAAAAGGCTTAATCAGTAGTGCTCTCTGCTGATAGAATTTCCCTCATGTCTATCAAAGGCTCTATCCAGTGGGCAACCTTTGCATCCAGTGTAGGACCCTTCTTAGCAAGGAAGTCCGCACAGCGATTTCTCTCCATCTTTACGACCGAAAACTCCGTTTGCCAAGGCTTGTGTAAAAGCTTCCTACAGTCTTGTATGATCACTCCCAGTGGGTGACGACTCATATCAGCATTGTGGATAAGGCCGTGGGCTACCTCAGAGTCTGTTTCAATTATGATTCGTTGGAACCGATGGGACCAAGCAATTCTCATACCCTCCCTTATTCCAAGTAACTCAGCTGCTGTGATTGTTACTTCCCCTAAATTGCACAAGAAGCCCACTATCCATGCGCCATTTTCATCTCGTATTATTCCTCCGGCCGCAGCTCGATTCCTCTCTTTCATAGAAGCTCCCATCCGTGTTGAGTTTAACGCAACTGTGTGGCGGCTTGAGCCATGCTACGCTTACATCCCTTGTTTTTCCCACCTTTGTCCCTGTGGGAAAAGCCTGAGAGCAATCAAGAATAAGGCTCTTGATGGCAAAGATGGTTTCGCTGACATGCTCCTGCTTGTTTTGGAAGATGTACAGGTTCCTGGATTTCCAAATGCACCAAATGGTGCATATAAATACGAAACTCCACTGACATTCCGGCACCACAATGTTGCGTAGTGTGGCCTTCACATTTTTTTCAAGCCAATCCGCCATGGTCGTAGACCAAAACTGGAAAAATTCCGCCGGCATGACAATATGTTCCCAAATTCTCTTGGCATAGGGACATAGGACCAGTGTGTGCAGTGAATCTTCTCTCCCCGAGTTGCATCTTACACATACATCGGTGGCAGAAATGCCTCTGTCATAACGTAGGGAGTTGGTAAGAAGGGATTCGTTCTGGCATAGCCAAACGAAAAGTTTAGTTTTTGAGGGATCTTGAGACCCCATATCCATCTCCAAGTTTTGTTCGTATTTCCCTGGCCCTCCGTTGCTCTGCCCATGAGATCATAGGCTGATTTGCACGAGAAGACTCCATTGGCCTTAGCACCCCAAATTCTGGTGTCCTCCATGTCATGGTCCATTGGGAGTGGGACACTCAGAATGGCTCTTTTTATGTTATCCATTAACTCAGTAGTAATTGGCTTAAGATCCCAATTTATGAAGGAAGTCCCCTGGTGTGACGTGGTTGATGGGGGTTGGTCAGCCAATCTAAAGTGTGGGTACAAGTAGACATGTTTTTAGTACTTCTTGGTCTCCCAAATGGCAACTAGCCATGAGGCATTTAATACGCTAGAGACTGATGGGATGGATCCATGTGCAGCAGGCGCGTGGTAAGTGGCGATAAGTGCAAGGTTTAATAGGCTTTCCAGCTAAGGCTTGCTCGTTGGCCACCGAGCTTGGCAAAGGCTAAACATAAGATTCGTGTCCTCGATACAACTGTGTTCGAGGGCACTTCATGCCTTAAAGTCACTTATTCTCTCACTCCGCTTGCCCTCCATAAGAGGTCTCGAGGGCTCATAGAGGCCCTTCGTGGCTTTGATGCCACGGACTTTAATTGAGGGGTAAGCCTGGGGTTTTTCCTCTCATGACTTGCACTCTGAGGCTTCCCGTTTTTCAAGCGGACACACTCTCAAGGACAACGAATCTCTTCGAGAGCATCGGTCCTCACACTTAAATGAGTTTTCTGGCTTAAAACCTCGCAATTGAGGACAGTCTAGCTTAAAATCTCTATCGAAGACAACCTACTTGGTCGAGGGCTTTGTTGCTCATACTTGGGGGATCCCAAACAGATTTGTCTCTGCTGACGTATTTGACTGAGGTGGCGCTTGACACATCAATATATATATATATATATATATATATAAAGGGGTTATAAATTTCCTTTAAAGCACATCAATTTCCCAAATATTTAGTTTATTTACTTACTTTCATCTCAAAATTTAATAAAGGCATCTTTACAATTGAAATATAATTTTGTGTTTATTTTTGGTTTAATTACACTCTACACACTGAAACCAATAACATTTATTTCCCTAAACTACAAATATAAAATATTAAGAGCTGATTTGTTTCATTTTTCACTACTGAAAAAACTGTTTTTAGTGACCGAATTTTGTGACCGAACTCATTCCGTCACAAAAAATAGAGAGTTGTGACCGCTTTTGTGACCGATTTTAGAAAAGAATGAAAATATTTTCGTGACTGCCAAATCGGTCACAAAATAAAAATTTTGGTCACAAAAGACCTATTTTAATTGCGAGAAATTGTGACGGAAAAATCGGTCACAAAAACCAATCTTATTTGAGTAAATTGTGACCGAAAAATCGGTCCCAAAAACCTATCATATTTGAGGTGAATTTGTGACCGAAAAATTGGTCAAAAAATCCTATATTCTTTAAGTAGAATTGTGACCGAAAAATCGGTCACAAAAACCTATCCTTGTTAAGTGAAATTGTGTCCGAAAAATAGATCACAAAAACCTATTATATTTGAGGCAAATTTATGACCGAAAAATCGGTCACAAAATCCTATCTTCTTATGCGAAATTGTGACCGATTTTTTGGTCACAAAAACCTATCATATTTTAGGCGAATTTGTGACCGAAAAATCGGTCACAAATTCCTATATTCTTATGCGAAATTGTGTCCGAAAAATCGGTCACAAAAACCTATCATATTTGAGGCGAATTTGTGACCGAAAAATCGGTCACAAAATCCTATCTTCTTATGCGGAATTGTGACCGATTTTTTGGTCACAAAAATCTATCATATTTTAGGCGAATTTGTGACCGAAAAATCGGTCACAAAATCCTATATTCTTATGCGAAATTGTGACCGAAAAATCGGTCACAAAAACCTATCATATTTGAGGCGAATTTGTGACCGAAAAAGCGGTCACAAAATCCTATCTTCTTATGCGAAATTGTGACCGATTTTTCGATCACAAAAACCTATCATATTTGAGGCGAATTTGTGACCGAAAAATCGGTCACAAAATCCTATCTTCTTATGCGAAATTGTGACCGATTTTTTGGTCACAAAAACCTGTCATATTTGAGGTGAATTTGTGACTGAAAAATCGGTCACAAAAATCTATCATATTTGAGGCGAATTTGTGACCGAAAAATCGGTCACAAAATCCTATCTTCTTATGCAAAATTGTGACCGATTTTTCAGTTACAAAAACCTATCATTTTTTAGGCGAATTTGTGACCGAAAAATCGGTCACAAAATCCTATATTCTTTTAAGTAGAATTGTGACCGAAAAATCGGTCACAAAAACCTATCATATTTGAGGCAAATTTGTGACCGAAAAATCGGTCACAATATCCTATCTTAATCATTAATCATTATTAATTTAAGGCCCTATCTTTTTTTTAAATAAGGCCCTATCTTTTTTTTTTTGTTTTGAGAAGTACCATCTATCATGAACATTAATAAAAATACGATAGCAATAAATCATGTATTATTTGTTGAGATTAATGATACAAATTTTTAGTTTTTTAATTTATGATTTTGTTTTGCATTAAGTAAAATGCAATCTATATATATATATATATATATATATATATATATATGTATGCATGTATGTATGTATTGTATATGATAGAGAAACTGCCACAAAAGTTATTGGATCACTTTTGTTCAAATTTTACTAGTGAAACTTTTGCAGGTCATAATTTTTCTAACTTTTGTTTGTTTTTTCAAAAAGTTCATCCAAACACAATTTTTTTTGGTTTGAAGTGTTTTTTTGTCAAAAAACAAGTCCTCATTTGAAAAAATTCCATCCAAATAGGCTCTTATTCGAGCAGAGGCAATGGCTACATATTAATTAGTTATATCAATACATTCTAATTAAGAACAAATTATTACATTAATCATTATTAATTTTCAAATACAAATAAACATTAATTTAAGCAGTATTGAATTGGAAAAATGAGTAATTGTTCAATTAAATTAAGAAATCGAATAATTAGTCGAACCTAGATGTGGAATTGAGTTTGGTTTCAGTTGAAAATTCAAAAACTTTCCATAAAACACAAAATTCAAATAAGATGTTTATCTAAATATCTTCCCTCAAACCAAAAATATGAAAATATTTCTCCTAACAACTTAAACAGGCTTTTACGCCATTCCACATGATCTTAAACTTACTTCCCAATTTCTCCTTGATTTGGATCCCACATCAGTACCCATTTAGAAATTAATTATCTTTTTTCACAATCAATGTGGAATAGCACAATTATACTTTCCTTGCATGAGAAGTGATTAACTTCCTCAACAAGTTTATTTTAATTTTATTTCACCCACGGGCTTACAGGATCGTGTACTTGCGTAGGAGAATCCAGCACAAACTATAAGTTCCATTGGCAATTTTCAAAAATACAAGTGAAATAGTGAATTGGTTATACACCATGCATGTTTAAAATAAAAGCAAGATATAAATGTAATCACGTGATCGAATCTCAGTAATACAAAAGCAAATATTTTATTAAACTTTTTTTATATATGTTCTAGAAAATGTTCTGAGTATTTTGATTAAATTATGACAAATGAAAAGAAGTCCATGTGAAGATTGTCTAGGAGTTGCCATAGGATTAGTACAAGCTGACTTTCATAAAGTAAATATGTAGAAAAGATATACATAGCACATAAATATGGAAATCTTATTTATTATTTAATAGAACATACTGTTTGATACAAAGAGTAATTTACGAACTAAAATATTTTGGCTTGTTGGGCACTACTCTGACATTATTCATGAGAGACAAACAGCAAATTTTAAACTTATTCTAAAACAACTATTGATCAACAAGGTGCAAACAACACTTATTGTCAATAGCTTTAATTATTAATACATTATTTGCTATTGTCTTATAGAGCACCAAACTTATTTTTTATCTTCACATGAAAGCACTTAAATCTACAGTGCAGTTGAGATCTGTAAGAGCTGGCTGAACAAGAAGACTCTCCATTCGATGATACATGTCTTGTGTGAAGTGTATGCCATCCCAGTAGATGTATTCGTTAGGGTTATCGCAAAAAGGCACTCCTGGTTGTCCACAAAACCTCTTGCTATCGTAGTTATATTTTCCTCCAATTCCACAGCAACTTTTCAATACTAATTTCCCATTAGGGCCTAGTACAACATACAGGAACATAATTAGTTCGTATAGTTCTTTTCAGATATATCCAAGGGTGATCATGGTTCGATTTTGATTATTTCTCGACGTATTTAAAACCGAATTGTAATGTGCGGTTTTTTTCTAAATATATTTTGAATTGCGGTTTCTTGAAGTAAAACCGAAGGTGGAGTAATAAGCGGTTTAGTGCAGTGCGGTTTTAACCAATAAAAAGATATAATTTGAGAGAAATTAAATAAGAAAAATACAATTTTCTAATATATTACCAAAATATTTGAATTAATATTTAAAAAAAATCAATGCATGGCAATTAAATTTTTTTTTTCTTTTTTTTCCCTTATAAGGTGTTAATTGTTATATTTTATAATTTAAGAAGATAAAAGCGGCATGAATTACAGTTTAGGGATGCAAATGTAGAACCATTGTTTTTATATTAGTAGAAATTGGCCATATTGTTAATATAATTAACTTGGAATTAGTGATACTTGCAACCCAAGTTCTTAAGATTCATTTCAAATGATACTATTATTCTTACACTTGACAATGGTTTACTTTTATTGATGAATTCATAAATATTTGGTTATAAATAGTTTAATTGAATATTTAAAAACGATTTCGATGGTTTGTTTATTTTAACCAATAAATTTTGCTGGTTTTCCACCAAAAAATTAAACAATTATTCGTGACAATTTATACCGCCGAATAGTTGTTGTCTTGAAAAGTAAATACGGCCTTAATAGTTTACAACATCATGTGCATCTCACGTCCAAGTGAGTAGCATGAAAATTTTCCGAAATATTTATAGAAAGTACTTTTCTTGATTCGAAAATTATAAAAAAGTTATAAAAAATAAAATATAATGAAATACGGGTTGTTATATGAACCAAGGGCCTCCACTGTTCATGGCAGCGTGGCCTTTCTAGAAGGGCAGGTCCGGGGACTAACGGGCCTTTGCTCGGGCCACACGGCCCTTCTAGAAACGCAGCCATAGCCAGAAAACAAAATTTTCAACTTAATTTAGAAGGGGTTTGGCTTAAACTTATTTTAAAGAGTTTATGAACTCTTACATGTTATAAGATATTTTTTTGAATTATTAAGCTTTTATATGTTATTTTAAAAATAAGTTATATGATCCTATAGCTTATACGATATTTTTAAAACTTATAAATTATAGCTCCATATGAGCTTATCATTTCCTTTGAGTGTAATAATGACAAAAAATAATACGTAAAACTAATTTCAGATACATAAATATTTTTTTGAAATAGTAAAAATACAATATTAAAAATATAAAGATATTTATGTTATATTATTTTCTATAATTAGACAGCTAATAAACCGTTTTAAAAATATTATTCATACTCATGCCATGTGTATAAAATTACTTTCTTAATTATATATTTAACCTTGAAATTTTTACACTTAATATATATTCATGCATTGAAATAACAAATAAAATACAATTTGAAATAGAAAATCTAGTATGAATTACTTTTTTTTTCTTTTTGAGTTTATAAACTCTGGAGCTTGTCTTTGGAGATTATAAACTCCTTTATTTAAAAAATTATCACACACACTTTTCAGGGGCTTGTAAGCTTAGCGAAACACACTCTAAGTTAATTTTTCTTACTAGATAAGGACAAAGAAGGAGCAGCATATTGTTGCAAATTGAACAAGATCAATATATAATACCAATCAGTCTCAATACCATTCCTATGAACAATTCAAATCCATCATTACATCAAGCTTTTCTTGCATTTTTTCACATTTTTTCAAGAACACGGACAGCAAGGAACATCATGGTCTTCACATAATGCTATCCAAGGCAACACGAAAGATCGATACTAACCCATCGCGTACTTTTGGGTCCAGCTCCTAGCGGTTTGCTCGTACTTGGCGCGGTCCACTTTATACATATGCGCGATCTCGGGTACCAATGGGTCATCGGGATTAGGATCCGTTAAAAGCGAGCAGATCGAGAGCAACACCTAGAAGCATGTATGATTGTCAGAGAATATGTGGAGAATAAATATACATTTCGTTTCGTTATTTTACTATACATGTCGTTTCATGTAAGTTTTTTGACTGATTAGCGGTGTCACATCAAGTTTTTGTAAATATTACATGCCGTTATCATCATGGTATGATAACCGAAAAATATGTATTTGCATCGTTCGCCTAGGTACTCATGGAGCTCTAAACGTGTAAGTTTATATTTTACTTTGTTTTTCCCAGTTTTCTTTCTTTCTCTTGTGTGAAGTCGAAAAAAGAACCAAAAAATGAAGAAAAAGGGAGGGAAAAAAAAACAAAAGAATGAAAATAACCTTAGATATTGTCAAGGCAGGGCTCCACTGCTCCTTCAAGATGTCGAGGCAAATGCTACCGTTGCTGTTGATATTTGGGTGGAAGACTTTTGTACGAAACGCGACCTGCAAAGAATACAAGAAAATGCAAACACTTTATTATATAATACATTTCATAATGCTTGGGGTTCACAGGACCCACAAACGAGACTTGGCACAACGAGCTCTGCCAATGACTATCTCATATTCGTTCTCAGTTTGCAGAAATGATTTAACATTTTTCTGGGTACAGATTACTGTGTTGCGTGTGAAAAAGAGGTGCACAAGAGAGGACTCTATCGTACCAACTTATAAACCATTGAATCATCTCTCCCACACAACTCATATGGGGTATCACGTATTTTCCTCAAGTGTTAAAACTCGAAAAAAACACTAGAGCTTGGATTCAATTTCATTCTGGAAAAACAAATGGATTAGCAATATTCTATAAGCAACACCGTTGGTAAAGACAGATGGATCGGTATAAAATAAATGAAGAAACTGACCCTGTGCAATATGGTGATCTAAAAACTAATAGCAACTAAATTACACTTTAATGTGACGACTTTGAGATTTCATTTTCAAAAGCCAATAAAACTCAAAAGAAAACTTGGGCATATCTACAATCACACAATCAAGAACACAGGGGGGCAGCTGAAATGAAAGATAAGTTAATCGCGCGGCACCTTTGGAGGTTTGAATGGGTAATCGGGAGGAAAATGAATAGTGACTAAAAACACTCCTCCTGCATAAGGACTATCCGTTGGACCCATTATCGTTGCTTGCCAGTGGAACATGTCCTCTCCAACAGGCCCTGTTACCCGTAAAAAAAAATGTCATACTTCGAATTTGCAACAAGAAAAGCAGCATAAAAATTAAGCATCATCGATAATTTTCTCTAAAGGTATCGAAGATTGCCAAAAGAGAGAGAGAGATGGAAAACCAAAAACTTCATCTTGTGTCTTTTAGAGATGTTAAATATATAACGCCCACCCTCTGTATTAGAAACTTTTAATTGAGGCAATCATTAAATATGGCACCAAAAACCAGGCTAATTAAGGGCTCTTGATTTGAACCAAAACAAACGAAAAAGAAAGCGAAAAGAAAAGTCTTGTGTATGAGAGGGTTAGAGATATTAAATCCTTTACGTCCATCCACTCTTAACAGCTATTCTTTAGTGAGGCGGTCATTCAATAGTGTCATCAGCACATATTGAAGTGGCATTCCAAGACAAAAAAGCAAGAATAAAGTTACGGCCCATGTAGACAAGCTTAAAAAAGAAGTGTTTGTTGAGTCTACTTTTTCTAGCAAAGCTTTTTATTAAGTAAATGGTTTTGCATTTGGATGTAGCAATTAATCATATTCTACAAAAACACCACATTTTGTTTTATTTTATTTTTTTCCCACCTTCTTTACTGTTGTTAAGCATCAACTATGTCAACAACAGGAAATTTCATGCTACACAATTGGAAATTACCCAACTAATATTTTTAGCTATTGAATTTGAATATAATGACATCAAAAGGCGTTCAAAAAGTGAAATTACGACATCCTCGTACTCAATTCAACGGCCAAAAACACTACTTGGATATGGGTAGCAACTCGTGAGCCGTCAACCGCAAACTTCCACAATCAGGACATCAAATTACACAGAAAAATATGGTCAAAAACAACAAAATAAAGAAAACCCCTATATAGTAATGCCTTATCCACAAATATTCACAGCCAAGACTACATTTTTACTGCCATCAAATTGCCAAAAACAACAAAATTAAGCAAGCCCAGATGAAAAATCAGTTCATTTTCAATCACACAAACATCACATATCAAACCCATAAACAGCAAATGAAATTAAAAAAACTAATCATATACAGCAAATAAAAGAAAACAAAAGGCTTTAGATGAACACCTGCGCTGCACGAAGTTGGAGGATCTTTCTGCAAATCCTTGAGCTCCTTCAAGATCCGTTTCGAAGCCATCGAAGAAAAAATAAAAATCCGATCTGTGGAGTGTTTTCAAGAAAACAAAGGGAAACCCAACAAGGGAAAATGTGAGATATAAACAAGAAATTACAAGCGGTATATGTATGAAGAAGTAAAGGCGCGTTCACCTGAAGAGAGAGAGAGAGAGAGAGAGAGAGAGAGAGAGAGAGAGAGAGGGAGAATAGTCTGACTCTTTCCCCTTTCCCTTCTGGTTCAGCCGCTGATTCTTGACGCGTACAAGAACGACTTTGGGAGAGTACAGAGTGACTTTTTAGTTTTAAATTAATTTTCTTTTTATTATTCTTTTTTCATATTTGTCCTTCTAGAATTGGTTATACATATATATATATACACCACAACAAATTATCAAACATTATACGGTAGAATCACAAACATAAAATTATATCAGTGCAATGATAAATTATCCATTATTTTAACACAAGCTCGATACTATTATATAAAATAAATACAAGCATGGAAGAATTTTTCTGCAAATCCTTGAGCTCCTCCAAGATCCTTTTCGAAGCCATCGAAGGAAAAAAAAATCGATTTTTGGAGTATTTTCAAGAAAAACGTTACCAATAGTATGGACGAATTTTCCACTTCATCCGATTTGCGTAAAAGATTCTAAAAACACTTAAAAGCCGAGTATTCTAACGTTGAGTTAGCAACCTAAAGAAAAAATAGATTACCCAATATTTCGATAAATTTCAACAAAAAACGTATAGATATTATCACAATTGAAATCCATTAAATTCAATCTAAACAAATTGTGTTCTTTTCTCAAATATATGATCTTATTTTATTTTTACTTATATCAGTATTTGAATTATTAGATTTATTCTTTTTTATTCATCACTTTACAAAAATAAATACAATATATTCATAGTTATTAATTTTTTGGCATTCCATTACACCTTCCTATTCATGAGATCTCCATATTGATATGGAGAGTGTTTGGCTAAGCTTATAAGCTCTTGAAATTTATTTGGTAATTTTTTAAGTAAACGAGTTTATAAGTTCAAAAAATAAGTTGTTAGAAACTTATAAGCTTCAAAACAAAATAAGGTACTCCTAACTTTTTTTTGAAACAGTTTATAAGTTGTTTAACATTAAAATATGAAAACATAAATATCTTTATTTTTTTTCAATGTAACATCCTACTATCTCCCAAAAATATTTATTTACATAAATTAATTTTACATTATTATTTTTTATTATCATTAGATTTAAAATAAAATATAAACTCTCATTTTTACCAAACAGAATCATAACTTCTAAGCTCAAAAAATATCTTATAAGCTACAAGATCTTGTTTTATCCAAATAGTTTGACAACTTATTGTTGAAATAAGACATATAAGCTTATAAGTTATACGAGCTTATGAGCTATTTAAAATAAGCTTACTCAAACACCCTCATGGTCATTATACAAATCTCATCATTAAGCATATAATTATTTGATAATCGATGCACAAATTCAAAGTAGTTAACTAAAGTAAATTAATTTCCAAAAAAAAGGGGATATTTAGGTGACCAATCTTATTTTCAACCAAGTCTAGAAGCTATTTTTCACTTTGAAGTAAAAAGCAATAAGAATGCAAGTCTTATAGTAAAAAACGACTGTTAAATGAGTTATTTCAAAATAATTGAAAAGTACACCATCAATGTCAACTCTATCTCCCAAACTTATCTTCAAATCTTGATAGGTGAATATGGACAAATATAGCTTTTCATCGGATAAAGTGTTTGTATGTAACATTGTTTGGTTGAGTTCATTTTCTTTTTTTTTCTTTTTTCGAAAAATTATGTCTGCACCTCTTAAGATATTATATAATTATAAATTATTTCGTGTAACTTTTAAAATCATATGTAACCCCTGAGGAGTGAATCAATTTAACAACAAACATTCTTCATGGGTTTTTGAGATATGATTCGTCCAATCTTATCTAATTTAAGATGTATAAATCAAGTTGATTTCAAATAAAAAAGTAGTAGGGACGTCGGATTATGTATGGCGATGCCGGTGATGGTTACAGTGATATAAAGTAAAATTATTTCGTAAAGGTTGGTGGACTCACAAAATTGACAAGGGGTATTTCTTGGTCGCCAAAGTGGCTATTTTGGTTATGGTAAAGTTATCTTTGACCATTTCTATTAATGTTTACAAGGTCCTAAACCCCGAGAAAATATTTATAATTTTTAAAATAAAAGAGACTAATTTGTAATTACATTATATATCCAGGTTTGTAGATGTAATTTGTCCTTTTTCTTTCTTTATTTTTTTAAAAAATTTGGGGTTGAGGAAGTTGGATAAGAACACGAAGCCCCTTCTTAAATAAAGAGAGATGGTATCACTTTGATTCAAGACGAACTTACTAGTTTAAATTACAAGTTTAAGACCTTTTTTTTCCCCCTGAGGTTCTAAATTCATTAAACAATGGCCTATTAAGAGGGTGTTTGGCTAAGCTTATTGAAAACAACTTATAAGCTCCTACATCATATAAGATATTTTAGGAGCTTATAAGATGTTAGATCTTATTTTAAAAATAATTTATTAAAGTGTTTGGATAAATAAAAAGGGGTATAGCTTAAAATATATTAGTAATGGCAATATTATAATTAATTTAGTTTAAATAAAGGTGCTTGGTAGATCATCAAAAATAAATTGTTACCTCCTTACTTTTTTAAAAAGAGCTTATAAGCTCTTAAACATCTTATTTGAGAAGCTAAAAGCTCCTCCTCCAAAAATTTTGTCAAACACTTTTTTGCACCATCTTATAAGCTCTCAAACATCTTATAAAATATTTTGGAGAGCTTATAAGCTTAGCCAAACACCCTCTAAGTTATTGTTAAAATCAATTTCACTTGGGAGCTTTGGTGACAAATGAGTTTGTCATTTCGATAATCTTGATTTGTGCACAAGGGCACAACCACAATATACAACAATGTGATTCTTATAATTTTCCAAATTTAGTAAGTCCTATATAGCACCCCCAAAGCTAGTAAAATAGACAGGCACACTGTTAGAAATTTCAATTACGAGTGTTGAAATTGAATTTTCTTACAATTTAAATGGCATTTTTTTATCAATAAAAGAAAATTAAGTAATAAATATAATAATAAATATGGATCACCTATTACATCTTCTATCATGCTTCATACATACACTTTGTGTACAAAATATTTACTTAACCAATATATACAACATGTTTGTGTGTGTGTGTGTGTGTGTGTGTGTGTGTGAGAGAGAGAGAGAGAGAGAGAGAGAGAGAGAGAGAGAGATCATGCTTGGTGCAGAAGGCTTTTAGACAGAGCAAACTGAGAAGGTTGGCCTCTCAATTTAGCTCACCACATGGATGTTCATATTATAGCTTTCTTCTAACATTTTCCACATTTTTATCAGCACGAGAAATAAAATAAAAAATAAAAACAAAAATAAAAAAAACAGGTAATCTATCATTTTTCTTGGAGAATCTAAGCAACCCCACAAGAAAAAACAATTAGCTAAATAAAAACAATGTGTCTCAATAATTGCATTATGGACTTGATTCTGATTTGCCAACAAACAAATATTATATATACAAATATATCTATCTATCTATATCTATATATATATATATATATATATATATATATATCAATCGATTATAGGATACAGATTGTCAGGAAAAAAAACAGCCCCTTTACCTCTTCTTGTAATGATTAACTTTGTAATAAATTGCAAGATTACAATGTTAACAAGGATATCTAAAAGATAAACCAAGTCTAATGCTGTCTTAATCTCCGTTAATTTATAGGAATCCTGCAAATCAAGAAATTAATATCAGTCAAGATTATCATTCAAGCGCTTAATATTATCAAAGCACTGTTTCACACTAATCCTGTCATGAAGAAATATAAATGATAAAAGCCTGACAAATGTGAAACTGATTCGAGCAAAAACCATGAAAGTGCAAACACATACGAATCTAGCCAATCAAGAATCTGGACTGAAAAAGCTCGAACGACCGTTAAACAGACAGGTATCTAGACCGAAAACTGAACCCCGTGCCCTAAAATGACAAATTTGGCTTTAACATACTAAAAAAATTCTTTGGCTTTTGTACACTGTTGAATTTCTGACTCCGTCCTTGTTTACACGTTCCTCAAGCAACACGTGCTAAACGTAAACTAACTCGAGCCAAAACCAAGAAGTGAGCACATCAATCTAACCAATCAAGAATCTCAACTCTACTTCTGTGAACTAAACTCGCCCCGAATCCTCTCAAACTAAAATCACATATACCCCTTGAGCAATTTCTACATGTTCATGAAGTAACTCATGCTAAGCGTAAACTCATTTGAGACAAAAACCGACCAGACAAACGCATCAAGAATCTAAAACACCACAGACACAAACATCCCAAAACATTGTACAAACAAGAAAAACACATACAAGTTGAGCACCCTGATGCTGCATTTCGGTGTCGAACCACCCCCCTGAACCTGTCTCAGTCGCATCCTTCGACAAACAACCTTAACCCGAACAGTCCCAGTAGCCCACCCGCTTCCCCTCGCCCCGACCCGAGTGCTTAACTCGGCATCCACCATCAAGTTCTTGCTCTTGAACCCCTCTTTCAACTCATCAGCAGATTCACTATCAAGATTCTCATTGTGGACTTTTATCATACACTTTAAGGTCCTTACACTGTTCTTGCCCTGTATGAATCCGGGCAATAGCTGACCACCCAAATCAACGATCCCATCAACAGCATTTAGTGAAATCTGTGTTCTATCGAATTGCATTTTCAGATTCCGATTCGGGTTCTTGATTTCGACGGCGATGGCGGTCTCTGAGTCCAGTACTGGCCCGCCGTCGGGGGCGGTGCTGATGTTGAACTTTTTGAAATTGATTGATGACAAGTGGATCTCCGGCAGGCGGGGCTGGAACCAGAGGTAGAAAAGCCCGGCGGCGGAGGCGGAGACGAGGAGGAGGAGGAGGGTGGCGATGCAGAGGCAGCAGCAGAAGGCGCGGCGGCAGGCCGTGGTGCTCCGCCGGGTCGTGTGGTGGAATGACGGCGGCAGCTTGATGGGTTTTCGCAGCGGCGGCGGGTGCTGGTGGCGGATTCTCGGGTCTCTGTAACCCGGTGGCTTTTGCAGCGGCGCCGCCGCCGGTGGTGGCTTTTGAGGCGCCAACGCCGACGCTGGTGGCTTTAACGGAGCCCGGACCGGCGGTGGTTTTACCGGTGTCGACATTTTTTTCGTGTTTTTCGATCCCCTGTTCCTTAAAAATCGCAAAAACCCCGAAAAAATGCAAAGGATTATGAAAAAGTTTCTTGGTTTAATCACGAAAATTGAAAAAGTTTCTTGGTTTAATCACGAAAATTGAAAAAGTTTCTTTTTTTGGGGATAATGAGGAATATAATTAGCTTTTTTTACCAGAAAGTAGAAACCTTGGACTGTTCAAGCCTGCTAACACACACACACACACACACACACATATATATATGTATATATGACACACGAATGCTGATTTATCGGATAAAGAAAATCGAAAAGTTCAAATCCAAGAATCTGTTAAATTCAACGAAGAAATTGAATCATCAATGGGGCATTAAATTTCAAGTGACATTGTAATTAATAAAACAAGAAAACAAGAGGGATTTCTCGGTAAAAAACCTGGGATTTTTGGTCTTAATTGCAGCAATTGATTATGGTACCTTGAACCTGAAACAGTGTTCGATGTTTCTGAGGTTTATCAGAAGCGACTAAACTACCAAGAATTTGAGGTAATGTACATACATATATATATATGTGTGTGTGTGTGTGTGTGTGTGTGTGTGTGTGAGAGAGAGAGAGAGAGAGAGAGAGAGAGAGAGAGAGGTGACAAGATTTAATCAGAAAGAAATGAGAAGCGGGATATACGCGCCAGGCGGCAAACTCTTCAACTAACTTACCAGAAAAAAAAAGGTGTCATGCTGAGCAGGGGCAATATGGTAAATTTGATCCTTGTATGTATGTATATACTTGATGGTTAAGTCAATTTGCATATATAGGAGTTCTATTTTTATTATTCTTTTTGAGATAATAATAGTAATTGTTAGATCTTCACTACAAGAAAAAACATATATTAATAAAAATATATTTAGTGCCAAAACTAAAATTATCACTAATCGTATATGTTTAATGTAAAAGTTTATCATTTTATTTTATTAATTTAATTACAATAATAATTTATATATAGTTTATTTTCTAAATATTTGACGGGGGCTACCCCTCCAATCCTCAATAAAGATTTGTTTTGAAGTAACGAGTAGGAGTATAAGGAGTAGAGCTCGAACTTGATGAGCTTGAGAGCTCGAGCTCAAATCAAAATGATGAAATCCGAGCTCGGCTCGTGATCAACATAACATTATTATTATTAGTATTATTTGAAACATTTAAGTCATAAGATAAACTATTTTTTTTATTGCAAATCTATTGCCAATATTGAATTATTATGTATTACATAGATAGGGAAAAAGCATTTTTGGTAACATTTTTTGCAGTTTTAGTCTCATTATTACCATGGTAACATTTTTGATCCCGCTAAATACAATTTTGTGGTGAGATCGATACCACCGTTAGTTTTTGGATGGAAGACGGACATGAAAGGCACGTGCGCAGTTAGGATTTCCAATTTTAAGTTGAAGTATGACCCAGAGGGTTATTTTGGAGGGAAAACTTGAGGATGAGACCTTTATTGGTGGGAAATATGATCTAGCATTATATAATTCCCTCCAAAAGTGCCACCCTCATCAACATCTCTTCCTCCCTTTCTCTCTCTTCTTTTTTTTTTTTCCTTTCTTCTGTTTAACGTTGTCGAAAGAGGGATGAATTGCTATTGTCAACATCTACTCCTTGCAACAACATCTCTGGACTTCAACGGACAAAAGCTTCTTCACAATATCATCGATTAAAAGAGAGAAATCTAGGGGTTTTTTTTTTCCAGCAATTGGGGATTAGGGATTTGGGTAAAAATGATGAAAAAAAAGGAAGAAAATATGGGATTTTTTAGTCACATGACCAACATGTGATTTTTTTTCCCCCAAAAACCTAGTCAGCCATTTGACTATAGGCACACATGCCTTTCATGTGCGCCTTTCATCCAAAAACTAACGACGGTACCATTCTTGCCACAAAATAGTATCCAACGGGACCAAAAGTGCTACCATAATAATAATGAGACTAAAAATACAAAAAGTCTTAAATTATGGGACCAAAAATGTTTTTTCCCCCTACATACATACTTTAAAATATATATTATTAAAAATATAAAAGGTTCATTTGTTAACTCGTGAGCTTTCAAACATCACATGTAAAATACAACTCGATTCATCGAAGAACTTAAACTGAGTTCAAATCGAACCAGCTCAATAAGTTAATCCTGCTAAAAGTCACATGTGAACGAGAATTTGACTTACCCAAAAGCGCGAACTAACTCAATAAATTCGTCAGGCGAATCAATTTATCTTACAACCCAAGATATATACCCAAATCCAAATAGAAAATACAACAAGAGAGGCTTAACAAAAGCTTAAAAAAAGAGCAAAAAATAAAATAAAATTGATCATCAAAGCTCGAACTGCGCTCAAGTCGAACCAGCTCAATAAGTTCATTAGGCGGATCAGCTTATCTTACAACCCTAGTCACAAGATTTTATATATATATATATACACATATACCCAAACCAAAATCGAAAATACCACAAGAAAAGCTCAAACAAAAGCATCAAAAATTTTCTAAATCCCAAGAGTTAACCAGATAAACTAGCATGAGCCATCTTCACAAAACACCAAAGGCTTTTCCGTTCTACTCGATGATTTACAAACCTATCGATGTGCGACACGGATTATGAATTATCCTTCGATTTATATCTCTATCTCTACATCTGTGTCTATAGGCAAACATCTTCGATCGTCAGAAACAATTGAGACGAGGGCCGAGGCCATCGGTGCAAAAGCTAGAGGGCACAGCCACAATCTCTATCGACCCTCTCCACTCCTCCCCCGGCTTCAGAGTGATGTTCTTTTCTATCGCTGCGCCATCCACACAAACCATATGTTTGTATTCCTCATCTCCGAAGTCCGGCATCACTTTCGATTTCTTCTCCCACGGGTTCCACACGGCTACACGAGATGTAAAAATATGTTCCAGTAGTGGATCAAGATCGGATAATAATAGCCGTCAAAGAAAAATAAAATGGTGGTACGAAATATCAATCATCCTTGACATGGACAGAGCCGAAGCTAAGGGGGTCTAGCGCATGCAATTGGCCCCTCTCAAGTCTAGATCGAGCTAAATTATACATGTATTCTTGTGAAAATTTTGAATACCACCCCCCCCCCCCCACCTAACCAAAAAAATTTGAAATACCTTTAATATTTTACAAAAATTTTGTCTCGTCCCCCCAAATAAAAATTTCTAGCTCTGCCCCTGGAAATAGTGCCCGACACATAGTTTCTTTTCGTTTCAAGTTTGGATTTTTCAAGTAAAATGGGGATACATGTGTCAATATTTTAAAAAAATGGGGATAATTGCCGGTAGAAAAAAAATGTACTAATAAAAGAAAAAGATTTTCTTGAGCAAAATCGCAATAACCCTACATTTGGTTCTTGGATATTGGTAAGGAAAATAGGAAGAAAATTTTCTTTGCTTCAAATAATAGTACTCTCTGCTTTCATTTTTATATCCTTTTTATTTTTCTTCTACTTTTCCTCACCAGAATCCTAATTCCAAACATAGCATAAATGTGCCAATTTTAGAGAATCATAGCACAAAATTGGAAGTGGGATAAACCATAAACAAAGAACCAAAAACATAGGGGGCCTAAATTACGGGACGAATTTTGCATTTTTCCCCAACAATATGTAACTTTCGTTCCCGCCCCATTTTTGAATTGATTATATTATTGAAGAGGTAAATACAACGTGTGGTTTGTTTCTTACCGAAATCAGGTAGTCCGTCCTTCCTCATTACATACGTCCGCTTCCTCTCGTGATCCAAAACAGCGACACACGGGGGCGAGCCAATATAAACACGATCTACCTGTAATAAATAAAAATATTATATAACAAACAAATGAAAATATGTACAGTCTTTTTCAACAACAATAAATTGCGGAAAATGGTTATAAGATGCTGAAAATAAATATCGTGTGTAAGAAGATTTTACCTCTGATTCAACTGTGATGGCATCTCCTTGCTCGGTAAAGCGCTGCCTTCCACAAAGATTGTCGAGATAGTCTGAAGTTTCTAAACCTTCTACCCTCACTTCACTGTCGAGGAGAACGAATTTATAAAAAAGATATATATATATATATATACAAAAAAAATTAATGAATTTTTGTGGCAGCTTATTTTGTGTGTGTGTGTTTGTCTTAAATGAAATTGTTAAAATGAATTGTGTGGCTACCACAGTCAATGCGTGTGCTTAAATTTTTTTAGTGAAAAATTAAAAAAGAAAAAAGAGAAAAGAAAATTGATTTTTCATATGAATATGTTTTTTAAAGAGATCCAAGAAAATCATAATCATCCTTATAGAAATGAATGGAGAATCTCGATTTAGCACTTTACCCTATGTCGGAGACGGACAGATAGGTATGATAAGCGAATGAGAAGCTGAACAGTTTCCCATTTACATTCCGGATGCGAGATATCAGTATCAAGTTTCCATCTGATGCGAGAGAGACTCGTAGACGAAATTCAAAGCTGAGAGAGAGAGAAAGGGAGAGTTTAGAGTTCAAAGATGATAAAAATAGAGAGAGATTGAAAATGAAGTAAACCTTTCTCGCGTAGAATGACATAAGTTACAACCCAAACGAATATATTTTCAAATTCTATTGCGTGGAATAACATAAATTAGCAAACAGTGTTTATAGCTGTTCTTAACCAAACAAGTTTTCTAAAAATAACATATGCAGGGCGAATTTTGTATCATTCTAAATATCAGAAGTGCGTTCTTACATTTTCCCAGTGACACTCGAAACTCTATTATGTATCTTTCTAGAAATTCAAACTCCCTCCACTCTAAGCTTACAAGCACTTACCTGTGAGGCCAGGACTTCAAATCTTCTTCAGCCGGTCTGAGTATTAAGTCAACAAACGATTTACCAACAGAATCATTCGGATGCAAAGGAGGAGGATTATCATCGATTTTCCAAATTTTGTTCTTCATAAATCCATGATGCTCAAGCGGAGCATAGTTTCCGAACTGAAGCATCATCAAGATACACAAAGTTAACAAGATTTTTTCCCACAAATTAAATCACAAATAAGGACACACACACACCTCTAAATTACTAATGCGTACCTGCGGAAAACAAATAGAAATTCCTCCTCGCGTTGGTTTTGGAGACTTAAACATGGCCTACAAAAAAGGTCAATAGGATTTCTTTTAAAGTTTTAAAAGTATGTTTTGTTCTTGGATTTCAATAAGAAAAACATATAGGAGATTTTGTTTTTCGTCACTTCAAATCCTTCAACTTTTCCCCATCAAAATCCCAGGTCCTAACACATGTTCGGGTCGTTTTATGAGGGCCAAACTGATTCATACTTCAAAAGTTCTCTCTTGCAACCGAAAATCTAAATAGGGGATAGCAGGGCAAAATAAATATCAAATAGCTCCTTAAATGCTCACTCACGTTTCATAAAAACTTGAGATATATTGGTTCAAATGCCAAAAACCATTTAGTTAAATGCAGAGACAAATCTGAAATGACAATAAATGATAACTGATATTGACGATTTTCAAGGATTAGACGACATTCTGAAATCAAAACGCACATTTGAAACTTGACCATAAGGAGTTTTAGGCTTATGGTCTATCATCTAATTGAAGTCCTGGGACACACACACACACACACACACAAAAAGAATATATATATATATATATAATTTACCATTTTAAATCATTCTTGTGTGTATTCTGTCAGATGGTGTAATAGATCACAACTAACAAAATCACAAAAATCGAAGATAGAATATACAAATGTGTGTGTGTGTGTGCGTGTGTGAAGGTTTTAAAGTCAAGGGGTGCGAGTACATGTGTTTGTATGGATAATTTTGAAGTCAAGGAGTCATCAAACTTATGAGGTCAACACACACACACACATATATATGTTATTATGTATTAAACGTGTTCGTGGCAATCAGGATCGAAACCCCACCTTACTACTGGTGAATAGAAGTTCTTCACCTTTGTCATTCCTCCACGAGACGACTTGTCCTCCATGCAAACTCACCTGAACTTGTTGAGAATCCTTTATCAATTTTTCATCAATTTCTTCTATATAGAGATAAGAAGGATCGGGTTAAATCTTACTCGTGCCGATGCTCCTTGGGCATTCCTAAGCACCATGTGTTTGATCCCATTCCACTCCTCGGTTGATTCTAGGCATGCTTTATGGTCCCAGAAGACCGAAGAGTGCCCCATGCTTCAAAGCACAAAATCAAAAAACAAATAAACAAATGATAAATAAAATCAAATAAAATGCACCAAAACAGCCTGAAAAATCTTGATAATCTCCTTAAATGCGAAATAAATAATTGTTGGAGAAAAATGCTGCTATGACAGCTAATTATCTGAGCCACTCGAACACGTTTCTTGTGAAAAACATAATCGGTGATTAGATTATGCATGATGATATCAGCATTTCACTTCATTATATCATAATATCATCATCCAATGGTTCACAATACTACAGTTAAGTACATACCGCATCACGCAGTATGAAAATAAACCCGAAAAAGAAAATGCCAGCTAGAGAAGCAAATTCGTAACCGTAAATTCGACATTTTTCCAATGCTGCCCTCGTCATACTCCCTCAGATTCTGGAAATCCCATGACTTAAAACGCTTATAAATTTAATAAATAATTCACAGATTAACTGATTGAGATTGCTATAATATCAAATTTTGGCCATATCCACAACGCCTCTCCCAATGCCAAAATTCATTGGCATTCAAATATCAGACCTCCTATGAACAACATTTTAAGGTAAAATCATGAAACTTTGAAAAATTCAGATAGTATCAAAGAAAATTACCCCCCTAAACAGGTGGAAAAAAATAAATCCCAACTCAATAAACACAATAATACCATGAATAATTCCAAACAAAAAAAAAAAAGAAAAAGAAAAAAAAACACACACACACACTCACCTCAGACCTCCTATAACCACCTTCTAAGGTAAAATCAGGAAACTTTACAAAATTCAGAAATTAGCAGAGAAATTGGGATATCATCACCCAAAACTGCTGGAAAAAAAAAAATAAATCCCAACTCAAATTCAAACACAATAATACCATAAATAATCCCAAACCAAACACACACACACACACACTTACACAAACTCACACACAGGGATCAGAGTGGACAAAATTCCCAGCAGTTTCTCAAATTTCAAACAGTACCCAATTTGATAAAACCAAGAACTAAAGCAACCATGCAATAAAGGTCCAAACTTTGACACAAAACATACAGATTCAAGAAAGCCCATTTCAAGAAAAAACATAAATAACAAGAATATTTAGAAAAAAGACTGATAAAATGTGAACTTTAATGCAAGAAATATTGTGAAATTAAAGTTCATAGCAAACTGTAAAAATAAACTAAGCATTAATTACAGAATAATAAAACCTGTGCTGAGTGTGGGAGCATGGGATGGCTTGAGCAAAATCACCGAAAAAATTTAATGCGCATAGAAAAATAAAATTGGGTGTTTGTTTCTTTGTAGGAAATATGGAGAAAATGGAGATACGTGTAAGCACATGCTGTTTTACAAACGGTCGAGGGGAAAATGAGAAAAAAATAGTTTTCTGTTTTAAATATATATCACTTAAGATATATAATTTACATGTAATTATATTTAAAAAATGCAAATTCCCTATATATAATATTTTTAGAATAATTATCCTTTAATATAATTTAATATAAATTTTTTATAAAAAATAATTAAGTATGTCTCAGTCATTGTATATGTATTTTAAAAAATTCTAAAATACAAAGAGTAGGATCAATCTAAAATATTTGGAAACTCTTGCCAGCTCAAAATAATAATTTGACAAATCATTATTATAAATTTTGTCTACAAATATTTTATTCTTGTCGAAAAATTCTTATTAGCCAAACCAACACATCATATAATAAATATATTGCGATTATAAGGTAAGTGTAAAATACTTACCACATGGTTAGCACAGTTTTGATCGAATCGACTTTATGCTAGAATTTCCTATTTTTTCATCTTCTCAACAAAATATAATTTAAAAAATTGAAGAAAAAATGGACACATGAGGATGATGAAAATGACTAGAGGGAAAGAGATCCTTTGGTGTTTCAAATTTTTTTTAAAATTATGATTTGACCCCACTGGTTCAATTCTAGTATGACAAAGATCCATGCAATAGATTTGCAGTGAAAGGCAAAAACAAGACACCACAAATTAATGAAGTGGGCTCCAATTAGTAAAAATTTTGAGGAAGCGAAGAGCCACAAATTTTTGTTTGGAAGGGAGCAGGACATCAAATTTATATAAAACGTTAAAGATTTTTATACAATTCAGGAGAGACAAAAGTTAAAATTATAAAGCAAATACAAATAAATTTTAATTTGATTTAAATTTAAATGAGGGTGTCTGTCTCCTCCAACTCCCTTTAGCTCTATCTCAGGAGGGGAGAGACGGACGGTGTCGTTAAGTTACTTTTGTCAAGAAAATTTATCTCAATGAAAAAGTAAGTCGAGATTCATAAATATAGATATTGAGTATATCTGATCATTAATTGTATAGGACTATAGAGTATGAGTGTGAAATATACAAGTAAAAGATTAAAATAGCTATGTATCACAAGATCAAAAATTTACTAAAATTTTTTGAAACATGGAACACGAACACAAAGTGTGTAAATCAATGGTTAAGATGAGTCTAATTTATAAAGTTCTGAAATATATAAACTTTTCAAATCATAGAACAAAAACCCACAAAGAAAATAAATAAAGCCTAATGTGCGAAGTTCATGAAGAAAATTAAAACCCACAAAGATCAATAAATAATCCACCCACAATGTAGTTTATCCCTACATGAGTAGCACACACACACACACACACACATATATATATATATGTATCTATACATACATGTGTAATCTCCCTCTCTCTCTCTCTCTCTCTCTCTCTCTCTCTCTCTCACACACACACACACACACACGTATGAAACTAGCAAACCCGAAAAGAAAGCATACATTGTAGTTGAATAGGATCGTGTTTATATGTTTTAGAAGCAAAAACAAGTAGATATACGTATCAATAGTTGAGCCAAGAAAATTACGTATATACATGTATATATATATATATAATCATGCAATAAATAGTAATGAGATATATATATATATATATATATATATATATAGACAAGATTTGGTTTGATTTTGGTTGGCAGATGAATTGTATTCATATAGGATAGACTCCATATTTTCTTGGAAAGCTAAAGATTAGGTTTTGATAATGTGGTGTCTATCAAATTTTGCCATGTCGAGAGTTTTATTTAAACTTGCCACATTTAGATTTATTTTTATTTCTATTAATTGATTTTCCTTTTCTTTGTTCCCAAACAATCAAACAATTAAAATAAATAATTTCTTCCTTGCAATAAATAAACAATTTCTTAAGAATTTTCCTTTTTCTTTTCTCTTATAAATTTCATTTTTCCCATTGACTTTGCTGTCGCACACCAAATCTTTTTAGGGCTCGTTTGGATTGACTTTTTTTTAGAAGATAAGCATTTATGTTTTTTTAAAAAAATCTAATAAAAAATGTGTTTGACCGGACTATTTTAAAAAAAAAAACAAAACATATATCATCAAAAAGTTCAAAAGTGGTTTTCTTTCAAAATCATCCAAAGTAACTTTAAATAAAAATATATTCAATGTTTAAGACACTTTTTTTGTTTTTTGTTTTTTTGAAATAACCTTTCAAGATACTTTTATTTATTATATTCAAATACAAAACTATTTAGTTTATATAAAAAACAAAAAAAATGGAAAATACTCTAATATAAAAGACATGGTTCCCGAAGCATTTTTTTAAGCCGATCGGAATTGACCCTTATCGGTTCACTAATTATTTTGAACTTCGATTTTCAAATTTATTTTCTATAAAGATTAATTTTTTATTGGAATTTACTTCATTCATTAAACAAATTGAGCTAACCCAAATTTTAATTGAGTCAAACTCAAAATCAGAAAAAAATTTAAGTTGTTTAAAAACCTCCTACCTAATCAAATCAAACCAGACATTCATGCCTTATCTATCTGGGAAGACTGTCATTATTATTATTATTATTATTTGGTCATTGAAATTTAATGCATTATTATGCTTTATACTAAACAAAGTAATTTCAAACAAGCTCTAAATATTAATTCTGAATTAGCTCTTTCCTTATTCAAGCTTCAGTTCCAAGGTCAAAATAAAACTTACGATATCAAGAGAGAGAGAGAGAGAGAGAACATAAATATACAACTCCTTGAATCAATTCAAGATTTCCAGTGCCTAACATACCACAAGTATTTCTAAAACCAAGTACATAGCTACAAAGCTACATAAAAATCATACAACCCTCACAAACATGAAAGCATCCCAGGTTCACTAAAATTATGATTCCCACTTAAAATTAGATTCTTGAGTTTCTCACATCATCTCCAACTCCATTTGCTATTTGTTAGAAGTAACAAATATATATATATAACACTTTGTAATTATTTTCAAAAATGATAGGATCAACCAGCCGCTACAGCATCTGTCCTGGGGCTGGCACCAAGAAGCTGATGAAGTTTAGCTCCGGAACTTCTCCGCTCGTATGAGTCGCTGCCATTTTCGTTCCTTCTCTCGGTGGAATCATTGTTGTCGACCCTCGCGAGCAGATTCACCGTGCCAATTGGTTTCGGCCTCGAATCATTGGTCTTGTCAAGACTTGTTACTTCATCCTTTTGGACATCTTTTAATTTCTCCTGGAAATCACATTCGGTTATGAGTTTCCGGTGGCTATGACAAGGATCGACTACACCGTCCTCCCGTGTAGCTATGTGTAACTACGCAAAGTTCCCTCTTGGTTCCCAAAATTACATATACCCCCTTCTTTCGATTAAGCCGGCAAGAAAGTAGAAAACCAAGAGGGGAGGTTTGTGTGATTGTACATAGTTATCGATAGATTACAAGCAACTTGGATAAAAACAGCATACCATTAACGTAGCATTTTCAAGCCTCAGTTTGTTGGAGCTTTCCACCAATTTGTTTATCTCGCATCTGAGCGTTGTATTCTCGGAAGTTAGCATTTTAACTTTGGCAGCCAACTCTTCGGTCTCAGCCTGGACAAGAGAGTAGAAAGGAACTGAAAATTACTAAAACGTAAAGCGCCTAGATGCAGGCGAAACGATATCAGGATCTTATACCTGTTTCCTTAGCCTGGATCTTCTAGCAGATTCTCGGTTGGACTGTTTCCTCCTCTCCCGTTTTAGCTCTCGCTCGTTCTGTGCAGCAACATGGGAAAATGATCATCAGGGAACTTATATGCATCTATTTCCTATAATAGTAGAAACTTGAAGAATTATAACTTATATTCCCAGGCCCCTTCCAAGTTTATAGAAGTCAAAGATATATGTGTGTGTGTGTGTGTGTGTGTGTGAGTGTGAGTGTGAGTGTGTGTTGTCAAAGCAAGAGAAAATTATAAATGAGACACGTTCAACACGTACCTGCAACCAGGCTTCACTTGGCATTGATAATTGTGGAACACTAGTTGGACTAGGGTTAACATTTGGGTGAGAAGGATCTTTCACTACCAACGCAGTGCTCGTGTTCTCTATCTCTATCTTCTTCTCGGAACCTCGAGCGCCATCCGCCGCCCCTAGGATAGAGCATTAGACATATACAGTATGAGAACATAATGTTGGGAATCTATAAATTCCTAATGGTCGTAGGTTGTGTTTAAGTTCGGTTAAGCTTACCACTGTTAGGAGATCCTTGCCAACTCCTCTTCTTGCCACTCCGACCACCCTATGAAACGATTAAACATCAAAACAAAAGGAAATATAATCTTCAAATAACACACACACATTGTATAAAACCATATAAGTAGGTTCCGTTAAAGAAATCCTTACGACTGCCGTAACTCCGTTGCTTCCGTCACTGGAACCTTCCGCTTCCTGATCACTGTAGAACAAAATCAGCCATTCAGTCCACGTGAATAAACACAACTATAACTTATTCTTACACAAGTTCTAAGAATCATTGAAGACAAAATGCCAAGTTCACGAATGTCCACAAACCTTTCTGATGGTCTGTGGGAGGTTCCGCGCTCAGCACTATCTCCATTTACATTGTTCATCGACATTGCAAGCCCATCAAATTCTTTCAGTTTCTTCATAAAGCCTCCATCCGTGTTACCGGATGACTTGCCCTGTGCATCCATGCTCGTAGGGGCACCACCCTACATAACCGGTAAGCGTAAAAGTCAAATTATGTTCTTATGTAGCTAAACAAAATTATATTAAAGAAAAAGGGTCGATTACATCTGCATCCCCTGTTACTGTGTTTAATTACACACACTCCGCCTCTTGATATCAAAATTACAAGTGCCCCCATCTCACCACTAAAATTTGATCAGAACCAACAAAATTTATCAACATACTTACCATGGGAACTCCAGGATGTGCATAAACACCTCCGTGAGCATAGAATGCAGCATAATGTGCCCCGTAAGGCGGAATCACAGACTGAAAAAAAAAATTAAAAATGATAAAAGTTACTTATATCCTTGAAAGAAATCATACATGCCACTCGACTACCTAGACAGTTAACGATAAGCAATACCTGCATGGGGGCCCACATATAAGGGGGAGCAGCGTGAGGAGAAGCAACAGCTGAGTTTAGATACGGTGGTACAGCAAGTCGTGGACCATAGTAAGCCTGAGGATTAATCACCAGTAATCAGCATCGATAAACTCACGAATATGATCAAAGGAATTTTATTTCCCAAGTATTCTTGACAAGTCATTTTGTCGATAAGACCGCATCACCTGCATTGTGGCCCAATCGGGATACACGTGAACATTATTCTGGTCCTGTCGATTCAAAAGGCATTCAAAGATACTCAGACAGGAAGAACTTAAGACGGTTTAAGGAAACAACATAGGAAAGAAACAACATAGAACTCATACGACAATTCGTAGTTTAATAGCAAAACAGTCCAGTATAAAGTAATTTCCTAAATCACAAGAAATTAACACCGTTTTCGGTCCTCAGATTTCAATAAGAAAGACAGAAAGGAAATCTATTTTTTGATTTTTCTGTTCGTTTTCATTTTCTTCGACTTTTCCTTGTCAAAATTCTCGGTCCAAATATAGTATAGATTCACCTAAACCATTTCATTACATGACATTGTTAAATTTCTAATGTAGTTATTCAATGCTTACTGTTGTTGCTGAATAAGATTTTTCAGTCTTGGAAGACTTCCCTTCTTCAGTATTTCCCATGGTATGTACTAACGAGAGACTGCACTGCACGAGACAAAAAAATCATTATAGGTAAATAACAAGTGAAAACGAAAACATAACAGATTAACAAGAATATTTTTAGTAACAAAAATAGTTATCCATACTGATGCATTACAAGTACGGCTAAATATCGTGAATAAACATAAAGAGTAGAAGTACGAAATTTTTACATGTGGTCGACTGTCATGAATGCGGTTTGAAATAAATGCATAAGGCAACAAATTTATCTTATAAGTTCAATAATCCAAGCATTCATTTTTGTGTTTTCCGAACACATATAGAATAATCATTTCTGTAATATTTTCTGCATTAATATACAAGATCAATAATTAATGCAAATAAAACTTAAATTACTCGAGGTAAAACATGTGCGAAGATAAATCCATACCAACTATTTTACAGCTCTCCATGTGTGTGAGATGGGCACATTGATGGAATGTATTTATCCCTATCGAAATCATAAATAACTACCGCAAGACTTATATATATATATATATATATATATGTAAGCGGGTGCGCGCTATCGACAGATATTCGTATGTATGTGTGTGCGCGCGTGCGTGCTTGTGTGTCTTACACACACAGAGTGTTATATATATGTATATATATATGCACGTGCACGGACTCGTATTTGTACACACACACGCACACGCACATCCCTCTTTATATTATCTATATCAAAGAGGAAGATAAGCAACAAAGGCTTTCTTGTCCTCGCACTATTTTCCTTCTAACAATGCACTGTATCAGACAAGGAATCCTAGTCATTTGACTGGTTCCGGCACACACACACACACCCCTCTTTATATTATCTATATCAAAGAGGAAGATAAAACAACAAGGGCTTTCTTGTCCTTGCACTATTTTCCTTCAAACCAATGTACTGTATCAGACAAGGAATCCTAGTCATTTGACTGGTTCCGCATCAACAAAACCTAGTATGTAATTACACATTTATCCTCATCAACCGTCTCAAATCCCAAAACTGAAATACTAACATCCCAGAAACTTGTTCCATAACAATCATCGATTAAGACACATCAAATTCCATAAATTCCCATACTCAACCTCAACAAAACCAAATTTTTCTTACTTTAAAACCAAGTTAATAAAATTAATTTTTTTTTCAAAAAGCGAAAATCTTCTTGTACTGGGAGCAAATTCGTCTATTCACACACACACACACAGAGGGAAATTAAAACATGAAATTTTTTGAAAAAAAGAAAAAACAAAGCTCAAACAGAAAGCAACTACAAAACGATGATAATTGAGAATGATTAGCAAGCATGCAAGAAAAAGAAATTAAATGATTTCTGCTAAAAATTTTCAAAACAAAAAAAACGAAAGCTTGGAGTGTAATGTTACCTCGGAGAAATGGAAGATGGAAATTGGAACAGAGCAAATTGAATTTCAAGACTCAGTTTTAGGGTTCTAATCTTTTCGCATTTCTCTCTCTCTCTCTCTCTAAGAAAACACAGAGTGCATTGGTGTGAAGTTTTTTAGAGAGAGAAAGTGAGGAGAAGAAGGGGGGAGAAAGAGAGAGAGCGCCAAGGCAACAATCCACGTCAGGCAACACGTGTCCTCGTAGTGTAAAAGATGTAGCCCCAATTTTATTGGACTTTTGACCCCACTATTCTACCAATATCATAATTAAGTCCTATATACTTTTCTTTTTTTTTTGACAAAAAAAAAAAGGAAACTCGAAATTAAATTTTAGTTTTTATAATTATTTTAATACTTCTTTAAGTGTTTTTACTTTTACTTAGATATTTCAAGATACAAATGAGAAAAATAGAAAAACAAATTAGGAGATGTTGCCAATCAATTTTTTTTAGAATGAAAATTAAATAGATGTATTTTTATTGAATAGTAGTATATTATCGATAAATTATAAAATTATTTGAAGGCCATTATTTGATATATTCGACTATTTTTTTTTATACTCAATAATTTGCAAATACCATATTTTTTTCCAACCAAAAACTATAATAGAGCAATCAATTATTTTGAAATGGAAAGTTAATTATTCATATACCCTATTTAAAAGCGAAAAAAAAAAGTTTGCAATTTAACATCACGTCAATTATAAGATGTCTCGAATAATGTAAATACGAATATTATTCTATATATGCAGTAATATTGTAACACAATACGTATTTTAGTTATGAAAAATATAATCGCTCCCTATAAAAATAGAGCATACAATATCTAGTAATCAACTCAAAATGCTTGATTTTTTTCCTTTTTTTGCTAATCCAATTTAAATTTTTGTTTAATTTTTTTTTCTAATTTTAAAAATGGTGCAAACATAGTTGACGGATAAATATTTATTCCAACGTCATCTCCGACCGTACACGTGTACGAATCTACGCAGACAACCAGGCATGTGGATGACGTGTCCTTTCTTTGAGGGAAAAAAAGTTAATTGGATTTGAATGGAGCCTTTGGAATCCGGAGTGGGTCCCCGGGCCCGCTTGCCCATTGGGTCTCTTAGTGAAAAGACGTTTTTGCCCTATGTTAATTGGGCCAAATGGAGGCTTGTGGCATTTTTATTTTTTTCACTTTCTCTCTCTCTCATAATTAAATTAGTGACGATATTATGCCCATTCTTTTAAGGCATTTTTGGTCCTTCGGTCTACGCGATTGTGGTCTTCTAGATGAGTTGAACATTGTATGATTGAGCGACTTGGTCAAGAAGGGCGAGGGGGAGGGGGAGGGCGAGGGGGAGGGGGGGAACTTGCTTTATGATTTATGCGGTAGAAATATTAAAAATTTGGACTTAATTCAATTTAAAAATCATTAACTTATAAAGTGATAATTGTTCAAATTATGATAAATTTTATCGTATTTGATTTATTTATTCGATATAGAAGATAATTAAGACAGTTAACATGCATCTCACGATCAGACTCGAATATACGATAAATAATTGGAGCATCAAACTAGTATAGAGGGACCCAATTATAAAACAAGATCTAACATACTTTTTATACCGTGTAGAAATATTAGAGTTTGGACACAACTCAATGTTAAACAACAATTTCATCTAAAAGTTTAAATTATTAAAAATGAAGAGTTTTTATATATTTATTTAAATTCTCCAACATGCTCCCTTGCGTGCAAGCCGATTTCTTTTGTATCAAGCATTGTGTGTGGAATTCTTTTTGATAAGTAGATGACGGTGAGATTTAAACACATGGCATTTGATTTGGTCTGGTTCTGATATCATATTAAACTATGAAATTCTCAAGCCAAATAAGAAATTTTGTGTTCGAATCTCGTTGCCACCCATTTATGAAAAAAGAATTTTACGTGTGCAATGCTTAGTACAAAAAGAAGTTCGCTTGCACGTGCGAGAGCATGTTAAATGTAATAAATATTTGATGATTCTCCTTTCTAATAGCTTAAAATGTTAGATGAAGTGGTCATTCAATAGGGTATCAGAACAGACCAATGTCCTGCATTCAAGTCTTTCTACCCACAGATGTTTATTTTTGCAAACTTTATGCTATAAGTTTCCCGCATATATCCGGCCCTGAGTATGAAGGATGTGTGTTAAATGTCTTACATTGATAAAATATAATGATGTGGTTTAGTTTATAATGGCTTTGAACAATCTTCCCCTCATAAACTATTTTTTGAGGGTGAATTAGGCCAAAGTCCATTTTTCAAACACTCAAATCAAAAAACTAGTTTATGAGGCGATAATTTCTCAATCTATTATAAATTTTACCATATTTGGTAATTTATTCGGTGGATGTGATAAGTTAAAATAGTTAACACAAATGCTAATACAAAATTAAGTTTTAATTTTTATTTTATTTTTTATAAAAACACCATCAAAACAAAAAAAACCGAAGAAAAATCAGTAATCACGATTTCAATTAGGATTAAAAGTTATTAATAACTACTCGATGTAGGCACTCTAAAAATATTTTATATCAAATAGATGTTTTAAATTCGTCGATGAATCAAAATAATACATAAATGATCTTTTAATATAAGCATCTATCTAGATCGTTTATATATTAGGCTTTAAATGCACAGTCATTGTGTCCTAATTAATATAGTGAGAGACTAGGTCGGCTTAAATAATTAACATGCTTGAGCCCAATCGCAAAGACCCCTATGTACCACTTTTCTCTTACATAGTAACAATAGTAATGGATTTAAAAAATAATATATTTATCGAGTGGTATTTTATATAGTGGATTTTTTTAAAAAATTAAATACTTTGCGTTTGAGTGCAGTAGTAAAAAGTGATTTAAAATGTACTTTTATTTGGAGGTTGTTTGCCAAAGCTTATGCTTTTGGAAAAGTTGGGTTATAGAGAAAGTGAAAAAAAAAAGAAATTGAGTAGTAAAAATTGGCGGTGTTAGAAAAACAAAATGAAAAGTAGAAAGAAAAGTAGTTAAAGTGTTAGTGGGGAAAAAATGCTAAGAAGTGCTTTATGATGAGATAATCAACTTATAAATAATTACAAAAATACTAAGAAACAAAAAAAAAAAGTTGGTTTTATAGCTACTTTCAGCTTTTTTTTTTGCTGAGAAAAGTATAAGCTGATTTACCAAATACTACTTCACTACTTAAATATAGCAAAAAGTATTAAAATATTTTTTTAATCTATTGAAGCTGATATGAGTAGTTATTAAAAAAAAAAAAGTCTATTTTTGATTTTTTGTTCTTGGTTTTTGTCATAATTTTAAAAGTTTCTTCAATAATTTAAATTATTTTGTTTCCCAAGGAAACTAATTTATTTGGAATAATAAATCTATTAATGCCTATTATTTATGTCTTTTTGTGGATGTTCAAAGACATAGGACTCATAAAGTGTCTTTTAAGATTATCCTTAAGAATTAAGAGTCATCAAATATATTTTTTTTTAGATTATCATTTAACTTAGTGGTGTAGGAGCCACATCATGTATGCACCTTTGGCCTTTTTTGACCTCTTCATTTTTCCAACATTAATGTTAGATAATGTTTGCTTTTTATTTTATTTTTTATGGATAAGTAGATAATGTTTGCTTTCGAAGATACTAGCAATTTGATACAATAAATCATAATTAATCACTTGTTTTCCTTTTATATTTGAAAAGCTTGCAATATTTAATCAATCTCGTGTTTAAAGTGACTTTTGGATTATTAATTCAAAAAAAAAAATATAAATCAATTATATGATCAAATTGAACATAAATCCAACTATAAAAATAAACGAGCCCTAAATCAAAAGATCATTTATCGCGGGGGGTAATTACCAGAGTATTCTAAGATTTGTTATTTTTAAAGGTTGTGGTCATTTATATAAAATGAGTTCACATAATTACATACTAGCAACACTGCACGCTTTACGTGTGTGTAAAATATAAAACATATATATTTCAATTTAGTACTTAATTTTTTTATATCATGAAAATATAAATATATTATTAAATTTCTTTTATAATAATACTTTTTTAAGAATTATTTGAAATAATTTATTAAATTATAATAATTTAAAAATAAAATAATTATATGAAATAAAATTACATGATAATGAATAAACACAAAAAGAAAAAAATCAAGTAATTGTAATTAGAGAAAGTAGTTAGTGGGTTGAGAACATAAGTTTTCAAATTGAATTGTGATATTACAATATTGTCCTCTCTATTTACTTTTTGTTGCATGTGTTTAATAATTAAAAATGGTAAAATTGGCACATCAAAATTTGGTATTCAAATTAAATTGATTTCATAGAAATTTTCAATATTAACCCTAATTTTATATAATTTTATTTATTTCACATAGAGTTGAATGATAACTTTTGTAAAATTACAAAAAAAAAAAAAACTACCATTTTAGACATAAAAGTGACTTTCTTTTTATAATAGTGTATATATATATATATATAGATTCTAACCGATAAGGCATACTCAAAGAGTGTTTGGCTGAACTTATAAGTTGCTAAAAACATCTTATAAGTTGTTTGGGAGGTTACAAGCTCATTAAAAGTGTTTGGTAATTTTTTTAATTAAAAAAGCTTAGAAGCTCAAAAAATAAACTGTTAGGAATATCTTATAAGCTACAAGGTTTTACTTTATCAAAACACTTCACAATTTTAATTTTAAAATTATGATGTAAGAGCTTATAAGCTAAAAAAATATTTGATAAGTTTTACAAACTTATAAGCTCTTTAAAATAAGTTTAGCCAAACACTCTATTAATATATGTGCTGATTAAAAGAAATAATATGAGAAACATATAATATAGTCATATGTTCAAAATTTTGAGGAAATTAATAATTTAATTTTTATTTGAGCATGCATTTTTAACTATTTTTAATATATTTATTAAATTTATGAAAGACAAAAAAAATGATTAAAATTTATTTATTTATATTCCACAAAAATAAATTCAAAAGTAAAACAAAAATATAGGAATATGACCCAAGAGAGAAAAAAAATTTTTTACTTAAGAATCGAAGTACTAGAAAATGGAGAAGATATAAGACATACGAAAGAAAAAAATATATATATATTTATCAATATTCAAAACAAATAATATAAAAATAATATAATATAAATTTTAAATATAGTAAAAAAAAGGTATTTTAAAGTGTGTGAACAAACGAGAACAGAACAGGAATTATAGAAATAAAAAATCAGCAGTCGCAGCACGTGCTTGAGATGGGGCCCACGAGATGACGTGTCGCTCCGACAATGGGTACGAGCAAAGGGCCCCACACTAAGCGTGATGTATGAGATCACCACTTTAAAGCGATGAGCACGTGGGCAGTTGAGAATTTAGCCACGTTGATACGTTTGGTACCGTTGGATGAGTTTTGATGTGATGGGGATTGCGATCTGCTGTTGACTCTGACAGGACGTGGCCGCAAGTTAGTAGTTGGAATATTGGTGATGTGTCCAGCACCTGTTGCGTGTGATTGGTGTTGGAGCTTGGGTCCCACGATTGACGTGGGTGTCTCTGATTTGATTTAGAATCTTTTTGTAAATATTAACATGAATATTCAAAAAATAATTTTTTTACGGATATAGTAGTCAATTTGATCACGAAGAGATGCACATCGTCGAGTCTGATAAAATTCCTAAATTAATTTAATTATTCCAACAACATCCGCGATATAATCTCCCTTTAAACCTTCACAACCACAATTTAGCACCACCATAGTATAATCTAATACCGCCACTATTTTTTTTAATATTAAATTGATTTATTATAGTTTCTACAACATAAACTTATCAAATCATACGAATTCTATCTCAAAATCCTACCAGAGACAATAGAAATATAATTTATAATCATGTTTTGCATTTATGGTGTGATAAATTTCGTTAAATTGATACGTACCTCAAAAAATACTACAATTTTAGAAATTATAAAGATTAATTTATAATTATATTATATATCAAGAGGTGTTGACGTAATTTGTCCTTAAATATTATTACATATATTTTATTTTATTACATCATAATATTCTTCTTGTGATTTATTTTTAAAATTTTACTCTTTCTAAAAATCTTTGTCTAATATCATACATTGAGACCATCTTAATTACAAAATTATTATATTTGTCTAGTACTTAGGGGAAAGTTTTTCAGCTTTCAAAATAAACTTTAATATTTTTCTTAATATATATATATTTAAAAGTATTATTGAAATACTCCACCATTTCAATATATAAATAAAAGCGGGCGCGCGCGCGCGCATACACACATTATACATAGAAATAGTATGTTTAATCTTATGGGCCTGTTGTTGGGCCCTACTCAACAAACATGCTAAGTTTTGGGCTTCAATTGATTGGGCCAATTACAAGGTTTCAGTACTTTTGGGCCGGGTATCTTAGATGGGTCAAGTTGATTTGACTGACCAGTTGTTTTTTTTTTTTCTGATCCGACCCGGCACGAACAAGGTTTGGATAAATTTAAAGAAAAGTGCTTGTCGAGGCGTGTTTCTTATAAAAAAGTTTTCTTTTTTCTTGTTATTTTTTTAAAGCTGAACCATTTGCATTTTGGGTGTGGTAGTATAAAAGAATATTAAGAGCTTATTTGAATGGTTTTTTTTTTTCTTTTATAAAATACTTCAATGGAAAAGGGCGTGCTTGGCTAATTATTTTTTTAAAAGCAGAAGTCAGGAAAATAAAAGCTTAAAAGTGGCCTTTTATTTAGAAGTTATGCAGGTAGATTCAAATAAAAGAACATCTTAAAGCATTTTTAATTTTTAATTATCGCATTCAAACGCAAAATTGCTAGGCTTCGAAAAAAGCTATACGATAAAAACATCGCTCAAGGAACACTTTTTTCTAAACCTATACAAATGGCCCCTAAAAGGTGCTTTTTTTTTCGAAATTACTCAAGAAAAAGTCACTTTTGAAATTTTCGTTGTTTTAAAAACCTAAGCAAACACTAACTGTTTTAACTGAGGTGTTAATTTTTTTCAATAAATAAATACTTTTCATATGAAAAAATCCATCCAAACGGGTTCTTAATCATTTGAATCAACTCTATAAATATCATTACACTAAAAAAAAAATCTCCCTTAAATATACATAAAAAAGGAAGAAATTATCACTTATATTGTACATTCATTTATTACTCAAAATTACAACACCGAATGCAATAATTTTGTTTTATTCTTTTATGTTGCAGATCAATTTAACCTTCAAAATGGTTGACTTGGTAATATTTGTCTTTTGTAGTTCTTTAATTATTAAATTTTTTTTTGTGCCACATCAAATGTTTCTTCCCTTAATTGATCTCTCCATTGACAATCTTTTGGCCCTTGTTAATAACTCTATAGGCAGATTATGTCACTATTAGTTGCAAAATTCAATAGTACCATGAAATTTTGTATTCTTTTGTAATAATTATTTGTTGTCCTTAACTCAAGTTGGTTTGATGATCAAACAAGTTTGAATTATCCCTCCTTTTGTCTTGAACTTAATCCTGATCAACAATGATTCATTCACTTTTGCTTTTGTTGAGAAAAAAAAAAATGTCTCGCTAAGATGTTAGAGAGTCTATAGGGCATATAAACTCCACATCCGATGCTTGTACATTCGATGTCGGATAAACTCGTATTAAGATTCCATACTCTTAGTGAGAACCAACTAAGATCATTACACTCTACCACGCTCTGCAACCCTAGGGCTCACGCGGGCTAGCTTAACCTAGCCCCGGGGCAACACTATAGTGCTGACATCACCACCCGTGCCACACGATTGCAATTGAGAGGGTAGTGGACGGCTTTGATACCAAGTTATTATGGCTTGTGTTGCAGCTCAAGGTCTGTGATTGCCATTTATAAGCCCTTATCTTCAATCCATCGGATCGGATTTCAGGCACGACAGTCAACTTTGCTACGTCAGCCTCCCCGGTTCTGCAGCCGAATAGCTCGGTTCTTGTCACGAGGATAAGCCCTTTTTATCTGGCTATTCAGATCAACTAGATGAAGCTGTTCAAGGCAAGAGTTGAAGAATCCAAGTCCCAAGGTAAACAACCACACTCGTAGTTTGAACAATTACGATGTCGTCCCCTTATAACGATGTGTAATTACAGAAACCTCCCTTCCCTGGTTTCAGAATTATATGCATGTCTCCTATAACTTATTTTTACCTTACAGTTACCCCCTTCTGTCAATATTTTTGTTTGTTTCGATCAAGTTTCAGTGGGGATAAGGGGCTATTTGTAATTTTAATACCAAGCAGGGAAGTTCGTATAATCGCACCTAATTACACGAGAGGACGGTATATCTGATTTCTATCTCTGTTATCAGGACAAACCAATCTACCTCAGCCAGATATATTCGGAAAGGCCCTCTACACGATCTACATTGGCCTCAACGACATCATACACGACATAGCTGCATTAGGCTCTGGCGGATCTAAGCCATATTATCCTCAAATTGCCAATGAAATCGCCAATGCCATCAAGGTCACTACACTAGCTAGTTAGGCCACGTTGTTATAAAACTACATATATTACATTAAGAGAGATTATATTTAATATCTCTGACACGCTCAGTATGTTGAATTTGCAGGAACTCTACTGGTTAGGGGGCCGCACATTTTTGGTTCTGAATCTTGCGCCAGTAGGGTGCTACGCAGCGATTCTGGTGCAGGCCAAGCATGATTCTTCTGATGTCGACCCCGCAGGATGCGTGATGTCTTTCAACAATGCTGTATGAGAGTACAACTCTGTGCTCAAGGCGACACTCGAACAAACGAGACAACAACTTAAAGATGCTAACGTTATGTACGTGGACACTCATTCCGTCATCCTCGATCTTTATCAGAACCCATCGTCCCACGGTCTTACATTACTCAAAACTAGATTTTTGAAATGGGAATGGAGCCACATAGGGGGCTAACAGAACAACCCCACCCCACCCCCCTCCCCGCCCCAAGTACCTGTGCGCGCGTGTGCGCACACACACACACACATATATACTACATGGATGGTGACTGTCCTTAGCAGCCCCTTGACTCCGTCCTTGTTTAAAACACACTACACACATTGTGCCCTTCGAATGCTGTTTTAGGCCTACGGTCTTGAATTTTCCTCGTATTTCTCTACAGGAATGCAGCACGGGATCACACCGTGCTGTGGATATGGCGGTGGCGCCTACAACTTCAACCCGGAAGTTTTCTGCAGGACCATCAAGGAGATCAACGGGCAGAGGGTAACTGCTTCTGCATGCAGCGATCCCGAGAACTACATGAGCTGGGATGGTTTCCACCTAACGGAAAACGGGAACAAGATCATGGCATATTCCATCCTCGGTGGATCCAGCTCCGATCCTTCGTTTCCTCTCAATCAGTATTGTGATATTCAACCCATCGGTTGAAATAAAGAATTATTACTGAGAATTAATAATCAGCAACTTACTGATCATAATGTATGCTGAACAGTGAAATGAAATGAAGATCCTGCCTATTTCGATTGTTTATATATGTATCCGTGTGTATATATATTATTTATATGTACATATATATATGTATATATAAAGATTTTGTTAAGTAATCGACGTAAGGTTTACAAGTCTGCACAAACTCATTCTTGATCCAATACTAGTTTAAGGCAATTGAAAACCAAGAAGTAAAATTAAATAGTGAAATCATAATTCAGGTCCGCTAAATCACCTATTTACTATATGTTGTCACCCACAGTTTGATATAGCTTTAGGAGCACCCATAAAATGACCCAGTTGAAAAGACAATTCTAGCTGGCAAGAATGAGCTTTTCTAGATCCTCGTCAATGACTCAAACGTGTGATTGGATTTATGATGACTTTTATCATAAGTTAATGAGTTTTGTCATAATCTCTCTCTCTCTCTCATCTATCTGTGTGTCTGTCTGTCTGTCTATCTATCTATATATGTGTGTGTGTGTGTGTGTGTGCTCAACGAATTAACCAAGAATGCTGGCAAGTATTCCTTCTGTGATGTGACAGCTCTGGCTATTTTCTAGTTAGTCTTCATCTTCATCTAGTTGCCACCAATCAAGGAGAAAATATCGGTTCTTCATTCTTTCTTGCTTTCACATAATGATCATTTACACAATCATATACACACACACTCACACACACACACACACACACACACACATATATAATCCGAAATATTTTGACTTTGTTAAAGAACTATACTATATAGTGCATGATAAAATGAACCATCAAGGTTTAGTTGTTAGGTTTGATCTTAATATAAGAAAGACAATAGAAAAAAGACATTGTATGCATATATTACTTTAAGGAAAGCAATGTTCTAACAACCAAAATGGCCTACTGGTTCTTCTTGAAGTTGATAGATTTGTTCTTCTACAAAATACAGACAATTCTTCAATTGTTGAGTTCTCTAATCCATAAAAATATACAAATGATACTCAAGGGGCTACAACTTACGTTGTAAGTCACCGTATACAAACATAGTACATCTGATGTCGAAGCCAAAAAGAAAAAGCAAAAATAGACAATGCACTGTCTTTAAACTATAATTGTGTGCGTCATTCGTGTACGTCTGTCCTAAGTTCCTGGCATCTCACGCTTACGAGAGATTAAAACAATGATTATTAACCTAAGTTCTCCCGGAAAATTCATCCCATAGACACAGGATCTGATCAATAAAGCAGAAAATTTATATTTCCAAAGCTACTCGACCATATCACTCGCCAGCAGTGGCGGAGCCAAAAAATTTTATTAGTGGTTTTACAAGTATAAAAGGTGGGCAGGGACAAAATTTTAAATTTTTAATAAAATACATATGAAAAGAACATAGCCCTACACAAACTTGAGGGGGGCGGTTGGTGCCACTAGCCCCCTCCCACCCTCCGGCTCCGTCCCTGCTTGCCAACAATCCCGTATAACAAAAACACGAGAAAACGTGCAAAGAAACTTGAAATCCCATCAAGGAACATAGCTATTTTCAAGAACGGGCTGTGTTCTGATACCTGAAGCAGAAGGCATTCTACTCTGTCCTGCGATCCAAATCGTGTCCAATCCCTCACTTCTTTCGGTCTCTTTCTCCATTTTCTTGATCCTTTTCCTTCTAATCCACTTGCGTCCCACAATCCCGAGCACAATAAGCAAGACTAATCCAAGAACACCAGCTACAATCCCAATCACCCACAACTTCTTTTTTTTCTTATCCTTCTTTGCTTGACAAGGGATGACAACTGAGAAATGGCCCTGTTTTGTCACAGCACAAGAACTTGCAGTTGTCATATTGCTCAACTCCAACGTGCCATTAGTGTCAAACCGAACACATTTCCTAGTCGCATTCCCATTTTCTTTATTCGAAATATAGGGAAACGAAACGGTTATCCAATCACTTCTCAGTAGCTTAAGATCTATAATTCCAAAATTTCTTGAGCTTCTGTTAGGATTATAGGCTAAAAAGCCTACCACGGGTGCAACCAACGTGTGGTTCGGGACATTATAGTAAGCTGACGACAAGTTGCCAAGATTTTGATAAACTATATCAACCCTCTTTGTGAAGGGCCACGGTATCGCCCCTTGTGGGATTGAAATTGAGCTGTGGTTAGTCCCATTTCTCCATAGAGTCCGAGCTCTGAAGCGAACGACCGATGCTCGAATCCCCGTTAAATTTGAAGGAGGCATAACATCATACAGCTTGCCTGTATGTTGAATACGGGTTTTCTTCAATGTGTAATTGTATATAAAAGAATCCAATGAATCCCTTGTGAAGCTCCTCTCTGATGATCCTTGAACAACAACAACAGGCCTTGTAATCCATGCACTAAACATGATGAACACAATGAGCCAATCCGATCCTTTAGAACCCATCAAGATTGCCTTTTCATGCCATGATTTTCAAACATCCATACAACATACATGATCCTCAAACATCGAAAAACTCAAAAAAATAATAAAAAAAAAGATTTAACGTTGGATTGTTTGATATATATTGCAAAGATCCCTTCTTTACAACCCTTTCTGTTTTTTATTTTTATTTTTTATTTTTGTGTGTGTGTTTTGTTGATGTTGTTTTCTTGATCAACCAACAATGTCTTTGAATATCCATTGAAGGTATCATCAAGAAAAGAAAAACAGAAAAAAGGGAGATTGAAGATATGAACAAGAATTCAAAAGGTTTATATGATGATCTCCATTAAAGAATATTTGGGCTTAGGATTTGGAAGGATTTCAAGGGAAAATGCAATAGTCAAGATTATTGCACTGTGTTTTATGTGCGTGTATACATACATACATATATATATATATATATAGGAATCTGAATTGGTTGTAATATGGACAATGTAGATACTGTATAGTTTATTTAATTATTTTACTAATGAAAAAATATTTTATTTCTTATTTTTCAAGTTTCATAGTTTAATCTACAGTTTCTTTTTCCAGCTAAGTAAGGGAGTTATAATATTAAAAAGGTAATAAGTGTGTATAATAACTACACAAAAACATATTAAATATTTTTTCATTAACTATTTGATTCTTCCGGGTAATTTTTAATTATATTTGCATTAATTTAAATTTGAATTTTTTTTTCAAGTTAGATGGAACAACTTTCGAAAAATATTCAAAATTCATTTGATTATTTGACGTATGCGTGGGGCAACACTAATCCATAAAAAGAACTTTCTTACAAATAACAAAATACATACAATATTCGATTTTTACAAAATAAGAAATAACCTCATATTCTTAGGGGTGTTTTGTAATTGTTTAAAAAAAAAAACACTTTACTATTTTTAGCTTTGAAAAAGTTATTTAAAGTGTTTGGTTACACAACTTCTGCTTAAATTAAGTTATAAAAAAAAAGCTGAAATTGAGAAGTTTGGAAGAAGCTGCTCCTATCAGCTTAAAATTATTTCTTGATATTTTCATAAATAAATTAAACTTTTTGAATTGTTAACTATCAACTTTTGATTGCTTTTCATTTTTATCTTCAAACACTCCACAATAATTTTACTATAAACTTGTAATTGATTCTCACTTTTATTTTCAAATACTACCAACTTTTAATACTCAATTTTTTTTTTCAATTTTTTCAACAACTCTAATTTCTGCAAAAAGCAAAAGAAATCCCAAACACTCTCTTAATCCTCTGACATATAAATAGTATCGAACGCCTGATTTATATGAGACTTTTTTTTTTCACGAAATTGAATTTCTTTCTTTCTCCTTTTTGTTTGTTTGTTGGTAGGTTTTTTTTTTTCCTTGTTTTTTGTTTTTATGGCAAAAGAAAAGCAACAAAGAAAATACTATATGTTGTTTAAATTTCAAAATATAAAAATAGAAATAATCTACATTTAGTGTTATTTGTAACAAAATCCTCGAATTTAAGGAAATAATGTTTTTTTACCCCTTTTTATAGCATTTTATTAAAAAGCGTGTATACCCTGTAACGCTTGTGAAAAACTAATGATTTAATTATTATTCTTAATAAGAAATACGATTAAATGAGATTACCATACAAAAGAATAGCTAGCATTTAAATTGTAAATTCCAAATCTATATCAATGACATATATTTTGTCTATTTATTCTGTTGATTTTTTTAATGAAAAATTACATTATATTTCTTTTAAGTTTATAATCAATTTAATAATTTGGTCAACATTAAATTTTATAATATACTTTTGGTACTCACAAGTTCGTAAATCTTATTTTAAAAATTATTCAATATTTAGATAAATAAGATCAAATGACTTATAAAGTACTTTCGATTGTTATATATATTGTAGTTTTATTTAATAAAAATAAAAATATACAAGTTCTTTTTCAATATAATAAAAAAAATGTAATGTGGTGTCACTAATTTTATGTAAATAAATATTTTTTTAAAAGGATATTGGATATTGCATAATTATTAATATAAAATATTATTTCTAATTACATTATTATTATTATAAAAGCATATAACTTGGTGGGTCCAATTTCCAAGCCTAAATGCTATAAATTTAGATTTTTTTTGAAGAATTTAGAATTTAAAACCCCATTTTTTGAGCTGAAAAAAAGTGGAATTTTTGAAATGCAAAAAGCAAAAACAGCTAATAGATTTTCAAGATAGAGAATCGACCAATCAAAGAGCCCAAATCCTCCACGCGTAATCAGCTGAAATCATCTGTTCATTGACTCAAAAAAATGATTTGGATATCAGGAAAATACCTTTGCAACAAAAGAGGATTTTCTTCAATCCGAGAGCGCGAGAGAGACAGAGAGAGAGAAAGGTTGAGGCTAAGCTATCACTAATTTCTTCTTTGGTCGAAAAATCCCATTTTCAATTTTTATCTTTGTTTGGTTTTGTCGGCCAAGAAATGGCAGCGGCAGCTTCCACTTCCATGGCGGCCACCGCCGTCTTGATGCACCGCCTCCCCGACACCACACGCGCCGCCGCCTTCTACCCCTTGCCTAACCGTCCATCCCTTGTTTACTCCCCAATCAAGCAACTCAAAGGTACAATCTTTTTGTTGTTTTTCCTTTCCCCCACCCTTGTCTAAATTATGTGACAAATCCACTCAGTAGACATTTTAAGTACATTTTTGTGTGTGTGTGCGCGTGTGTGTTTATTTTATTTTCTTTATTTTTAATCTGTAAAGTTGTGGGATTGTTGAATTCTGGGATATTGTTACTGTTTTTGAATCGGTGGGCTATCTTGCATTTTGCTTATGTTTGGTGAATTCTTGATTGTAATCTTGTGGGTTGTGAGCTTGGATGTGGGGGTTGAAGTTAGATTTTTGGTTTGGTATAAATGTACATGATATATATGTGAGTGTATGTGTTTGTGTGTGTATTTGGTCTTAACCACCCGGTTTTCGACCTCATCGATTAATTCAGATTCGGGTACCTTAGAGATTCCCAATAGGAGGTGACTTTCTCAAAGTGGTTCTTCTATTCACAACTCTAGAATTCGAACTTTGTACCTTGTTTGCGGGATGTAGCGCCTTATCCTTTAGACAAACCGAAGGTTATGTACATGATTGTTGTGTAGTAACAATTGTTTAGCAATTAAATTAGTGTGGGAATAACTTCAGAAAACGATGGCCATCTTGTAATGATTGAAAAGATTTTAATTTCTTGCTCTGAATCGTAATTAATGTATGAATGTAATCTTTTTTGTATGTCTTGTTTGGATTCCTATGGATAAGAGGTATTGGAAACTCGAATTCTTGGAAATTTGAAGGGCTTGCTCGCTGTTTTTATCATCAAAATCATCAGTTTCCGGGATTTTCATTGCTGTCATATCTGTCGAACTTGAGGATAGAACGAACAAAGTGAAACCGATACTTCATTGATATTCGTAATTGGGGTGTTAAAACATGGTTACCGCATAATGCAGCTTGATTTTCAAATTTTCTAGTGATTTATATAAATTGAACGAAAGATTGTTGACGGTTCATTTGTTGAGAAACTTTTGAGTTCAATGAAGTGATTCCAAGCGGTTTGTTTATTTATGTTGATGTGTTATACTTTCTCTAAGCATTTAGGTTGAAAGTACATACTCGATATGTTTGTGCTTATGTTGGTTGGTGTTGTATTTAAACATACAGAGCCAAGGAGGCCTTCTCAGCTCGTGGTGAAGGCCTCTTCATCCGAGGAAACACCTCTCGATGCCAATGAATTGTTCACAGATTTGAAGGAAAAGGTAGGGCAATATTCGCAGCTCTATATAATTCTTGAATCTAATATATGTATATATACATGTGTGTGTGTGTGTTCGTAATTGTGGAATTCATCTTTGGCTACACTGTTTACAGTGGGATGCTGTCGAAAACAAGTCCACAGTGATTACTTATGGAGGCGGTGCTATCGTAGCAGTTTGGTTAGCTTCCACTCTTGTCGGCGCAATCAACTCTGTTCCTTTGGTAGGTTATTGGAACAAATAAACTCGTATCTTTATCACTGTTATTGTGTAATCAAGTGAGGTGTGTGTATGCTCGCATGTGTTCGCTTTAACTTAACATGCGATTTTGCTTGTATTTATTTCAGCTTCCAAAGATATTGGAGTTGATCGGGCTCGGATACACAGGATGGTTTGTGTACCGCTACCTTCTTTTCAAGGTACGATTAGTCGGATAAGATCCTCTATTCCAAAATGGTATTTTATCTCCTATTCCATGATTCACATTCATGCTATGTGTATAAAATAGCTTTCTTAATTACACACTTGGTTTGAGATTTTTACTCTTAGTGTATATCCATGAATTGGAATTGAGAGATGAATCACGATTTGAAATAAAGAATCATGACGATTAGTAGACTTTACATTTATCATATTTCCCACATGTGGCCTATGACTCTTGAATGAAATTAAGCCGAAAAATTCTTGAATGGAGTTGTGTAGAAATCTATCGATCAACCCATACTCTTACCCTATAAGTCGAAAGAATATTGGCCATGCGAAAAAATATTAGAAATTTATAGCATCTATACTAGGGGGTGTTAGCAAACACTTCTACTTCTCTAAAAGTAGAAGTTGAAAAAAGTTAATTAGTAAAATGATTAGCGTTTGGAAAGAAAGAGTGCAAAGTAGTGGTTGAATTTAAAATAAATAAATAAATAAAAGCTGAAAAAAGCAACTTTAAATGTGCTTCCAGCTTTTAGCTTATTTTAACTTTTTTTTTGTCATCAAAAAATAGAAAAACAAAATACTTAGTACCTATTTTTCTCTAGTAGAAGTAGGGAAAGCACTTGTTTTTTGTGTTTTTTGGGCATTTGCAAACACTTCCTATATCCATATATATGAAGTAACTGCCTTTTGGTATGTTTACACATTGTTGCATACTAATTTAAGCACACAAAACGAGTGTGCCAGCATTGCATATATGACATAGAAACACAAGAATTGTTTCTGTTTCATCTAGGAAGTTGCATTTTCTTATACATTGCGAAATGCCCTCGTACAGGATTGTAAGAAAAATACCATTGCGCGTGTATATCCATTAATATCTCGTGTATTCCATCTTGCAGTCGAGTAGAAAGGAACTGGTAGAGGACATCGAGGAGATAAAGAAGAAGATTGCAGGTACCGAATAAACTTGCAATGCAGTTTGATGCAAAACCACTCCCTCTCGAGCTGGGATCGAGCTTATTCACACACGTATTCCGTATGAGTGGCAGCTCGTCTGTAGGCATAGAGTAGCTCTCACGCATGTGTTTTATATTTCATTTGGTCGCGTTCGAATAATGTGTTTTTTTTAGTGATTTTGTTCGAATGTCTTTGTTTTTAGTTGATGATACTCTTTATGTATTTTAAATTACCGGTTTATTTTGTTAAGAGATATTAAGTACTTGATGTCTCTCTGCTTTAATAGATTGAATTTTAATAGTTAGGATCTTCTTTTATTTGCCAGACAAGTGAGGGAAAAAAATTGTTGGATTTTTTCTTTTATTTTCTTGATAGGAATTATATTGCTTGACTACAAGGTGATGAGCTCCACATTATTCCAACGATTGTCCCGTCAGTAGGGCTGAGCATAAATTTTGAAAAACCGTTCGAACCGAACCAAATTGAATTGTTTGTGTCATTTTATTAATAGAACCACAGTTCAAAGATTAAAATTTAAACCGCATCACAAAATTGGATCGGTTGTAAACTTGACCTTTACGGTCAACCGAACCAAACTGAAAGGAACTGCCATATATATATATATATATATATATATATATATATGTTACATATATTTAAATTGGTCATTTAATTTAAGTCAAGACTTTTCAACATAAAAAAAATATTTACTAGTCACTTTTTAGTTATTTCAAATTCTATTAGTCATTGATTTAATTATTTGAAATTACATACAGAACATCTAATCATCAATTTTTTTTTTATTTTTGTGATGAAAAAACCATCAAATGTTGAATTGTACATAGATCGAATATTTAGTCCGTGAATATATTGCTAGAGTTTTGAGAAATTGTGCAGTTAACCTTATTAATATTATTTTAAAATTTTAATTTATGTATGCGAATTCACACCCTACTAATTAGCTTATGAAAATATTAGTTCTTATATTTTTTTTATTTAAAAAATTCACACCATACCAAACCACAATTTGAAATATATTTAAAAACAAAAAATTGCACTTATCAACTCAATTTTTAAATATCTTGAAAAACATGTCCACAAAAAATTGAAATCAAATCACGATCACCCAAGAGTCAGGAGAGCACGAAAGGGAATGGCAAAATCAAATCCAAACTTAATACACTATAAGACAAGTGCAATCAAGACATTGTGCAAGAAAAGTAAAACCAAACAAAATCAAGCATGATCCGTACATAGAAATGTCTACAACTTGACAATGCACAACTAGTATAAATCCAGAAAATATCACATCAATTTCCAGTAACAAGTATCTTAAATACTCAAAAAAGAGGGCAATGAAAAATAAAGGTTCCTGTTATTGCAACAATGTAAAGTGTCATACATAAAAACCCAGACATAAAACATCATCGTATCACTTAAAAATCTTACACATATAAGATAACCACTCTATTCTTGTATGCAATAAAGAAGGTAAAATAGACTCCCCAGTTTCTTGCAAACTTTCTAGAGTTTGTCGATGTCTTCATCCTCGAATTCAATGTAGTCGTCACCGGGGCCATCATCCTCCTCATCGAGTCCACCAGCGATACCCTCGTTAAGCCTAGTGCTCTCGGGAAGCTCGCCGTAAGCCTTCAACAGCCTAGCTTCGTCGGGCATGTATTTCAAGATCACATCAGCCTTGTCATCCTGTTAAAAGACGAGCGAAGATCAAGCTACGATCACGGTAACCCCATTGATCAATTCAACGCAAAAATGAAGCGAAAATCAAACTACCATCATGGTAACTCCATTGATGAATTCAACACAAAAACGAAACAAACATCTATTTATTATGTTCAAGTTACAAAAATTCAGCACAATTCAGAAGATCAAGTTACGAACATGGTAGCCCCATTGATCAATTCAACATGAAAACGGAACATGTATCTATTACTTCAGTAGCATGTTTGATGTACCACATATGAAACACAGAAGAACATCTTTAAAAGTTTAATCGATTTTGATGAAACGTTAGGATTAAAGGATCGCGTTTCTAAATGATCTACTATGATTCTATCAACATATATTTACAAAAGTTGGGAGGTTTATTGATAATATTATTTTTCTCAACATATTTTCAAACAAATGCTTCAAGAAAGTTGCTTTTTTATTAAAAGGGTTGATGAGATGACGAGCTTGTAATCATGCTAGCTATGGGTTCATAAACCTCGAATTTCACATAATTTTTTTTTTTGATAAAAAAAACCCTTTATCTCCAGGAAAATTTCATGCTACCCAATTGTGTGTATTACTGAACTCATGTTTTTAGTTTTCTTATCGGAACATGACGGCGTTAAAAAGATGAAATTACAACATTATCATACTCGAATGAAATCAATTCTTCAGAAAAAATTAAACTTTCATATGAGAGGATTTAAAATTTTGCAGTTTGAAAGGCAAAAAACTCAGCCAAGACTAGACAGACATGAACCCACAAACAAATGATATCGAAAAAGATTAACGCATCGTCAAATATTAAAAACAAATTCTTTGAAATGATAAACGAAACTTCAAGAAAAAATAGAAGCGAAAAAAGTTCCGAAATATGATTGTTTTAGATATGAATGTCAAGGAGCAAAAATTCCCCAATTCACACAGAACACACATCAAGGTATAAACGGAGGATTATCCCATATTATAATTTTGAAGTTTCATTGTGTGTGTGTATATATATATATGTGTGGAGAGGGAGAGGGAGAGAGAGAGAGAGAGATGGTTGCACAGGAAACAACGAAGCGCAAATACCCCCAATCGAAACAGAAACGAGCTAAAAACTCATCAAAGCAAACAACTCAAATGCTCCAAAAAAGTGAAAAATCAAACAAATTCTTTCAGCTGGTTTTTCACACACACACATGCACATATATAATCCCCCAATTCACACAGAACACATCAAGGTAAAAACAGGGGACTTTCGTATATTATTTTTTGAATTTTCATGTTTAATCTTTCAGCGAGTTCACACACACACACACACACACACACACACACACACACATATATATATATATATATAGCCGCACAGGGAAACAACAGAGCACAAAAATCCCCAATCGAAACAGAAACGAGACAAAAACTCACCAAAGAGAGAGAGAGAGAGAGAGAATCAAACAATTATTCCTCAAAAAAGCCCACAAAAAAGGAGCAAAATCTATACCTGATAATCGCGGAGGCCGACGAGGATGATATCGCCGGCGGCTATCCAGACCTTTTTGTGCATCTTACCACGGATATGGCACAGTCGCTTGACTCCATCGATGCACATGGCCTCGCATCTGCCATTGCCGAGCATGCGGAGGACCTGGGCGTACTCCTGGCCATCCTCCTTGAACACCAGCTCTCTCTTCTCGTCGTCGGCCTCGTTCTTCCCCCTCTTCCTGTTCTTGCCTCCCTTACCCTTGTTCTTCGGCATCTCGCACCAATAAACCCTAGATCCGACGGCTCACCTTTTTCCTGGTGATTATGTGTTTCTGTTTTTTTTTTCTTTCTTTGTGTGGTGTTATCTCTGAAAGAGAGAGAGAGAGAGAGAGAGAGAGAAAGAGACAAGAGGCGTGTTTGCTTATATATATGTACATAGACATATAGATAGATATAGATTCTGCCTCTCTCTCTCTCTCTCTCTCCTATTTGAGGAGGCGGTGCGACAAGTGTATGGATAGCGTTGAAGTTACGGGTGTTTTTGCTTGTTGGGCTCTCCTTTTTATGGGCCTTTTGGGCTTACCCATTGCTTTTCTGGGCTGTTGGATTGTTTTTCTATTTCTCTTTTTGTTTTTTGATAATTTGGGCCACTGGATTGTGTGTATGGATCTGATTTGTGATTTACACAAAGATATATCTGAATAAAAAATTGCTCTGTCTGGATTCGGATTTTTATCTAGAATGAAAGACCATTTGAATGTGTTCTCTTTGAAGAGAAATATTTATTTTTTTGAAAAAACAAATACTTCAGAGTCGAAAAATTGTGTTTGGATGAATTTAAAAAAAAAAAAAAAACAAAAGTAAAACTCTTCTTGTTCTGGTTCAAATCCGAACCAACACTATTCGAAAAGCACTTTATCAAAAAAAAAAAAACATCCAATCGTGCTCTGAAACTCTGTTCCGGTTCAACTTGATTATCATTTAATAAATCATGCTTAAATAAGCTTTAATTGAGCCGAACTCGAATGAAGCTCAAAGTAGTTTGATATGTTTGCACATATATTACTTTTTAGCTGATTGAAATGACCTTCAAATCTTATCAAGCAGAAAGAATATGTACAAGTTGAATTCTTTACACTCAATAAATCGAGTTCGAATATATCTTTAACGATCAATTTCGAATAAAGTATCAAATAGATTGGTTCGTTGTATAATTCAAATTTGAACCCCACTTGAATGCTACAAGATATGTATATTTATTATAGCAGAGTGTAGTTTCAATGAAAATTCAAACTATAGGAAATTGGCCCTCTATTTTTATTGAGAGTGCTTTTGGGTAGGATTGAAAAATAAAATAAGCTACTTGATACTCGATTATTGATTAAAAATTCAAACTTAGTAAGCTATTCATGAAAATTAGTAAATGAAAATCTTTCTTTCAATTTGCTTTTTGGAAGAAAAATAAAAAGCCCAAAGATATTTATTTCTATGTGCTTTTTTGGGGAATAAAATGGCCAAAAATATTTATTTTCTAGACGTTTTGTTTTCCTTACTCCAACAAAAATATATTATCCCAAAGATAGCCTTAATTTTAATTGGAACTTACAAGCTTTCGAAATCTATATGGAATATATTACTTGACTTGTACAAATTTCATAAAATTCGAATCATAAGAGACTCTTATTCCTTTAAGCACAAAGCGCACGACATAAATGCTACATTCACATTAGCACTCCAACTTTTGGAATGTTTTACGCTTTGATATCCAAACTTTGTGAAGATACAGTCGTGATACCCAGCCTTTATCGCTTGCAATTTAGAATATTCCCAAATATTTGATCAGAATAGTGAAAAAAGACCACCAATACACAAATAATAAAAGTTGATACTATAGCCGCATGTTCATGTATACTGGGTATTGAAGTGCAAAATACCGCAAATATTGGAGCCCTCAATGTAACTTGCCGAAAATAATGTACTTCAAACTTGCTCTTACATATGTTGCACAAAAACAAAGGAGTATATTACATCAAACACTCCCAATTTTTAAATTGCTTTACAATTTGATATCCAAACTTTGTAAAGAAACGGTCGTGATACCCAATTTTTATCATTTGCACTTTAGAATATTCCCAGATATTCGATCAGAACAGTAAAAAAAGACGACTACCAATACACAATGATAAAAGGATGATACTGTAGCCGCATCTTCATTTATATTGAATATCACATGCAAAACACCACAAATATTGGGATGCTCAACATAAACTGTCGAAAATAAAGAGAACCAATAAAAAGAAACGCATCTTAGTGAAGAGAATGAGAATTTTTTTTTTCCAAGCTTCGATTACACAAAAAAGTAAGGATTTGACAAAAATCGTAAAATAGCACAATCCTCAAAACACTGAAGGCATTATCAAGACACCCCCTATATACAGCATAGCATATCCTCATGACCTTGTATAATATATATTTCAATGGCATATGGTCTCTTAAATAAAAGTTAGTGAAAAATCCAAAGCCTAGATCAAAATAAAACTCTCACTATGCCGGCATTTCACGTTTGATGGTAAGCTCAGCTCTAAGATGAAGTATACCATTGATGAAATAAAGGCTATCCTCAGCCATGAAAGAAGTCCAAGGAATGCTAAACAAATTACGGTACCCAACCGCCTTCCCACCCGTAAAAGTATAGTTACCTTTGTATTTGCTGATGAACTCTTCCGTGGGCTTGGACCGGGCTGCGAATTCATAGTCAACGGCGAATGTCACGGAGCCCTTTTCTTGCATCCCCAAGAAAAGCCCGAAGCAGTGGAACGAGCTTTGTTGGTCCATGTTGCAATGCGCGGACAAGAAAAACCCTTGTCCGCCTAAGTGGAAGGCTTGGGAGTAAACCCGTCCTGATGGGAACAAATTGGCGCATTCTTCCCGTTTGAGGTCTAGGTAGACCACGCATTGCTGATGTGGCAGTTCAAATTCAACTATCTTAACGGGCCGGTATTTGTAGGACCGTTCGACAAACCGCCGGGATGTGGAGGAGGGATCCTCTGTGGCGTGGGTCCGCTGACGATGCGGGGCCTCGGCTTTGAAAAACAGGGCGTCAAGGACGGATTTAGTTGCGAAATCGTGATCGAAGTCATTGCAGGTGAGGACCTTTCTAAGCTTTCGGGAAGTCATGTAAGGGAAACGGATGTAGCGACCCAAACGTGTGGACAGGATCTCCCGTCTCTCCTCTGGCTTTTGATAATGTGTTCTTGTCCACTTGAGGGCAAAATCATAAACCGCATCCTCCGATGCCACTTGAAGATCGTCGCTTGACAAGATTGCCTCGATTCCAGCAAGAGGCAAATTCATAACCTCATCTTGGTACCTGCCCCCGATATCAACCCCATAAATAAATGTCTAAGGGCAAATACACACACACACACAAATATATATATATATATATAAACACGGCTACCCAGAAAGTCCAGTGATGACTAACAGAGTGATCTTCTCTTTACCTAGTCATGGGAAGAGAGATGACTGATACATTAATTAAAACTTACTTTGATATATCTTTATAACGAGCAGCTAAGAACTGTTTTGCTGCATCAGTCAGTGGTTGAACTGCATCAGCCATTAGGACGCTAGACGGAAGATCCAGATAAAGTAATGCAGACTCTGGGGTCATAGGCAAGTTCCTCAATAAACGACTGCAATATCTCATGCATGAAGCCACCTCAAACTTATCAGCAGCCATAAGAACATCCAATAAACCAGGAGCTGTATTGGTGCTTAATGTATTGCTATACATAAAATTCAGGAGCTCCATGAGTGCAGCTTCCTCTGTTCCATGGGCAAAAAAGCAACTTAAGTTGCAAATTCACATACAACAGTTACAGTTTCATCTAACCAAACGGATGTGATGACAAGTGAACGGTGAACTATATAAATTCTCTTACAACAAACACTTTTACCAAAAACTAAAGAGCTTGTAAGAAGACGTTTTGAGGAGCTTATAAGCTCGCCCAAACACCCACTAAATTAATCAAGCACCATATGTACTAGAAGAAATCTTTTGTGTAGTTATTTGCTCATTGAAACTGATGACATACCAGAGGCATTAATTCTCAGGGTTACATGTCTCTGTTCCGATTCCATCATACCATTTGAGAACAACTGCAGAAAAAGAAGGAATGAGAAATTCATACATTAAATCTTTGCGCAGGTAAGCACTGAGCACGTAATAAAAAATTAAAATGACCAGTACCTTATAAAAAAATGGACTCTTTGCCGCTAAGATAGGAGAGCTAATATGTAGAGTTTCAACTCTTAGAACTCTTGAACCATCTTCCGACCAATTTGAATCCTCACTATTGGCAGCCTCATCTCCTGCAAAGATGACATATGAAAAATAGAACATCAATGCTAAATTCAAATGCGAAAGTTGGAATGAACCAAAAACAATCAAGGGATTGACTGCAATATTGTAATTATACAAGAAACAAACATTAAGAAAAGGTCTGGCATGATGACTAAGAAAGATATGCAGAATATATATATATACATGTGTGTGTGTGTGTGTGTGTGTGTGTGTTTGTTTCCTTTCTTTTTAATACCTGATGGTGAATCTTCGATCGATGGAATTTCTTCTTCATCATGATTCTCATCACCTGGGCCATCTTCAGCATCAAGCTGACAATCCAAAATCTGCTCTTCAGGGCAGTTGTTGATATCCAAAGCTGCAAACGAGTGGTACATGTCTGATTAAGATGAGGACAACCCATACCCGCATAAGAATGAGTAGAAGTCGAGAGACAATGAAAATATCATAAAAGAAGGTGGACGTAGCATTCCACAACATCCCAAAATATATACAATAAAATAACGACAACAGAGTTTATATAGGCCATTCCTCAAAGAAATGAATAATCAAGCAACACTTTTTCCTAATTTGCACGATCATAAAAATCCATTGAATCCCACATGGTGATTGGAGAAAAGTGGTGTACATAACTACCCAGATTTTTCATATACTAATTCCAAGTAGGAAAGAACGGTCCAAAAATCCCATTTTCAGGAAGCAAGATTTTCACGAAATTTCAAAATCCAGATAACAACAACAACAACGCTAGTTCAAAAGCCCAGAATTATTTTCTTATAATCCATAGTTGGTTGTTATGAAAAGCTGCAATAAGGTGGAAGGCATCATTAATTTTCATAAATAACTTAACATTAAGACAACCTTAAATAGTATATATTACTGTTGATCATCAAGTAGCTTAGCTTCAATACAATCACTATGACAGAAAATGAACCAAACAAACAAATTCAGCTCTAATTAAGAAAGCTTGCAATTCAATCAATCTCAAGATACCGTCTTTTTTTGCTATTTATGCCAAAAAAATACAAATTTAATTAACCAAAAAAAAAAGCTTGAATCCAGTGTTCTTAAGTCGACACAAACAAACAACCATAATCAAACAAAACAACAAATCCCATCCAAAACCCAGAAAACAAAAATTCAAAAAACACCCAATCATCAGTTACGTTGACTAAAAAAAAAAAACCTAGACTCGCTCACCATTTTCCTTTTTGGCAACATCCCCACGACGTCGTTTGCTCTTGCGCGCGGCCCAGTCCGCTAGGGTTTGGCAAGCCTCGGATTCGGGTCGGGCCTCCGTTGGATCCGCAACAATCTCGATTCGGAGGACCCGGTCGGAGAAATTGCTGTCGTTGAAGGCGAACCCGAAATCCGGGTCACGGCTCCCGCTCGGCGAGGAGCTGTAGCCGGAGTCCATGACGGTGGTCCTCGGGTCGAATAGATCCAGACCCGAATCCCTCATACTCACGTCTCTCTCCCCTCTCTGAGAGCTTCGCGTTTTATCAGCTGAAAATGAAGTGTGGCGAATAGAGAGAGAGAGAGAGAGAGAGATATATACGAGAGATATATACGGATGCGAGCTGGGATGGTCTCCGGGGTCGACCTGTTTTATTATTTTTTTTAAGGAAAAGAAAATTGGATAATAATAATAATAATAATAATAATAATAATAATAGTTTGTCTCAACAATGACCATTTTTAGTGTCCTTCCACCTAATTTTTTTTTTAATACAGCAGCGGGATGATAAGGTTTAAGCGAAACTAAATACTATATAGGCCATTTTTATATGAAATTGGTTGATGAATTTTATTGAAATCGTGGAGATGAATCTGAAAATAAAGAGAAGAGGTTGTCTTGTGGTTAGATTAATTTATAAAATTAAATAGATTCGATTGATTATGTATTTCACCGACCAGGCATTATCTTAATAGTAAAATTGAACTCCTCGACCAACGTGTAGGATTCGAGTTCTTTTGGTCTCACGAATATGTGTACCGGTCCACTGAATAATAATTCATGTATATTGTGCAGTAATTTCGTTTGTGTATGATAATTAGTAATAATTGATGTGAATTGTAATAATTTATTATTTATTTGAGAATATTAATGTAATCAATTGATGCATGATAAATCGGTTCCTACTAAAATATAATTATATAATTTAAGGAGGACCCTTATAATTAACTCTAAACATTTGAGATTAAATGTTTCTTCCAAATAAAAAAATCTTTAAGTAACACAATTTAAATTCTTGAAATAGATTAATATAATTTCTCAACTATTGCTAGACTAGATCAATAAGATTCAAATAAATCCCACATCAAACACGCCGAAGAAAGGTCAATGTTGTTGAACAATTCAGCCATCATGTGTATTTTATGTGGATTAGTGGCCCCCATTTATATATATATATATATATATATATATATATATTCAAGCAGCCCTTGTTGGTTTTATTAAATACCAAAAAACAATCACTTGTGTTTGCATTAAACAATACATTTTATTTTTCTTTAAGACAAGATACAAGATATATATTTTTATAATATTTATCAATACATGAAACGTGTAAAATGAAATTTTATGATAAAGGAAGCGTATTGAGAGAACGTATGAGAAATAATTATGTAATTAATTTTATTTTTTAAAAAAAGAGACAATTTTTACTATATATGCCGTAGCTAGGGGTGGGAGTTGAACGTGCATCATCCGTACCGTACATAAAGCATCAAGTTCTTACGGTAACTAAATTTGATCGTTTTAAGCGAATTGATTGAATTAATCTTCGAGTTAATTTATTATTTTGATCTACTATTCTTTGTCATTTCTCATCACCAACGAAAATTATTATTCCTCTTTTGATTCTTCTATCTCTCCCCTCTCACATCCTTATTTTTAATATCCAATATTTACTTTTTTTATTTATCTATTTCAATTATATAATTTAAATATTTGAAATGATTTTTTTTATTATATAGTAACATTATACTTTTCAATACGTGCTGTGTGTATCGATAACTAATAATATCAAGGAGAAAACATTATGACAAGAAAAAAGCTGCAAATTTCTTTTTTATAATGTCAATCGTTTACCAAAACATATAGCGTGATGTAACATAAAATATTACAACAAATCTGATATATATATATATATATATGTGTGTGTGTGTGTGTATATATATATATTGCCAACTTGAGTTCATGTATTTGTTGACCAAGTTAGTCCAAAATTAGGCGTATCAAAGGAGGCTATATAATTGACGGAACAATAGAATCGCTTTCTATTTATTAATTAGACGGCGAAATTTATGATTTTCTTATTCCTTCTTAGGAGGACAACATTGACTAGCAATAATAACTAATAGTAACTAAATTCTTTTGTTCATAATTCCACATGGAACTTCTTAATTTTTATCAGGGAAAATTATGTGTCTACACCCATCACGTTGTAATATAATTACAAATTAATTTTTATAATTTTAAAAATTATAAATACTCCCTGATATAGATATATATATATATATATCAATTTAACAAAATTTATTTTTTTTTATCAAAATCAGATATAATTACAAATTGTATTTCTCCTGTATTTCGATAGGATTTTGAGATGGGATTTATACGATTTTAACAAATTGAAGATGTAAAAGCTACAAAATTAATTTCAAAAAAGAAAGCAATGTGATATTGAGTTATAAATGATGATGCCCGAATAGTGACAACAGTGGCATAATGAAATTATTTTGCGATAGAATCACAAAATTGATTAAGAATTTTTATCAGAATTGACAAGACAAATCTTTTGGTGATCGGGACGACTATTATGAATGCAAAAAAGTCATCTTTTGATCATTTCTATTAATATTTACAACAAAATTCTAAAATCTTGAAAGAATATTTGTAATTTTCAAAACAATAAAGACTAATATAATTACATTATACATCAAAAACTGTGGACGTAATTTGTTCTCTTTATAATTGGAAAAAGTATTCAACGCGTTTGCTTAACTTACTTTTCGATGAAAACTTGACTTATTCTTTTTATTTTAAATTACTTTCCTTCTAACCCTACTTGAAATATCTGGAAATTAATTAAAGTTAACATAGAATGGATAATTGCCTCCCTAAATCACTTCAAAACATGCATTTAAAAAAGATGCAATTTTTCATATTGATATGGTTATAGAACTAAATATATTTTCATTTTATACTTATATAACAAATATTTCAAATAAGTTATTCAAATATATTTCACACTTATACATAAGTATTAATAAGCTCATTTTAATCCTAAAGATACTGAAATTGAAAATATAGAATAAAAACTAATGCATTTCCGGTTTTGATAAATACAAACAGTAATGCAAAATGCACCCATAGTTATGCAAATGAAAGCTTCTCATAAGTAGGGCTGAAAAATAATCAAATTATTTGATACTCGATTTAAGATCGATCATAAAAGCTCATTTGAGCTCGATTCGTTAAGCATAACAAACCAGGCTTGAACACATTTTTTCGTTCGATAAAATTTTAAGTTCGGCTCAAGCTCGACTCAACTAATTAAAATATAGTAATATATGTGTAAGAATATCAAATACTTGAACACGACTGGAGTTTGATTCGATTAAAGCTCGTTCGAACTCAGCTCATTTAATAATCAAACCAAATAGCTCAAACAAGATTTCAAGCTCAATAAAAAATTTGAATCAAACTTGAATAGTATTTTATTCGACTCGACTTAATTCGTTTATACCCCCGAACATATGCCTGTTCAGGGATTAGGTAGTACATTTCTTTTCATTCAACAAGACAAGGCAAAACATAGGCTCAAAGGAGGCTATATGATTCGAGTGATGAGAAATTTTAGTACTGATCGAATTCGGCTGAACCAAAGTTACTACAGTTTGCAATCTAATTGGCAAACAGTTTAAAAGTGACCAGTCACATGATAAGTATATTCCATCAATTGGGATAATACAGGACGGAAAAATCATGGTTATGATAAGTCATCGCCCCAGATTTATTTCATGCATCGAAAAAGAAATTCTTTGCCGAAATGGGATCGTGAAGCATACGAGGAGTTCGTGCAATAATCGAAGCCCTTGCTTCTACCGCAAAATTCAATAGCTCGTGCGTACCTGAGCGATGCCTTAGGCTAGCCGATCAATCCCTTCACGTGCTCAAAAGAAGGTGTTGTCCTATCCCAGTTGCTCATAACCCCCCCCCCCCCCCCCCCACCCGCCCACACGCACATGCGTTTATAGGGCACTTCTAGGCTGGCTGGTATAGACCCAACACATGGCCGTCTGCACATCTCATGGCCGCCACCTGTAAACCCGCCCAAGAGAACAATGTCAAGTTTTCGTTCTATCCCAGTTGCATGTAACCACACACACAAACACACACAATCTTATAGGGCACTTCTAGGCTGGCTCATATAGACCCAAGACATGGCCGTTGGCGCATCTCAATGCCGCCACCTGTAAACCCGCCCAAGCGAACAATGTCAATTTTTCTTTGGACAGAGCAAAAGAGGAAGCTTCATATTAAGGTTTCCATTGCGATTTATCATTATAAAGCTATTACAACGCTAGTTAGCAAACAGTTGCCGATAAATATGAAGGATTAGCTTTGATGGGACAATGTGATTTCAACTATGTGTGCTTTTAACTTTCCGATGTTACCTTTCCATGGATTTCGTACTTGATTGGCCCGTCGAGTTCTGCACCTAAGCTCATCAATTTCGTCACTGTACTGTTTAGGTCGGTCACCGTAAACGACAGGAGCGATGAATAACCCTTGTGATCGACACGGTCGCTGATAAATGAGAGAGAAGCAAAAAAGAATGAATATGACTATTCAAAACCTTGGGAAATGGCAAAAGAAGCAACTGATCAATCAAACCGTACGCGTATAACAGACGAATGAAGGCATATATATAGTCTGCCACTTTTTCTATAGCACTCGTAACTAGGTGGAATAACATAGCTCGAAAGAACAACAGCTTAAACATTTGATTCCAATAAATAAAGTACGCGTATTTCAGGAAAAAAGAGAAGAAGATTAGTAGTTATATACAAAGGATTCAAACACGCGCTTTCTGAAACGACTTTTTTCAAGTTGTTTATCGGATCTAACAACCTCGACTTATCTGATGCACAATCAAGAGTGATAATTCTCGATATAATGCTTGATAAAAGTTTCCGGAAGATCATTTTGATCAAAATGCGATTATGAAAGTTTGAAATACTACACGAGCCATCTTATATCCACCATCAAACTTTTCAATCATGTCAACCAAGTACATCGTTACATTGTATGGAGTAGATGAAAATTTCATCTCTGGGACTTCACTCAAAGGCACCAAGTTTGAAAGTACACACGCAGATAGGTTAAATTTAGAATAAGAACATTGTTCGTTCGATAATGTTAAACCTTAAAGGATACTCTTCGAACAACTTCCACATATTAAAATGATCATTACACATTCTTTCAAAATCAAAAACTCAAATAAACATAGATAACCAGACTTTCAATACAGAGAAACGAGCCCGCTAATGAAGTCGGGTTATAAATTCGACAATGTGATCAAAGCAACAAGCTTTTCTTCTTCACAAACATCAAAGATATCAAATCAACAAATTAACATAGCATGTTGATGCAGTCGGATTATATATTCAACAATACGATCAAAGCAACAAACTTCTCTACTTCACAAACAGCTTCCATCAAAGATATATAATCAACATGTTAACATCGATAACTATACTTTCAATACGGAGTAATGAGCACGTTTATGCAGTGGGATTATAAATTCGACAATGCAATCAAAGCAACAAACTTCTCTGCTTCACAATCAGCATCCATCAAAGAGATATAACCGGCACATTAACAAGATAACTATACTTTCAATACGGAGTAACGAGCACATTAATGCAGTCGGGTTATAAATTTGACAAAGTGATCAAAGCAACAAACTTCTCTACTCCACGAACAGCATCAATCAAAGATACACAATCAACACGTTAACATACTTTCAATACAGAGTAACGAGCCCGTTAATGCAATCGGGTTATAAATTTGACAATGTGACCAAAGCAACAAACTTCTCTACTTTACAAACAGCATCCATCAAAGATATATAATCAACGCATTAACATAGATAACTATACTTTCAATATGGAGTAACGAGCCTGTTAATGCAGTCGGGTTATAAATTCGACAATGTGATCAAAGCAACAAACTTCTCTTCTTCACAAACAGCATCCGTCAAAGATATAACAATTAGAAGCTAATCAAATTTAACATCAAAAAAAGAAAAAGTATGACTCAAGTAGAAATCACAAAGAAATATACTATATCCCACAAGACCCCCTACATTTTGGTTAAGGCTCTAAGCAAATACAATTTATTCAACCAAATAACTGATCAATCATGCACTCACTACTAATGATCTTTACAGGTGTAAACGAATCAAGTCAAGTCGAACAAAATACTGTTCAAACTTGATTTGAACTTACCATTGAGCTTGAAATCTTGTTAGAGTTTGGTTTGATTATGAAATGAGCATAGCAGCCAAACTCGAGCCAAGTTTGAGTAATTTGATATTTTACACATATATTACCATAGTTTAATTAACCAAGTCAAGCTGGAATCGAACTTCAAATTTCATCTAACAAAAATGTGTTCAAACTTGGTTTGTCGAGCTTAACGAACCGAGCTCAAACGAGCAATAATCTTTTCACGGGAAAGATCACACTTCAGCGAATTATACAACCACGAGTAAATCATACTTCTACAAAGACCGCTTAAACTGTTTTCATCACAAAATAACTCGAATCATCCACAAAACATTCAACATTTATAAATGCCCAGCACTTCAATTCTGAGAATTTGACTAAAAATCCCCTTTCGCCCCCAAAATTTATCAAAAATCCTATGAACAATCAACCAATTACTTCAAAAATGACAAACCAAAATCTGAAATTGAAAAAAGGGAAAATTGAATGAAATGGGACCTGGGGGATTGCATGAGGGCGAGCTTGAGAGGGCCAGAATGGAGCTCGGCCCAACGGAGAGTGCAGACATTAATGGTGAAACCGAGGCCCTCTGAATAGAATCTAGCAGCTTTTGGAACGTCCTTGTGTAGCTGCAGTATGTATCTCAGAGTCGCTGCCGCCATAGCTCTGCTCTCCTACTGTGTGATGAGAGAGAGAGACTGGAGAGAGAAATGACTGGCTGATGACGTCGTATTAAATGTTTAGACGACGAAGAGGAAATGCTTAAAATTTGTAAGATTTTCTTTTTTCTTTTTTTAATTAATAATAATAAAATTTAGAAAAAAAGAAAATTTTACTCCAAATTAATTTTTATACATACACGACTTGGATATTATTTGGAACATGTAATACTAAATATTTGTTCAGATTTTCTTTGTTTGTTTGTTTTTTTTTTTTTCTCTCGATAATACGCACATATATACACGCTGTCAGAATTTGAGACGAGGTACATATCCATTAAGTCAAAGGCTCGTTAATAGTTGTTCTAATTTTTAACAATTTTGAAAATTAATTGTTTTATTTTCAGAGTCAAATAAATCACAAACTTTCTATTTTTGTAATTTAATAATTAGGAAATAAATTGTGACAAGGGTTCTGGGCAAATCACTGCTTAATGGGCCTGGATTTTAATCAGAAACGGGCCGGGCCCATTCTCATTCTGAAAATTCTTTTCATGTATTGGCCCTTGGGTTCCACACATACGCGGAATGATTGTATTTAGCACATTGTGTATTTAAATATTTTTTTAAAAATAAAAAAATTTAAATAAAGTACATTCATTGGCTTTTTTTTTTTAATTTTTACTTTTGTTTATTTTTTCTTTTTTGTTTGAATTAATGTTGGTAATGGTGTCTTAAAGTTTCAGAATTAGAAACACTGTAGTCCCTAAAATTTGAGTCGTCAGAATTTTATTCCATTATGTTTTAAATTCGTAACAGATTAACCGTTTCGATAAATTTTTATGCTAAATTTTAGGACTTTCTAAAAAAAATGACACAAAAAGTATATTTTTTAATATTTTAACATAAAAATAAAAGTAGTATTAACCAACATAAGTTGGCGTGGTGGTTCAGCACCTCGTCCCTTAAGCATGAGGTCAGGGGTTCGATCCCTACCCATGTGAATGGAGCAAACTATTTGGCCAGTCCCCTACCGCTTAGTGCGCTGATAGTAGGGACGGGGGATTAGTCTTCTGGCTGTCGGCCGGAGGGATACCCTGGGAAACAAAAAAAAAAGTATTAAAAATAACATAAGTTTACAATGGTCATGTCGACTCTTTGAAGGGATAGTCATGTCGACTCTTTGAAGGGATACCCTGGGAAACAAAAAAAAAAAAAAAGTATTAAAAATAACATAAGTTTACAATGGGCATGTCGACTCTTTGAATAGTCAATATTTTCATTGTCGACTCTTAATAAAATAATAATTTATCTTAATTTTCAATTAAAAAATAATTTCTGATTATAAAAAAAAATCAAAATTACCAAAATTTGCTCTCACCCAACCCATCACTCTCTCACCTATCACTATTAATCATCGTCTTCATCCTTCACCATCACCTTAACCCGCCGCCAGTCACCGCCACATCCCAATGCCAACAACCACACAGCCGGCATTACCATCAAACATCGATGACCGGCGGCGACGCGGCGACCTGTGACCGACGCGAGGAGGCGATGGTGACCGGCGGCAGGTTAGGGTGGTGGCGAAGGATGAAGATGATGATGAATAGTGATGGGTGAGAGAAAATTTTGGTAATTTTGATTTTTCTTTTGAATTTTTTTTATAATAAAAAATTATTTTTTAATAAAAAATCGAAATAAATTATTATTTTATTAGGAGTCGACAATAAAAATATCGACTCTTTAAAGAGTCGACATTCTCATTATAAACTTAAGTTATTTTTAATATTATTTTTATTTTTATGTTAAAATATTAAAAAGTATATTTTTTTTTGTCATTTTTTTTAAAGTCCTAGATTTTACCTGAATCACTTATTTGAAGGACATTTTTGTCCGTTTTTGTTTAGAATTATTTTGAAAAGGACAGGGCGCTTGAAAAAAATGACAAAAGAAATGTCATTTAAATAGGTGTTTTCCTGTTAAACTCAGCTCGGTATTTCAATGAAGGGGACTAAACTATTGGTGGTTTAGACATAAAAAGATTAAAGCGCGATAATTTAATTTTAAAAATTAAAGTGATCCTAAGAATCGCGATTGCTGAGAACTTAAAAAGTACAAAAATAATTATTTAAAGTTTTTATAAATGACCTCTAGATTGGCGCCGTACCTACGAACAGATCGATCATTCACATCCACATAATAGTTGAGAGAGAGAGAGAGCTCAAACTAGCGTTGCCCTACCACAGAAGCAATTGATCAAATTCCCATGTTCAGTACATGGTGGCCTACAAACCTCACACACACAGAGAAGTGTCAATTGCGGCCCAAACAGAACCAGTATCAGTAATGTACTTTCTAACTGGAGGTGAAGACAGAAGAGATAGAAACAAGTACCTGTGTGTGTGTTTGTGAGAGAGAGAGAGAGAAAGAGATAGAGAGAGAGAGAGAGAGAGAGAAAGAGAGAGAGAGAGAGAGAGAGAGAGAGAGAGAGAGAGAGGAAAAACACACAATATAACCAGCAGTACTTCATATAAACATTAAGCAGAAGCTGTGTAACAAATCTTCAAATGAACCAGAACATTTCACCTAATACTTCTCAACTCAACCAAATTTGAATTTTCTTTGAACATAAAGAATTAAGAGCGTATCCCCCACAGAGATTTCATAAATTTAATCATCTATAACCCTCCCCAACAGGCTTTAATCCCCATCAAAAAGTGGAAGAAAGAATGAAAAAAAAAAAAAAAGATCGCCATCATCGCCTTTGATAAGAACCTTTGAGACAACATCCAGATGTAATGTTGAGTATATATATAAACTAGGGCGAGATGTCGAGCCTCGGCTCGAAGCAAAAGCCCGTAAAGAGCTGAAGAGGGAACCTCTTCGTCACCGGGCATTTCTGAGACCACTTCCATTGCTTCAGGCCGACATAAAAAACGAGCAAAGCGGGCGCCCCGTAGCTCTGTATGTATATCAGATCATCCATGCCACTACTAGCGAAAACATCATCAAACTCCCCAAAACCTTGGAAGAACTTATGCGGCATGCGCGCTATTTCTTGCCACTCCCGTCCCTTCAGAACCCAAATCCCGATCCCTTTGATGATATCGGGCCGGTCCTGTTTCCCAATTCCTCCAACCATTACGAGCTTTTCTTTCAAGTTCATGAGACGCCCACAAGTCAGAGAACATGGCATTGCTATGAAATTCCTCATCAAGAAACTGTGTGGTGTCCTGTTTTTGAGATTGTACATGAGAAGCCCGTGTCGGTTGTCAGGCCCAGGCCCACTGCCTCCGGTCGAGTAAATCAAGAAATACAACACCCCATCACAAATGACACTCTCATCCCCAGCCCTCCAGCCCGTCAAAATCTCAGTCTGGGCCGTGGTCCATGTCATCACCTCAGAATCATAAACATGTATCGACAAATCCCATTGGAAGAAGTTTCCAGGAATTTGTTTAGATTTAACGATCGAGATGTTATAATGGCGGGACTCTCGGTCGACCGAGATCGCCAATGCACTGTAGTCAGAAAATTTCGGGCCAGGGGGCCCATCGAGCCCCTTGCAATATTTCGTTATCGGGTTGCAAACATACAGCTCACTTCGGCTCTCGTTGTCCATGAAACACACCAACCCACGCGATGAGGTGATGAACCAATTGGAAGTCTCGATGCGGGGGAGGTCTATGGCGTACCATTTGCGAAGGATCGGATCATATGCATAGCCAACCGGTTCGTCCGAGCTAGTAAACATGAAGTACCACGGCTTCTGTGCCAATAAATGAGAACTATTCCAAAGAAACCTCTTTGATGATACTATTTCATGCCATCGTTTACACACGCAACTGGCCCTGAAGATGCTGGCAATGGGGAGATAGGCTAATATACGTTCCAATAGATCATCGGGTAGAATTAAATCCCAAGAAATAGCAACAACTTCTTTGTCAGTTTCATCATTGATAGCCTCTGAAAAAGAATCAAAATCTAATGGAACGTTTGGTAAGTTGCCATAGCAATGACTGACCCATGAAGTCTCACCTTCCATGATGAGCAATGTATAGAATCTACATAAGAAATATCATTTAAAGAAAAAAAAAATCATGAGAAATGAAAGAACAAGAAGCCTGTAAAATCTGATCCGAAACTTATGAAATGCAAGCAATCAACTATGGATGCCGCACAAAAGAAAGAATGAACATACATAGAGTTATGGATACAATTCCAGTTACACGATGCATTGACAAATCGAACATATGTCTAACAAGAACGAGTCAAATTATTGAAAATAACCAGTGGTAGATCCAAGACCTAAAGATTAGGGACGACACTTATCCACTCTACTACTCTAATTAACTCTCTTCGATACAATTCTTGTATATATTAAGTTAGATGGTGCAGTAGATGGTGATGTATAACATATATATTATATATGAGAGTGTGTGTGTGTGTGTGTGTGTGTGTGTGTGTGTGTGTGTGTGTATGTGTATGTGTATGTGTGTGTGTAGAGATAATCCAAATGAGACATCAATCATAGAAAAGTTACTAAAAATTTCAACAATGAAGGACAAGTGATATATCTTTGCACCACAAATGAAACTTGTGCAGAGAAATATACTTCTCAATGATGCAAAAAGAAAAATAACCCGATAAGCCAGTGGCGGATCGGAGATATATAGGCCACACTATATCTAACTTTTTTACAAGCACAAAAGAATACATATTTTACAAGAATAAGTAACCACATGCCTTCTGGTGGACTGCAAAGCTCACCAATAAACACAGATCACATTCTATACCTCTAGAAAGAAGAGGGCAATGCAACCACTGGTTTCTTTCCATTAAAGGCTACAAACATTCAAAGAGGACTAATGACTCACATGGGACAATGAAAACAACACTTTTCAATACATATCAACAATGAGATTGCATTCCACACGCACACACACACATATACACAAACAGAACAGAGGAAAAACAAAGAAAAAAGAGACATGAGATTGCGTAATTTCGGAAAGCAACATGTTCAATTCATTACGAATTCAAGAAAGAGCAACGACTTTCACAATTCTGTACACCAACCTTTATTTTATTATTATTATTATTATTTTCAAATATTCTTGTTAAGTGAAAGAGAAAAACCATACCAAACAGCAGTATCACGGGAACATCAAAATACTCAACAATCATGCCAAGAAAAAGAGCTAACACACACACACACACACACACACACTTAAAAAGAGAAAATGAAAACAGCAGAGAAATGTAGACTCTAGCACAAGCAGATCGCAGAGACACCCTCAAACTCCAATCCCAAGAAGACCAAAAATATTATGATTTCTTCAAATGAAACTTGATAAAATTGTACCTTTTGATGCAAAAACCTCTCCTACAAGCCAATGGGTTTTCACAGATTGTTAAAAATCCTCAAGATTTGCCAGCCAAAAAAAGGGTCAAAAATACATTAGCGAAACACCAAAGGTAAGTATTTTTCAACAGAGCAAAAAAAAAAACCCCATTTCGAGAAACGAAGAGATAAAGAGAAATGGGCCTAAATCAATTGAAAAAAATGAAGAGGGACCGAAGGGGCATAATGGGTTCGTTTTACCTGAAAAACATCCCCATACTCACACACACACACACGCACACACACACACACATATATATATATATATGCATATAGATTAATAACGCTAACAGTGTTACATACAGAGAGAGAGCTTTGTCTTCTCTTGGTTTTATTTCCTTTTACGTCCAGTTGATGTTGCCTAAACGACACGAAGAGGGGAATGAAAGAGAAGGGCCGTCTTTTAATAGGGCTTTTTGGGTTTGTTGATGCAGACAAAACTGCACAGAGAGAGAGGGAGAGAGAGAGAGAGATATATGAGGGGCTTTAATGGGGTCAGGGAGGAAAATATTGATATTTATAATAATTACTTTATTAAAAAAGTAAAAATTTATAATTAAAAAGGTGAAAAGACATGGGTGATTTTGTTTTGGGCACAATCAAAACCCAAATAATGTTGTCTATCCACATCAACACCTCACAACTTTCCCATTTTTTGCTGTGCTTTTAGCCCATTATTTTGGCTTATTTTCATTTATACCCCTCTATTATTTATTTATATTTTTTTTTGGTCTAGACCACTTGATTTCCGACATTGGCCAACTAATTCGAATTCAAATACTGTAAAGACCTAACATGAAAGTGATCCTAACAATCCAATAGCTCCATTCACAAACATGTGTGTGTGTGTGTGTTTTGAGGTAAATGCCTAAGATAAAAGATGCATTCTTCTTTAATGTTTTGATTGCTTATCAAACGAAGTTTATACAACATTGAGACCAATAAAATTTTAGTTCAAACCGATCTTAATGAGGAGAGATGCTATATTAAAGTTTGACATTTCATTTTATCTGTCGCATCTTAATTTTTATTCAATCAAGTGAAGAATGAACGCATAATCAATCAAAATTTTCTAAATCATGACCCATAAAAGGTAAAACTACCACGAAATTATTCTTTGCCTTTTTTTTGAATCTCGTCATAATTTATCTTGTTCTATCACAATCATTTTGGTTGAGCAAATGCATAATCAAATCAAAATTTTTATGTTTCTTTCTTTTTAGTTTGGATAAGAATAATTTATTCATCTTCCAAATATTTTCAAACGACTCCACATTTAAAATACAAGGAACAAGGTAGACCCCCACCCCATAGAAGATCTTACAGTGGACATGAGTCAATTTTACTACTAATAATAATTAATAAAAAAAAGAGGTGGAGAATCTTTGTCTTTCCTTTTCTCCCAAATTTAATTTTTGGTATATATACTTTGTCAACATGAACAAGATAGACCCCCACCCCCAACTCAATCCCCTCAAGCAAACAGCATTTTTTTTCCCAATTATTATTATTTTATAATTTATATATACATATATATATATGTATATATATATATATTTCCACTTCATTTTGGCTTTAGTCAATAAAAGTTTGAGCTCCATTATTTGTTAGTTTTAAAAGGCATTTCCTCCAATGGGCACGCTTTACCTAACCCATACAAATGTCCACTTCATACATGTGGTGCAAATTGTCACGTTTATTTATTTATTTTGATAAATGCATCAATTAATTTATAGAATCAGTAAGTACACTAATTAATATGACAAGAAAATACATGTTAAAGGCGTGGCGAATTAGGTTGGAGTTTTAAATTTTTAATTACTCGATCTTTAATAAGTTGTTGAAATATTTGGTATAGGGTAACACATGGTCTAGTTGGATCGGAAAATTCTAATTCAGATTTAATTTAATCAAATCAGTATTAATTATGTGGCGAATATCTTATATTTATTATGGATTGATGTATAATTTAGCAAGTGTAATCAATCACATAAAAAATATAATACATTTATAATATAATTTGTTGAATTCGACCAAATCAGATTTTAGTATGAACTTTGCAATCGGCTTTTATAATTAATGATCCATATTCCTAGAATTTTCCATTATAAGCAAGAATGAGCCAAGAACCTTAATATTAGGAGGTGAAATTGAACTTTCTAATTGCCGAGATGATAGCAATTGGATGAGACACTAAATTCTTTAAGCATCATTCAAGATTCGAATTTGGAGTTGTAAACGGAGCAATTGGATTGAGAGGGTCGTTCCCATAATGAACCTCTGCAGTATTTGATTCGAATTAGTCGACCAATGGGACCGAATTAGGTGACAAAAAAAAAAAGAATGTTGGGATGAAAAAGTTTAAAATTTTAGGGTTATTTATGGGAGCATTTTATAAGAATTAGTAAAATTATTGATTGCACCCCCTCTTATTTATGCAAAAAAAATTAAATGGTTTCTCGATTTTAGTCAAGTATAATGCATGCAGTTGTAAATTTATACCAAAAAAAAGTATAATAGTTTAAATTTTTTGTTCACATTACCCATTTTATTTCAAAATGTCGAAGGACGTAAACTTTGTAAATTTAAAAGCGAGATTTTAATGATTTTGAAAGTAAGAAGGGTGCAATTTATAATTTCGTGCATTCCCAAATGAGATTTTCATAATTGTATAAATTCAAGATGGATAATTATTTCTACCAACCCCTTATTATTCATGTAAGTACACACTTATTATTCATATAAGTACACATTTCATAAATTCACTTGAGTTGTCACAACAATTTTCTGCATATATATATTAACACACCTATTTACTGACTACCGTAATGTCAAATCTGTTGGCATTAGGTCTTGAGAAAAAAAAAATCTCTACTAGGTGATAGTTTATTAATTGATCAAATTCAAATACAATTTATCATATATATATATATAATTTAGCAAGAAAATGCTGTAGGTTTTATATAGTTAATTTTTTTAATAATAGTTTATGAATTAATCATCTTGATACAAAGAAGTTTCGATATGAAAAAATATTTTTAATAGATTACGATAACACTTCTATTACCAGGCAATAATTATAATTCAGGGTTAATGTCACAATGGTCCTAAAATTTGAAGTTAGGATCACCCTAGTCTTAAAGTATAAATCGTCATGCTTTGATCATTTGTTTTATAAATATGCAACACTTTAATCATTCTAACCGATTTTTTCAGCCAAATTTCAAATTAAAAAAAAACGGCTTACATGAAGGCATTTTTCATCAATTTTTACCAGCCAACTTATAATTATAATAATAATAATAATAATAATAATAATAATAATAATAATATTATTATTATTATTATTATTATTAAAATTAAATAAAAATTGATAAAATGCCCTTTAAGTGTTTCCGGTGAACTTTGGTCGGAAAATTTATCAAAATGACCATAATATTTCTTATTTATGACATGAAGAAACAAAACGTGACGATTTAAACTTTTTAAAGTAAGATGGGTCCTTGCAAATGTTTAAAACTTTACAATTTATAGTCTTGTGCCTGAAATTAATTTTAGAAAAATAAAATCTTAGACTTATATTCGTAGCTTATAGGCTGCAGAAATTGTGTTATATATTGCACTAGGTGTTAGGGGAATTAGGCTTGTAATTTATTGAGCATGCTCAAATAATATGTAGTGTAATTTTATTATTATTTTTTTTTTTTGGTACATATATGTAGTGTAATAAATGTGCATAGTGTAGATCTAGATGTGTAGTGTTGAAAAATACTTGCTGTAACATTTAATTTCTAATTAAAACTTATGAAGACTTTAGGATACTTATAAAACCTTAAATTTACCTTAAATTAAGCCTTGAGTTCGGTTGTTTTAAGATTTACCAAATGTAGATATCATTAAGATTTTGGTGAAAACAATTAGGCCATTCCTTTTTTTTTTTTGGAAATGGATCTATTACAATCAATCAAGTATATTACGATCATTGTATGGGTATTTCGAATGAAAAGTAAAGTATTACAAATAAACAACATCAAATGACAATTAAATACAAGCTACTATACAGTAGAAATAAATTAATAGTAAACTTGAAAAACACCCGTATTTATAGAAAATAAAACACATAACCTTTAAAATTATGAGGCATCTACTTTACCACTAAGACAAGGCCTTCTCACCATTAGACCATTCGTTTCAATGGTTCCAACTTCCAAATGTTCCAAGCATTCGATTTTGAAATTAGCTAGCCCCAATTTATTTGATTTAAACTGCCCTTACCAACTCTCAATAATCTTAAATGAGGTAACGATTTCACCCCTTTAAATATTTAAATCACTATTAATTTTCAATTTAAAAATACTTAATTATTATTAAAAAATTGTTATTATTTTCAGTTTAAGAACTTAAATTTCAATCATAATACTTAATTACAATGGAATTTCAATTCAACATCTTTTCAATTAGATTTTGAGAAGAGTTACTATTTGAAAAACACAATACAACAAAAAGGTGTAAGCTTTGTTGGGGTTGGTAGGAGGGTTATTATGGTCTCTATGGTAGAACCAGTCGAGGGGCATGAGAAGCCTTGTGACGAGATGCGGACATTCCCCATGCTATCATGGTTCGTCGGGATGGCAAGCGCCGTTCCATCGCAACGAAGAGAAACAGTTGGAGGTTTAATGCGAAGGTGGATTGGCGAGAAAATCAAGCGGAACACCGATTCTTTCCAATCAATCAAACTGAAACGTCCTTAGCGGAATGGAACAACAAGCATCCTATGATTCATTCCCTTTTCGTTAAATTGTACCATTGTTAATATATATCAAGACGAAACAATATATTTTTTTTTAAAGTGAATTTTGAGGGAATAAACATCGATATATCCTAGGGGCATTGTTGTCATTTCATCCTGCAAAATCGACAAGATTATCAATCCAATATTATGCATAATTATTAACCTACATAAATTATTTTGTTGAGCAAGACACATAACTATGTAAAGATGCCAACCTCAAAATGTGTGAAATAATTGACACATTATACCAAGTCTTGTACCACATATGTGATCAAATTGCAATATTACTTTGGCAGCATAAATTGTGCATCCATGTGATGAATTGCATTATTTTTCAACATAGCTACTATGTTAAATAAATTTGTCGAGTGACCTAAATAAATAATGGATAAGCAATAAGTCACATACAAGATCATAATGAATCACAAGTATAATTGATGGTGGGGAACAACATTGTTTGGTGGCTTGGTTTGATTTTTCGCAGTACAATTTTGTTGTTTTTCTATTTACAAAACTGTTTTGTTAGGTGGGTTTTTTTTTGTTTTTTGCTTTAAAGTAGCTGAATATATATCGATCAATTATATTAATACTAGCGTATCCGGCACATTCGATGTGTGTGTGCAAAAATAAAAGTGAGATATAATTTTAATCAAATACTTAACTTTTAATAATATAAAATTAATTTTCTTATGCATTCTCTATATCAATATAGATCTTTTTTTAACTATTATTATTTATACTATATTTTTAATTATATGTAATATATTAATTATTAAGTTTACGAAAAGTTAAAAAAAACCAGTTTGAAATAAAATTATTTCTTTATTAACAAAATATAAATATAAAGTAGAAAAATGATTTCAAAAAAAAAAGGATGAGAGAGAGAAAATTGGAAAGAGGTGATAATAGAGACGAAAAAAAAAAACATAATTGAAAAGAAAAGAAAGGTTAAAGGAGAGAGAAGAGTAATTAAAGTGTATTTTAGGAATACTACAATTACACATATTAAAGAAAAAATCAAAGTTGCTCATACTTAATATATAGTATGGACATTGAATTAAAGCAAGTGCAAATTATCACATTATTCAAATTCGTAACATTTTTTATGAAGACAGGATGCGAGGTGTTAGGTATAATGAGCATCTACTCTGCCTTTAAGGTGTAGAGTGTACAACATTAGAGTTCAAAATTTGATAGTGTGTGTAGATTGAGTTTATCTGTTTGTCGATAAGACCTTGCTTCACTTTTTTTTTTAAAAAAATTTGTGGTTTTAATTTTCAATTAAAAGGAAAAAAAATTCATCTGTTTGCTCAATCTTTTTTATTTTAAAGATAAGAATATATTAGAACAAAAAAAAAGAAAGAAAGAAGATAAATGTAATGATCAAAATTCAATCTTTTGTCTTACAATTTCAAGCAATTGAATATATATATATCGATTATGTCAATATATTGAATTGAAGTACAAATTATTACATTAGTCGAATTTTTAATGTTTTGATGGATAAAATGACGTCGTAATTGTTTATTTTCATCTAATTTTGTTGTCATTGATGAATCATAAATAGAGTATTGTTCACGTTTCGAATAAAAACCTAACAATATTTTTGAAGAAATTTTTCGCTCCATCCAACGGGGTCTTCGGCTTGTTTCATCAAATGACTATATCGGGTGATTTTTGAGTATGTACGTATTTAATTTTATATATATATATATATATATATTCAAATTAACAAAATCGAATTAATAATCCGAAATTGAAAACTTTAACATCAATAAATGACCACATACACTACAAAATATTTCAAAATCAATAAATCATTGATATGAATTCAAGCTACCTTTGTACTATAATCGACAATTTTACCGATTAAAAATCAAATAAAATCCATCCTTAAAACTCAATTAATTGACAAATTTGAATCAAATAAATGGAATATGAAAGAATTCTATTGAAAAGAGATTAAAATTTCAGACTAATTACACTGAAAAATGAATTTGCTTCCAAAAAAAAATAAAGTCACACAAAAAAGCTACAAATTTTCATAGGAAAAAAAAAAGAAGAAGAAAAATGAAGGAAATAGATTTGTTTATACTGGAAAATAACGGCCAACTGATTTTCAAAACTTTCTGTCAACTTACGATCTCAGCCGTCCATTTCTAGCTCTCCCGGAGGAGTAATCTGGGCCGTCCATCAATCATTCTCATCACAAGACTCCGCCCAGACATCAAGATTCTGATCGGACGGACAGAAAGGGATCTTCCTGTTCACGATCAACCCGCAGAGCAATCCTCCACCGTCCGATTTCGCCCCCTTCATCTTTCCCGCCATTTGCCTCACACAGTTCCACTCCTTCAACGCCGTCGACTCGGCGCCATCGGAGAAGTCGCACGACTCGCCGCCGGAGGAGTGGTGGCTCCGCCGAGATCCGCCGCGGCTCAGCCGGCGGAGGCGGCTCGCCTCGCTCTCCTTCTTCTCCATCAGATCTCGGAAGCTCACCGCCGGCACTTTCTCCAGGATCGCGTGGTCGGCGGAGCGGTAGATGTCTGCGGCGATGTTGAGCACGCCCTGGAATCGGCCGGAGGGGCGGCGGATCTGCACGGCGGTGAACTTCGGGGTTCCGATCGACGTCGGCGGCGTCGGCGTTTTCTTCAGGCAGTTGCTCAGGAGGAGGCGCACGGTGCCGACGAGGTAGTCCTTGATGTATCCGATGGCGAAGATCTCAACGGAGACGGCGGAGGTGTCGCCGGAGATGAAGTCGTCGGTCACTCGGAAGAGGAACTTGTCGTTCCAGGTAGGGTTCTCGCCGCCGACGGAGTCGACGCGGGTTCGGAGCTTGGCGGAGGGGTTTATCCACGTGACGGCGTAGGTCTCCGTCCGCCGCATGCTCCCCGGCGGCGTCTTCAAACCCTGGGCGGAGATCAGGTTGATCTCCAGAATCTGCGTCGTCTCCATTTTTGTGCGTTGATTTCTCTTTCCAGGACGTGTGGTTTCTCTCTCTATATATCGGAGTGTATATCACCTGTATATACACACATGTTAATTCAAGAAAATCTCAACAAGAAACGTGTGATGAGAGAGAGAGAGAGAGAGAGGGCGCCATGGCCAATGACAGCGAGCTCTCTGACGAACGGTAGACTAAATTGGTTGAAAAGACAAATATACCCCTGGAGTTTAGTGTAATCAAATGTCACCATGTCCTTATTCCTTTGTGGGCATTTTGGCAAGCCATACCTTTAACCAAGTGCTTGTATGGACAGAGAAATTAATCAAACTTAAATTTGATCCATGAAATTGATCTCTTAACAAATAATTTGATCATTCAAAGACACAAAATTTTAATTTAATAAACAGTATACATAATATAGTTTATGTAACATTCAAAGGGATAATTCATCTTATACCCTTCCGTTTGTACGGATCTCCAATCAGAAAATTGTATCCAAGTTTCATGGCTAGTCTACACTCTTCGAGCTTTTCAAACTTAGCAAATTCGACTATAACCCTTAGCCTTCCAAGCTTATCGCCAAATGTCTCTTTTATTACGAAGAGCGCCTGGTTGCGAAGCTTATCTGAGGGATGCCTCCTTGTGTGTCCGGGTGCGTTTTTTAGATTTATTTTTTCGTCTGTATATGCGCGCCTCGAGATACTCATTCACTGCATGAACTCATATCTCTATTTGGATTGATATTCTATCAACCCTTCGTTACACGAATTATCAAGATACCCAGTGTAGGGGAGCTCGCGATCCTGCGCTTGGGCTATTTTTCAAGCGTGTAAATGAACCCTTCAGCGGTATGGAGAAGGGAAATCAACTGAGACCACATTAGTAACAACGAGCGACAATGGATTTGGAGTTTAAGGAAAAACAAACACGAAGTTAGTAGCAACGAGTGACAACAAATTGGAAGTTTGAAAAAAAAACAAACACGAACTTTCGTTCCTCGAGAGAGAGAGAAGTTAAATGAAGGGAAATCAACTGAGACCACGTTAGCAACGATGAGCGACAACAGATTGAAGGTTTGAAGAAAAACAAACACGAAGTTAGTAGCGACTGCAGATTGGTGGTTCGGAAGGGACAAAAAAATAAAAAAGAGGGGGGGGGGGGGGGGGGGCGGGGCGGGGTGTCAAAGGCATTGTTTAGAGCAGGCCAAGAAAGATGATGGAAAAGAGGATAAAGGAACAATTCTCAACTTAATTTGCTGTAATAACCATCTTTTACCGCAGTATTAATATCATAACTTATATTACTATTCCAATTTAAAACATTATAAGATGTAAAATCAATGCTTTTACGAATGCGAACTTTTTTCTACTGTATAATAATTTGACTATATATTCATTTTCTTTCTTGGTTATTCACCTTACGATTACGAATGATATGAAATCGCATTATCGATGTATTTGTTTGAAATGTAACCAAGTATCATTTACCAAAATATACAAATGAAATCGAAGATACCATGAACATCTTTTATTTATTGAGATTATACACACAATGCACACACACAAACTCATGTGACTTTCACACAGATAAGCAAACCAACTCTCACCTGGCAACCCCAATTGCCCTCTGTCCAGCAGAGCTATCAGAAGGCTTCCTGCACAAGGACCCTGATCTGGGCACCTTATACTGTTTCATCTTCAGTTTCTTGTTCCTGGATAGCCTCTGCTCCAAGTCCTTAACCCTCCCAGAAAGCGTCGAGATCGCCGTCACCTGCTCGTGGCCCGATTTTATCAGTTTCTCCATCATCTCTCTCAGCCTCTCATTCTCTTCGATCAGTCTCCGATTACTCTCTTTCTCGTCTAAGCTGCTTTCATTGTGTCGTTTGCTTAAAACCTCGGTCTCGTCTGGATGTTCCAACGTTTGGGGTTCATCGTTAACATCAACATCAGCAGCAACAGTGTGCTCGCAGTTGTGGACAGCCACCTCTTCCACTCCAATTGTACACGTTAAATCTCGAGTATTCGCCAACATATTGGTGGGACTCGCTTCTTGGTCCAGTTCTGATGAGGCCTTAGCATCACTCACTTTATGTGCTTCATGCGATGCATTGCGATTTGCATCTTTTTCGATGGAAGCTTCAGTTGTTGGAAGTTCTCTCTGATCAGAAATAAAAGCTTCCCGTTGCTGAGCTGCGCATTTATCAGGCTTGGATGTGGCGTCTCCACTTTCTTTTTCCTCTGATATACTATCAGCTCCGCTAAATGGAAGACCTGAGACCTTTTTAAATTGCACATGCTCTAGAGTGATAGGTGCTTCTACCTGTCCTTCCACAAGCTGGTTTGATTGACCAGCTTCGCTCGTACCTGCGTCGACCATTTTGTGATTTGCGCTTTCTTGTTCGTGAAAATCATCAAGTACCCCCACAGGAAGCTCTTTTATAAGCCCTTCATCTGCGAGCTTTTCTTCACCAGGTTCACCACTATCTGCATCAACCACTCCACGATTGTGCTTTCTTGTTCGCAAGGATCATCAACTAGCCCCACGGGAAGCTCTTCCGTAAGCCCGTCCTCTAGGAGCTTTGCCTCACCAGCTTCACCTGTATTTACATCAACAGCTCCGTGATTATTGATTCCTTGTTCACCAAGATCATCCAGTTTCCCCACGGGAAGCTCTTCCATAAGCCAGTCATCTGGGAGCTTTGTTTTACCAGCTTTCACCACAGCATGATTGCTGCCTTCTTGTGCACAAAGATCATCTAATACTCCAACAGGAAGCTCAGCCAATTCAGCCTCGAGCTTGTCTCCACCAACTGGGACAGAGTCTTTTGCCTTGACTGAGGAGTCATTCAGCAAAGGAGAGACTTCGGAGTTTTGCCCAAGCATTAGGTCATCACTATCCTTCTTGGAAATTGAGTTGTCATCATTCTCATGCACTTCATTGCTCTCGTCTGCATTTTTAATGGTTGGTTCTGATGCTGACTCGATACCTTTTGTCTGAAAACTTTTTGTGCATTCCTTCTCCAAGTTTTCACTTGGCTGTTCTCCAGTCTTCGCCTCTGAAGTTTCCAAGTGATGTGGCTCCAATAAACAAGATCGGGTATCATTATCATTTTGGGATGGTGTCGCATACTCAGTCTTGTTTGAATCATCTTCTCCAGGTCTCTTAGTTTGCTCTTGTGCAGGTGAAGCCTCAGATTTTGCATTCATCAACGAATCAAGTTTCTCCTGAAGACTCACAAGCTCTCTCACCACAGATTTTCTGACCTCCCTGATGCTTGGGTGCAATCCCTGAGAAACAGATAAAATGCAGATCACCAGTCAATCTTTCTGGACAATGACGACTAAATGCGTGTGTTGTATAACAAAATAATGGGTTGCTCCAAGTAGGGAGATACATACGGTCCAGTTGGCCAAATTGAGCTAAAGGCATAAATCCCCAAAATCTATGATCAATCTTCGAAAAAGCACGGGTAAGAAAGTAAGAGACGCTCTTGAAAAATGGGCAAAACAGATACGAATAGAATGGGAAACTAAGCAGGATCCACAATCTACTCAACAAGCAACTTCTGTAAAAGAAAGGGTAACTTAAAATGCAAAAAAAGGTAAGCCAAAAAATTGTATACTAGGAGTGAGCTGCATATATGTAAATATTCAAAGTGTTGGAACCAACGAACTGAACAGATGACTTTCACAACACATCATGAAAATTTAAAAGAAAAACTACTGACAAATATAAGAAAATTAGTTCTTTTAACCAGTTTGTTAACATACCTGAATCGTGTCCAATCTTTGCAGAACGCTCATTATGGTTTCCAGAATAATGTTTCTTTGCTTGCTCTTGTCTTGGATATCAGACGATGACTCCATTGCTTGAATAAGATGCTTTACCTCAGCTATCTGCTCCCTCACTTTGGCTATCTGTTTCAGCTTCTTGAGGGGTTGCCACCGGCGGATATCAAAGCCACGATATGCTGATTGGATGATAACAGCTGCTTCCTCCTCCGACAGTTTTCTTTTACCAGTTTCCTTTGCTTCATCTGCTTTCGCTTCTTCGGCAATGCAGATTTCTTCATTCCTCCTTCTGGCAGATTCAGCATCTTTGGGCTGAACTTTTTCAGCTGCCTTATCAGTTTCAGAATATTTTTGTGAAAAAATTTCCTCTTTGGGCTTTTCCTCTGTTTTCTTCGAATCTTCATGAGTTTTGACAGGAGGGTTGACAGGACTTTCCACTTTCGCATTAGGACTCTTCCCTTGCTGAGTGTTTCCATTGGCAACATTGATAGTTTTCGTAATGCTCTTGCCTGCCTTAGGCCCATTATTGGCAACCTCATCTGTCTTCTTATCTTCTGATGAACTAAGGGCCCTGGTTGCTTCACTGGACCGCTGCTATGCCTTCTGTTCGTCACCAGGAGGACTTAGGCACCTTGAGCTTCCATTTGCGCCTTTCCTCTTGGGCAAGGGATCAACTCTCAGACAGACAGGAGGCAACTTGGGTGGTTTTGGTGGAGAAGGGACTTTCTCTTGTCTCCATCTTTCGTAACCTTCTTTCCTCCATCATCAATTTTCTTCTCTGGATTTTCAATGCGGTCTTTAACAGATGCATCTCTTTCTCTCTCCTTGTCTTTCGGAGTTCCCTTTTCTTCGTGTTGTTCAAGTTGCCTCACAGGGATGTCCTTTGCCCTAGAAGCAGCCTGGCGAACATTATTTTCTCCATCCTTATTCAAGTTTTGCTCACCATCAGTACCCTTCTCCGGTTCCACACTCGGCTTTGTATTTACATCTTTCACCGTTTGTTCTTCCCCCTTTCCCTCTGGCTTGTAAGGTATCCAGAATAGTGGGAACGGAAATAGCCCCTTACCCTCATCTTCTTGATGACGGTTTCCGTCCCTATCTCCTGTTTGCTTTGATGATATGAAGTTATTCAAATCAAGAGGACACCATCCATTCCAGAGGGTAGGCTGCTGCTGTTCAACAGTTTTTCGATTCTCACGCGGTTTGGCTTCCAGGGTACCATCTCTCTGGTCCTCTAAATTTTGAGGCTTCCCATGTTTTTACTTTTAAAATAATCAGGTGGAAGCCATACAATAGGATAAGGTTTACGCTTGGACTGTAGAGGAACCACAGAATCACTCTTTTCCCTTTCCCAATCAGGCTCCTCTTCAATCCTCACATTTTTCTGTTCTTTCCCGTGGGACAGATGATTGGGACATCCACACCAACGATGTTCCCTTGGCGCATTCTTTTCATACTCATACCACGGCTGTTCCATTGCATAACCTGGCGGAGGCATGTGTACAACTGGGGAAAACGGATAACTCCCTGGGTAATAAACCGGCGGAACATGTGGGCAAGGTGGCCTCCAGGCATATAAGCATGGTTGCAGCAGCCATGGCAAGCCATCGGGGAGGTGTAGCCACAGCCATGGTTGCTGCACCAAGGCCAACATTCATAATTCATCAGAGGTCGATGCGGATAAAACATTTGAGCTGGGACAGCTTCAGTTCCTGGATAATAATGAGGCCCATGATGCATTTGATCCTTCTGATAGGGAAATGACTGCACATTGTTGTACACAGGTTCCATCTCCAATTGTTTGGAAAAAGAAAAGCCTCAGATCAAGCACAGTATGCAGAAACAGGGTTGAAACAAAACCATCTCCTGCAAAATAGCATCATACTCATCAAAATTGCAGACATGGAAATTGAACTCTAGAGATCACCTAATTAACAAAAGCAAGAATCCTTCAGAAACGCATCAAACAGCACATCCCGCTACAATATCAGTCTCAATGATCCAAAATTTTCTACGGCTGAATCGAGATCCACACTAAAATTCCCACTGTCTTAAACTAAATTTTCATCTCATTACCAAAAAATCAAAATTCCGAGTAAAAATACAGCATATCCACAGGACATTATAACTCACTTTGAGGCCTGAAAAACGAATCAAGCTCCTCGATACTATACGAACCAAGCTTGAACACATTTTTTTTGTTCCATAAAATTTGAACCTCAGTTCAAACTTGACTTGATTAACTAAAATATGCTAATATACGCGTAAAAATATCAAACTACTCAAACTCGACTTGAGTTTAGTTAAAACTCATTCAAACTTGGCTCGTTTAACAATCATATCAAACTCAAATAAGATTTCAAGCCCGATGAAAAATTTGAAACAAGCTTGCATAATACTTTAATCGGCTCGAATTGATTTGTTTACACCCCCACTCACATTTCATTCAATCGTACTTACAGAATTGCAGAAAATCAAATTAATCCAGAAATTTCAATAAGAAGCACACCTACAATATCAATCTCAATAATCCAAAAAAAAATAAATCTACAGCTTAATACGATCCAAACTAAAATCCCACTGAATTAAGCACAATTTTCTTTCAATTCACCAAAAAAAAAAAAAAAAAAAACAGATTTCCAAGAAAAAACACTGCATTTCCAAGCTCAGCTACAAACACATTGCAGACAACAAAAATCAAAATCAAAATCAAATTATAATAAACAAATAAAACACACACACGCACAATTCCACTTACAAATCAGCGGAGACAAAAACAGCAAGAACAGCAGCAACAACAACAACAAGATCCTCCCAAACAATCCGCAGATCCGAATGACTCAGTTTCCGGTGCAATAATCGATCCACCAACTCTAAAAAATGGACCAAAAAATCACTATAAAAAATCTCAAAGCGCTTTCGTTCTCCGATCCATTTTTATTCTGAGATTTTATGAAATTTGCGAAAGCTTTGAAGAACGTTAAATACCTTCGTCAATGGCGGATGTTGAGTGTTCGACTGATTTCCAGATCTTTCCCGCGGTTTTCGAATCATCTGGAGTTGCCACGTGGAATGACTGGGGTTTTTGTCAAGTGTTCGCGGGTGTAGATTGAGGAGTTGTGGGAATGACGTGGCGAATTCCCATTGGAGGAAGGGGAGAGCTGGGGATTGGATGGTGTAGGTGGAACGGGTGGTACTGGATAAGGTTATCCAGATGCTTCTGCGTAATAAAGTGTTGTTTTTGGGCAAATTGCACATCATCCTTGAAAACCTCTAATTTTTATATTACACCCCCATAAATTACAAAAAAAGAGACTCACCCCCTTGAAATTAAAGAAGAGTGATTGCCCCCTCCAACCCCGGCTTCATCCGTGTTGGGGGGTTTGGGGGCGGGGGGCGGGGGTGTTTGGGGTGGGGTGTGTAACTAATTTTAAATGTGTTTTGGTGAACAGATATAATAAAACAAGATACCTTTCGTTTGCCAAACTCTCGAACATGTTTTTCATAGAAATCTTTGACAAATTAGGCAAGCACGAATTTAAGAGCAATTACGCAAACTATGCATTGACATTTACACATTTAAATTTGTACAAACTTTGACTGACACGCTTCGTTTGCCAATAAATTTTCAAAATAAATTGTTTTAAGGTTATGTTGGAACAAGAATTATGACGAGGAAAAATGGAAGAAAAGTAAAAATGATAAAAAAATAAAAACATAGAGTACTATCATTTGAAGTAAAGAACAAAAAATTTCATATTATTTTTATTACTAAAATTCTAAAATCAAATGGAGGATAAATGACTGAAATGAAACTAGATTACCAACTTGAGGACTAAAAGTTTTATCTTAAAGATTAAGGACTAAAACAACTTCAAATTAACATTTAAAGGACTATTAACGCCATATACATAATTATTAATATTCAATTAGACTAAAAAGGAAATGTAAAATTAATCTCTCTCTCTCTCTCTCTCTATATATATATATATATATACATACATAATTAACAAACATATATCCAACTAATTAAGCGCATATGTGAATAGTATTCTTTAATTTTATTTTGTCATGTATGAAATTCAAATACTTTTTATATAGATTTAAGCAAGTATATTTATGATTGATGTTTGTTTAAAAGAATCTAACAATTATCAAGTATTTAAAAAATAAGATGGATTAAATTTTAATTTAAATATAATAACAAAACCAATATTTTATTTACAATATGTATCATTTACTTTAATAATAATTAAAATTTTTGATTCTACATAAATTTTTAAAAACTTCATTGCATTAATTATATCAAAATTAATATTGAAATAAAACGTATTCTATTATTATATACAATTTTTTGATATATTCATTTTATCGATTTATATTACAAAAGACCTAATTTATTTTTATCAAACTATTTTTTATAATAGAAATTTATGAAAATATAAACATAAAGATGTATATTTCATGTGCCAAGGCACGGGACTAAATAATAATAATAATAATGATGAGGTCGGATTCGGTCCGGTGAACGCGTCACTCCGAGCAAGGGATATGTTCGAGGATGGAGGTCCAAAATCCTTTCAATCTCCGAGCAATGGTGTACAAGTTGCTGGTCGGGGTTCTATTCTGCAAGGAAGGAACACACGTGAGCCGAGCCGGATGTGTCTCCGGCGAAGACCCTCCGACGCTCAAGTCAGTATTCGAGCAGGTAATCGGAAGGTAAAGATGTAATTTTTGTGAATAGTTCCCATGTGAATAGTAACAGTGTGCTATTTATAATAGTAACCGGAGGCGAGTGGGCCGGATTAGGGCAAGATTGGCCCAGCCCCATTATCCGTACAGGGATATTCCCTGGTACGTGCCGGGGATGCGTCGGGTACGCTTTGTGTCAGTGGAGTACACCCGGTGTCATAGGTCGTTATTATTGGGACCACATCGAGGAGAGGGGAGGTCACCGATGGGCTAATAGTCTCCGAGGAGGACAAACACCCCGATGAGGGCTAATGACTCCGGGGAAACACTTGGGCGTCAGCGCGTCCTGATGTATTCTGATCGGACATAGATGGCAATGACGCAATCCTGGTCGGATCGATCTGACACATGGCAGCCTTCAATTCGGAGGATTAGGCTGAGGTGGCGCCGACGTGGCCTCGGGAATATTGGGCCACATCATTAGTCCCCCCAGTTCGGGTCTTGCTCGAATATACATAGATCGAGCAGGCCGCGAACTTTCTGGAAGGCGCCGTTCCCATTCTCGAGCATAAACTTCCCGACCAGGCGGTGGCGGTAACTCCGAAAATTTGACCGTTGGGATGTGACCGTTGGCAATAATTACGGGCGACGTTTGGACTTCCCGAGGAGCAGTTTTACCGCCCTATAAATAGGGGGTCCGGGCGAGGGTCCAGGCGTGTCATTTTTTCATCGAGCTGAGATTCGAATCCGAGCATAAGTTTGAGAGCACCGAGCACGTCAGACATATTCCGAGCATCCGAAAACATCTTCGTCCAGCCCCAAACCTAGGTACCTTTCCTTTTCTCTGTCCTTGTTCTTTTCGTTCTTCCCTTTTCATTAAAATTCCCTAGGCAACCATGAGCGGGTCCGAGGGCGGTTCCGACAGCCAGAATAGGATTGCGGAGTACTCGTTTAGCGAGGGTTTGAGCGACGTAAATTTGTCGCTGTCTTTGGAGGCCGAAACCTCCGTCGAGGGGGCGTCATCCCGGTGCCGGGGCGAGGCCAGCACTAGCCGGCCGAGGACAGGCGGCAAAAGTCCGAGTAAGGTGGAAGAGATGAGGCAGTGTATGATGGCCTAGAGCGGGGCGGATCTTCGAACCCCGTCGCACAGGTTAGTCGACGAGGAAGAAACTCCTGATCGGGAACCTCGTCGGAAGAGAAGGAAGGCCATCGCAGGCAATCAAACGACGATGAGTTGGGGAAACATAATCGCGCACAACACTGATCGGGATGTGGAGAAAGTGATGGGCCACTACATCCGCGATTCGTTCAGCGTCATATGGCCGAGCAGAGAGGAATCTATTACGGATCCCCCCGAGGGGTGCGTTCCTATCCACTATTCTCACATCGAGAACGGCCTCCGGTTCCCCATCCCGTCCTTCATCTGCTCGATCCTTAACCATCTGAACATAAGTCCAATCCAGTTGACCCCAAACTCATACGCCTCAATCTGTGCCTTTGTTGTTTTTTGCCACTGCACCGACCAACGTCCCACGCTGGCCAACTTCTCCAGTATTTTCCAAATAAACCTTTCGAGTAGGTCCTCCCCGGACGACGAGTTCAACTGTTTCTTTATAAGCGCCAAGAACGGGAGAAAGATCATCGAGACGGCCTCGTCTTCTTACGGGAGTGACTGGAAGCAAAAGTGGTGCTTCATACAACATGATGGGGAGTGGCCGGTGAGGCGTGTGCATAACCCGGAGGTAAGGAAGCTCTCCCTGGTCGGACCTGGGTCGAGTAGCTGGTCCCGGGAGTGGATCAATGGACATAAGGCGCAAGGGTTGCTGTGCCCGATCTTCATGACCCAGGAGCGGTTCCTGGTAAAGGCCGGGCTCTCGCCGGCTAGACTGGATACCGAGGACATCGCTTTTGGTTGCCTCCCCTTCCACCTCCTTTTTTTTTTTTTTGGGTATATGTATTGTGATTTTGTCGCCTCGAGTTATTGTGTTTCTGACCGGAGTTTATGGCTTTGATCGTGCAGATCTAAACGTATTGGAGATGGGGAGACTCAGGCATATGAACAAGGTAGCTGGTGAGAGGAGGAGGCCATCTCCCCCGGCGGAGGACAGGCGTGCTATGGCGGAGGCGCCTTCGACAGCACCGCCGGTGATGAGGGCGGCACAACAAGCCCCTGCCCGGGCCATCGTTGCGGCCATTGACATCGAGGATGAGACTCCTCTAATTCGAAAGAGGAAAGCGGCCGATCCTGCGCCGAAGAAACCCTCCGGGCCAGCCCCGAAGAAGAGGACCCTAGCATCAAGCAAGGGCAAACTCCCCGCGGATGGCTCCGGTTACACCTCCGAGGAGCTGGAGGTTTTGAAATACGTGGACGTCCCCGAACCCCGATTTGGCCCCAAGTTCGGGGATCTTTCCCAGTCAAGTGTCCTCAGCAGGGAGGGCGACAGCTGAAAGATAGCCATGAGGAGCTTCCGGCGTAGCATCTTCAGGGCCGACCAAACGCTTCTGACCGAGCTCGACGATGCCGACTTGGCTGCGAGCATCGCGGAGGACATGAATGCCCTCCAGCAAAAGGTTTTTCATGGCCTTCGTCGGCTGGATGTCAGCCGCGCAAGGTGCGAAAAGGCCGAACGGGAGGCTCGAGGAAGCGGCCTTCAGGCGGATCTTGACGAAGAGCGACAGAAAAACCAAGTCGCTCAACGGGAGATCGAGGAGGAAAAGGAAAAGTCCCGCAAGTTGGGGGAGCGGGTGAGTCAGCTCGAGCTTGAGTTCAAGACTAAAAAATCCGAGCTGGAACAGGAGATAATCGCCCTGAAGGAGAGGAACAAAGATGCCTTTGCTCGGGGTGAGAAGAGGGGTGACCGGCAGGCGAGGGCCGAGATGAAGGCTCGCATTCCTGAATTCGAGAAGGAGGCCGTGAAGCGTTTTGTACGTGGCCCTGTCTTCGAGTACGCGACAATCCTCCTGTGTGCCGAGGACACCCATCAAGCGTACCACCGGGGTTTCAATCAATTGAAGGCCCGGGGAGTCCTCCCCGAAGATTTCTCCATGGAGGGCTATGGCATGCACTTGAACGACGTCGGGGAGGAGGAGGCCGAGGAAGACGATCCGGAGCCGGCCTATGAGGGCGCAGAGTTCGACTCGGTGCTCTCTATTGTGAAAAGGCAAGTCCGGAACGAGCGACATAAGCGCTTGGGTGAGCCTCTCTCCCCGGATGTGGAGCCCGATGATGCAATCATCGTGGAGCAAGGGGGGTCCGACGTGGGGACGTCAAGCGCCCCGGCGATGAACGTGGCCGGCCCTGAGGCCGATCCAGCGTTGGTGGCGGCGGTCGAAGGAGGTTGCCGAGGAGATATATAGCGGATAGGTTCCTTGTATTTTGAACTTTTACTCCGTTTTTAGTTTGTAAGCCCGAGTGGGCGAGTTTTCAGACCATTCATCAATGAAACACTTAATCTTTCTTATCGAACTGTGAATTTAAAGTTTTATCGTCGAAATGTGAATTATGTTATGCGACACGTAATTATCGTCGGGAAAATTTTGAAACGTTTTGACGAGGAACATGGCATAATTAAGACCGTGTAAAATAATCTGTAAATAATTCATTCCGACTTAGATAATTTAAAAACTTAATAGTGGGGAAAACAGTTGTTGAAAAAGCCAAGCGGCTCGAGGAGATGTCTCATTAAAACTTCGATGAGAATTTACAATGTTAAATAGATTTACAATGCAAAATATCTTTCTGCTCGGCCACATAGCACTCATATGTAGAACCTCTTAAGGTTCGAAGTGTTCCAAGGGCGAGGCAACTCCCTCCCCGACATATCCTCGAGGCGATAGGCGTTGTTTTTGCAAATCTTGGTCACTTTGAACGGGCCGTCCCACTTTGGGTCTAACTTCCCCACAGGGCGGGAAACTTCGACCTTCTTGGTGACCAAATCCCCGATCTGGAATGTCCGGGGATGGACATAGCCATTGTAAGCACGTGCAGTAGATGCCCGGAAGTTGTCCATCCTTCGCAAGGCGGCACGTCTTCTCTCGTCGGCGAGGTCTAGCTCGGTCAGGCGAGCGTCGACGTTGCGATTTCATCGAAGTGCGCGACCCGAGCAGATGGGTGCAGCACTTCGGCAGGTATGACGGCATCGGACCCGTAGACCAAGGCGTATGGGGTGTCGCCTGTCGCGGTTCGAGGAGTGGTCCGATAGGCCCAGAGCACGCCTGGGAGTTCATCGGCCCAGCTGCCCCGAGCGTCGGCCAGGGCGGTCTTGAGTCCGTGGAGAATTGTTCGATTTGTGACTTCAACTTGACCGTTGGCCCGAGGGTTCCCCACCGAGGTGAAACGCTGCTCGATCTTGAGGCTAGAGCACCATTCCTTTATCCGGCGGCTTTGGAACTGGGTTCCGTTATCGGAGATTAGGACTCTGGGGAGTCCGAAACGGCAGATGATGTTTTTCCAGACGAAAATCTGGACGACCGAGTCAGTAATTTTTGCGACGGCTTCCGCTTCGGCCCACTTGGTGAAATACTCGACGGCGACGATAACGAACTTCCTTTGCCCGGAGGCCTGAGGGAATGGCCCGAGGATATCGATCCCCCACTGATCGAATGGCCAAGAGATTTCAACGTTTACCATCGTGGCGGCAGGTTGGTGGACAAGGTTGGCGTACATTTGGCATGTTCGGCACCGTCGGACATAGTCGAAGCAGTCTTGAACGAGGTCAGGCCAGAAGAACCCCGCCCGTGACACCTTTTTGGCCAAGGACCGTGGTCCGGTATGGTTTCCACAACACCCTTGGTGTACTTCTTCGATGACTTCCTTGGCCTGTTGCTTGCTCAGGCATCGTCGAGGAGGCCCATCAAAGCTTTTCCTGAACAGGCGCCCCTGCCCGTCGAGGGCGTATCGAGCGGCTTGTCGTCGGAGTCTTTTGGCTTCGACGGGTCCCTCGGGGAGAATCCCGTCCTTCAGGTAGGTGACTAATTCTGCTATCCAATTCTCGGGGGGCTCGATGGAAAGGACACACTGTTGGGCCCCAGACCCGGTCAAGGGTGTTGGCGAGCTCAACATGGTTATGCTTCTCTCCTTGGTCCCCCTCATCGAACTCGCCAGCTTCGACAACTGATCAGCCCTCTCATTTTCCGCCCGAGGAATTTGCTCGAGCGAGAACTTGGCGAATCCTTCCTTCAGTTTGATGACCTCCTCGAGGTACCTTGCCATCGACGCTTCCCGGGCGTCGTAATTTCCATTGACCTGCTCGGCCACCAGCTGTGAGTCGGTCAAGGCGATGAGTTCGTCCACATCCTTATCCAGGGCTATCTTCATTCCTGCGGCGAGGGCCTCATACTCGGCCTCGTTGTTGGAAACTGGGAATTCTAGGCGAATAGCGAAGTCGAGCTCGTTGCCTAAACCATCTCGCAAATAGACTCCAGCTCCCCCTCCGGAATTTGTGGAGGACCCGTCGACCATGAGGGTCCACGGCGTCTTGGGCTCCACTTCCACCCTCGGGGCAGTCTCCACCAAGAAATCCGCCAAGACTTGTGCGTGGATCGCCGTTCGTGGCTGGAATTGAATATCGAACTCTCCGAGCTCTACGGCCCATTTCACGAGCCGACCAGAGGCATCGGGTTTTGCCAGTACCTGCCTCAACGGCTCGTTGGTGAGGACCACAATGGTGTGGGCCTGAAAATACTGTCTCAATTTCCGGGCGGAGTGGACCAAAGCGAGGGCGAGCTTCTCGATGGTCAAGTAATTCCGTTCAGGGCCTTGGAGGAGCTTGCTGAGATAGTACACTGGGCGATGTACCCGATCCTCCACGTGTACTAGTACTGAGCTGATGGCATCCGGGGAGACCGCCAGGTAGGCATAAAGGGGTCTCCCCGGAACTGGTTTTGTTAGCACGTGAGGTTCGGTCAGGTATCTTTTCAATTCGAGGAGCGCGCGCTGGCATTCCTCGGTCCATTTCCAATTCGGCACCTTCCTGAGTGCTCTAAAAAATGGGAGGTTCCGATCCGCTGAGCGGGATATGAATCTGTTGAGGGCAATTATGCGGCCCACTAACCTCTGAACCTTCTTTACCGAGCTGGGAGGCTCGATGTCGAGGATGGCGCGAATCTTCGAGGGGTTGGCCTCAATTCCCCTATGACTGACGATGTATCCGAGGAACTTGCCACCCCGGACCCCAAACGTGCATTTGCTTGGACTGAGTTTCAGGCCATACTTCCTCAAAATATCGAAAATCCGAGCCAGATGCCCGAGATGGTCGGAGCCTCTTTCGCTGCGAACTATCATATCGTCGACATAAACTTCGACGGTCTTGCCGATCTCGTCCTTGAACATGAGGTTCACCAACCTCTTGTACGTCGCCCCGGCGTTCTTCAGCCTGAAAGGCATCACGAGGAAGCAGTATGTCCCCGACGAAACAACGAATGACGTCCTCCCCCTATCCTCCTCGGCCATGTAGATTTGGTAATAGCCTTGGAAGGCATCCATCATGCTCATCAATTCACAACCGGCCGTTGAGTCCACGAGTTGATCAATTCGAGGAAGGGGGTAGTGGTCCTTCGGGCAAGCTTTGTTGAGATCGGTGAAATCGTTGCACATCCTCCATCGGCCGTCGCCCTTGGCAACGACAACGACATTGCAGAGCCACTCGGTGAATTGGATCTCAACTATGTATCCGGCCTCGAGGAGCTTGTTGATCTCCTCCTCGATGATCCGGTTACGCGCTTTACAGAATATTCTCTTCTTCTGCCTCACCGGCCTAAATGATGGGTCTACGTTGAGGCGGTGGACAATGACTTCGGGGTCGATTCCCGGAAAATCTGAGGCCTTCCATGCGAAGACATCGACATTTGATCGGAGGAAATTGACCAACATGACCTCGTGATGAGGCTCGAGGCTCGACCCTATTCTGGTGGTTTTCGAAGGATCGCCCTCGACTAGGTGGATAGCTTTTGAGTCCTCAGCCGGCGTTAACCTTTCTTCCTCGATTCTTCTTCTTTTCGCCGGGTCAGTCTCAGAGGACTCGGGGATGTCCATCTGCTGGATAGCGGCCTCCACTGGTCGGGGTGCGGGGGTCTTCTTGCCCTCCACGGAGGTCGAATAGCATTTCCAGGCGTCCAGGATCCGGCAAGTAACCTGGCCAACCCCTGCCGGAGTGGGGAACTTCATCTTTAAGTGATACGTGGATACCACCGTGCGGAAGGCGTTAAGGGCGGGCCGCCCGAGGATGATGTTGTAGGCGAACGGGGCATCCACTATCAAGTATGGTATCATCAATGTCTTTCTTCTCGGAGCCTCCCCCAGTGAGGTAGGGAGTTGTATCATGCCGAGGGGTACCACCTCGGATCCTCCAAATCCGACGAGGGGCGTTTGTACGGGGGAGAGTGTATACTTCCCCAAGTCCATTTTCGCGAACGTGCTGGCGAAAATGACGTTGGCGGAACTCCCGTTGTCGATCAAAGTCTTCGCGACGGAGTAGTTAGCTACGTCCAGGCTGATGACCATGGGGTAGTCCGGTGTATCCTCGAGGACCTCCGTCTTAGGTATGTGCTCGAGGTCTCGATCAGAGAACTCGAGGGCTTCCTCAACTGATGATTTGGCCTCCGAGATGGCGTTGACGTACAACCTCTCATTGTGGTAGCGCTCCTCAATGTGGTAGCGGGCCTGGTCGAGGCGCCTTTCCACCTGCCTCCTTCTCGACTTGGTGTCTCCTCCACTGGGCCCGCCGGCTATGGTGTGAATCACTCCCCTCGTCGGGAGATTGTCAGGGACGGCGGGCTGTTTATCGAGGCGCTGTGCCGGAGTGGGGTCCCTTCGGGGGGAGTGTGATCTCTCCCTCCTCGGAGACCCGGAGTCATCGTCCTCGAAGGACGGGGAGCAGTGCCTGCGGCTGCCTTCCCCCTTATGGCCTTGCCCCTTCTTCTTGACGAATTTCTTAACTTCGGGGCAGCCGGTATCGATGAGGCGCTGAATCTCTCTCTTGAGGGCGTAGCAACCCTCGGTGTCGTGGTTACCCACTTGCTTGTGGAAAGCACAGTACTTATTCCCCCTCGGGGGGGCTCCATCTTTGTCCTGGATCTTCCTCGGCCTCCGGAAGATCGTGGGGTCGTTGGCGTTGATGGTGGCGAAAATTTCCTTTCTCGACATTACCAGGGGGGTAAGGTCGTTATCTCGTCTACGATCCTTCTTCTCCCCGGCGTCCGGTCTCCTCTTGAATCGCATGTCCTCGACGTTCATGTATTGCTGGGCGATGGACATGACCTTTTCCATTGTGGCCGGGCGTTTCCTGGCTAGGTGATGAGGTCGGATTCGGTCCGGTGAACGTGTCACTCCGAGCAAGGGATATGTTCGAGGATGGAGGTCCAAAATCCTTTCAATCTCCGAGCAATGGTGTACAAGTTGCTGGTCGGGGTTCTATTCTGCAAGGAAGGAACACACGTGAGCCTAGCCGGATGTGTCTCCGGCGAAGACCCTCCGACGCTCAAGTCAGTATTCGAGCAGGTAATCGGAAGGTAAAGATGTAATTTTTGTGAATAGTTCCCGTGTGAATAGTAACAGTGTGCTATTTATAATAGTAACCGGAGGCGAGTGGGCCGGATTAGGGCAAGATTGGCCCAGCCCCGTTATCCGTACAGGGATATTCCCTGGTACGTGCCGGGGATGCGTCGGGTACGCTTTTTGTCAGTGGAGTACACCCGGTGTCAGAGGTCGTTATTATTGGGACCACATCGAGGAGAGGGGAGGTCACCGACGGGGTAATAGTCTCCGAGGAGGACAAACACCCCGATGAGGGCTAATGACTCCGGGGAAACACTTGGGCGTCAGCGCGTCCTGATGTATTCTGATCGGACATAGATGGCAATGACGCAATCCTGGTCGGATCGATCTGACACATGGCAGCCTTCAATCGGAGGATTAGGCTGAGGTGGCGCCGACGTGGCCTCTGGAATATTGGGCCACATCACCAGGTGGTCCGAGCACGATTGATTCCGGATAGCACCCATGATGACGTCGAGCAGGAAGTCCATCTGGACACTCTCGACCTTGAGTAGCTCGATGTTGAACCGATTAAAAAAGTCTCTTAAGGACTCATTGTCCTTTTGTCGGATTTTGTGGAGGTGGGACGGTGGCAGTTTGGCCAGACTTTTGGTCTGGAAATGGTTGACAAACTTTACCGCCAGGTCGGCGAAGCTTCTGATCGATCCGGGGGCTTGCCGGACGTACCACTGCGAGGCCACACCTTGGAAGGTCGTGACCAGCAGTTTAGCGACGAAATCGTCGTCGATCATATGCACACGCATAGCGTGCTTGAACTGTATGAGGTGCTCCTTGGGGTCGGCTTCCCCGTCGTAGCGGGGCAAGTCCGCGGGGATCCGCACACCCCGTGGAGCACGAGCTCTCTGGAGATCGGGGCTGAGGGGATCCGTCTCGTCAGGCTCGAAATAACGTTGAGCAGACCCCTGGCCGGACCGGTGTGATACCTCCTCGAGCCTTCGGTGGAGATCTTCCATTCGGTGAGACAGCTCACCGATGTTTACTCGGGCCCTCTCCCCGCGGCGGACCTCGTCGATTCGCCGCTGCAGCTCAGTGGCCTGGTGGGAAATCTCCTCCAGGCGTTCCCTCTTGTTTCGGGCCGGGATCCCGGACGAAGCGCCCACGGAGGATTCGTCAACCTCTTCGTCGAGGCGGGGTGGCGGAACTCGTCTTTCCCTCCGGGGCTCCCGGGGCGCTGGTCCCCGTTCGCGCGCCGGAGCATCATCCCGCACGGCGTCGGTTGCCCGAGCACCGCGCGGGGGGCGAAAATCATCCCTCCGCACGTGAGGGTCTTCTACGTCTGCGGGCGGAGCGGGGTTTGGTTCCCCCCGTCCCCGGATCTCTCGTAGGAGAGCGTTGAACTGGTCAGATGTCAGAACCACGAGGCTCTGTCCGACGGTGGGCGAAGGCGTCGCGCCGACGATCTGGGGCACGGCTTGGGGCGGGACGTCGCTCGGCCCGGGAATGTGGGTGGTGGTGATTTGCGGAGGCAAGGGGTTGGTCGAATCCCCTGGCTCCGTCCCGGTTCGTCGTGTGTTAACCATTCTCACTTATCGGAATAGAAAGCCGCCCTCCTTCTAGCGCCAAATAATAAATAAAATAAAATAAAAAACCTTAAGTTTCAATTTAGACTCGCTTATTGCGAGTTATTAACTAGCTGCAACCACCACTTTCCAAAGTATCACCTACTCATTTATGTATTCAACTCTATGAGGCCACAATATTGAACAACACGGCAAATGACTTCTCTGGTTGACTTACATAATAAATTTTACTGTAGTATCAGTGTAGCATCTTGCATTTCAACGATGGAAATTTCTTATATGAATCGAGTATTTGTGCCTATCTATATACCCGTTGATCCAAATTTAATCATATTATGTATATATTAAAAAAAATAATATATAACATACGACTGAATTTGAACTGTAAAGTATATATACCTAATTTATGAAAGAAATTCCCGACAACGACTGTATTGAGAGACGAGGTCAGTACAATGCATAATTTTATAATTTCATTCTTCAATATTAAATTTTTAACTATATTTTGAGTAGCGTGTTTAGAACTTCAAAAGTCTTTGGTCCCGTACCTATTTTTCCTTTCCATTAATTTGTCATTCCCTCTATAAATACAACTCCATATTCCATTTCCTAAATCACCAAGCTCATAAAAAACATCTCATACATTATTCCACCAAAGTTTTTTTTTTGTTTTACATAAAATGCACACTAAACTTATGCACTTTCGTATTTTAGTTCTTGTCATATGGTTGGTTACTTTGGTCTCAACCACGATGGCCGGAATTGTAGTGTATTGGGGCCAAAATGAAGGTGAAGGCCTCCTAAGAGACACATGCTCTTCGGGGCTATACAAAATTGTTAATATAGCATTTCTATCGACTTTTGGCAATGGCCAAAAGCCTCAACTAAACCTAGCCGGCCATTGTGACCCCTCGTCCGGGGGATGCAAGAAGCTAAGCAATAGCATTCAGCAGTGCCAGAACCAAGGCATCAAAGTCTTGCTCTCCATAGGCGGTGGCGACGGGAGCTACTCGTTATCGTCGGCCGATGATGCACGCCAGGTGGCCGATTACCTCTGGAAGAATTTTCTCGGGGGACAATCCAGTGATAGACCCCTGGGTGATGCCGTTTTAGATGGTATGAAACGAAATTACCAGCCTCATTTGTTGAGCTATGTTAAATTATGTCCGGTTGTGTACATTTAGTCATATTTCAATTCTGATGTTTTATAATACAACCATTGCGAGTAAGATGTTGACCTATGAAAATGTATAGCATTGCTAAAAACATGATTTAGTTTGAGTGTTGAAATAGACTATTATCATACTTAAATACATGACACTTTAACTAGTATCACCAGAATCACTTTTGATTTGGTGACACTAGCTAAATTGTCACCCATTGGAGTGTAACAATAGTCTATTTTGATACTTAATAGTTTCACATAAAAAAAAAAAAAACAATGTAGTATAGTTAACATTTGATGTAACTTATTGAGGCAATTTTTATGAAATATCACAAATAAGAACACGATTGAGGCATGTTTTAAAAGCATCACATCATATGTGTCAAATTAGGTCACTATATACCAACTTCATTGCATTCTTTTGTTCTACAATAGGCATAGATTTCGACATTGAGAAGGGGCAAGATCACTATTCAGACCTTGCGGGAAAACTATACGAGTATGGCTTACATGGCAAAAAAGTGTACTTGACCGCAGCTCCACAATGCCCATTCCCCGATCAATGGCTAGGAAATGCGCTCAAAACCGGGCTTTTCGACTTTGATTGGGTCCAATTTTACAACAATCCGTCCTGTGAATATACCGCAAGCGATCCAAACAAGTTTAAGAATTCGTGGAATCAATGGACCTCGTCCATACCAGCGAGGAAGATCTATATCGGGCTTCCGGCGTCGAAAGCGGCCGCCGGAAGTGGTTATGTCCCAAAGCAAGTGCTAATCTCCCAAGTTCTTCCATTTGCTAAGGCGTCCTCCAAGTATGGAGGGATCATGCTTTGGGATAGGTTTAATGATGAGAAAAGTGGATATAGTGCTGCGGTAAAAGGCAGTGTTTAGAACTACTTATTTTAGGCTTTGGTTTCCATATTCAATCATGTAATAAGGTTATCCTATGCCCTTAAATTTCTAGTGTGTCTTTATGATTTCATAGTGTGAATTCAGTCAATCGTGTAATAAGGGTAATTGGATCCCTTAATAAATGTGTCATAAATATTATTGTACTTATTTCTAATTATTTGTTCTTCTTGAAATTTGAACCGCATTATGTTTAATTAGCTTCATTTTTTTTTAGCTAAATTGGAGTATGACTATAATTTCCTTTTCGATACTTGAAATACTTAAAAATATTCGACTCATAATTATAAATAATTTAATTCTTTTAATTCTAATAACACAAGCAAATTCTTAATATTTTAATTGAAACATATTTATAATAGATTGACCATCGAACTAAAAAAAATCCATAATTTTAAATAAACAAAGCAAATATGTAACTAAATTATACCCTCAATGGGAATTTATGTCAATGTTGTATAACTGCATATGTAGTCCACAAGCTTAGAAGGTCCATGTACTTTTATAAATCTAAACTCAACAGCTTATAACAAAATTCCTCAAAACTGGCTATTTAAATTAAGTACCCCAATTTTCAGGACGTTTTGCATTTTGATACTCAACATTTATGTAGGTACAACCATTTTGCTCAAAGTTTATCATTTATGCTCTAATAATTTTTTATCGTTGTTCTGGTAAAATATTCTTGAATATCCCGCCAAAGCATGAAAAAAAAATCACAAATATCAAAACACCAGAATAGTGAAATATATATATATATATACACACACACACACACATATATATATATATATATATATATATATCAAAACACAAATGATAAACACTTGGTTACGACACACGTACCTTCACAAAGATTAGATGTCAAAGTGCAAAATACTCTAAAAACCGAGTCCAAAATTGATATTTATTTAATTTAATGCTATTTATTTAATCGATATTTAAGTCCAGCCCAAAAAGTATTGGGCCTGGTCCACAACGAACTCAATCTTAATCAGCCCAATTCTCCAACTGATTCTATTTCCGATCCACCTCCTCCACCGTCGGCAGCTTGTCTCACCTGAGATCTCTCTCTCTCTCTCTCTAAAACCCTCCGCCATAGCTCCAACACCTCAGAGCTCCAAAATTCACATCAAAGGAGAAGCAGAGCAATTCAAAAATCCAAGAAGAAAAATGTCTCCATATCTACACCAAAGGCCGCTCCACAGCTCCTCATCAGATCCCCCTCGATCCCGCCAAAATTACCAAAAACCCACCGCCGCCCTCCTCAGCCGCGGCCCGGCCTTGCTCCTCCTCGTCCTCGTCCTGCTCGTTATCCTCGGCGTGCTCTCCCCTTACGTGCGGTCCCCAAATTCCCTCATCTCGTTCAATTCCAAGTGGCGGGTGTACACGCTCCCCGATGCGGCGGCGTACGTCGCGAAGAACAATACCCTGATCGTGTGCGCCGTCAGCGAGGCCTACTTGCCTTTTTTGAACAATTGGCTGATTAGCATTGCGCGGCAGAAGCAGCAGGATAAAGTTTTGGTGATTGCGGAGGATTATGCGACGCTTGACAAGGTGAATAAGCGGTGGCCGGGGCACGCGGTTCTGGTGCCGCCGGCGTTGGAGGCCGCCGCCGCTCATAAGTTTGGGTCTCAGGTGGTTACTCTGATTTTTGTATTTGGTAATTGAATTTTTGGAATGTGTACTCAATTAGTACAAAAATTGATGTTGTGTAGGTGAATTTGATACTGATAGCTTGATCTTGTTTTCTTGAATCTCTGCCGTGAGTTGCAGTTGGTTTAAGAATATGAGTAACTGTGGGACATTTAAATAACTAACAAATACCATTTGAGTTCCAAAGGTTGTTGTATAAATGTAGTAAGGATATCAAAAGGGTATGCAGATTTTATTTTGTACTATAGGAAATATAGATCTGTGCTGAGATCATGTTCTGTTGTTGGATTTTCGCCAGTTGTAAGCTAGTTGTGGCTTAGTTATTTGAAGGGCCATTATTAAATACATTGGTGAGAAGGGATATCCTTGTTGAGCATTTTGTGCTAAAGCTTGAGTTGTTAATCCTTGATGAGCTCTTGAATGTTACGCAAGCTTTGTGTAACTATCTCCCATAACTTATTTATTTCTTGTTCCTTGTTGTAGGGCTTCTTTAATTTTACAGCCCGAAGACCCCGTCATCTCCTTCAAATCTTGGAGCTTGGCTATAATGTTATGTATAATGATGTCGATATGGTCTGGTTGCAAGATCCCTTTCCTTATCTGGAAGGCGAGCACGATGTGTACTTCATGGATGACATGGCTTATGTAAGTATTCCAATTGCTTCTTGATCCAAATTCTTCATTGCGATCATTCATCCATTATCAGTTCTAAGTGATCCAGCCCGAACTGGCTTTGTTCAGCATTTTATTTAATGCCTCTTAAATAGATAGTTCGATCCCAAACTTTGTTAATCTGAGAAGTAAGCCCATGTATACAAGAGGTGTGTGAAGTATAAATACCAAATCGTCCAAGCTATCCTTTTCAAAAAATAACAACACCAGAAAGTGCTCTGTAGTTGATTTCCCGGGGAACAAATAGTTGCTCTATATTAGGCTATTCTTATTGTGTACTGTTTTTGCTCCTTTACAGTGTCATAACTCCTAACTGAACTACACTAGGTAGTTTGAATTTAATCAGGTTAGTATATTTGACTAACTTATAAGTTTGAAACTTAAAGATATCCCAATGCATATCTTTAACTGAAATATTGTTCTTTTTGTCAATAATGAATTCTTTTTCTACCCACTTGAACTGCCAGGTGAAACCTCTTAATCATTCTCACGATTTGCCGCCTCCAGGGAAAAAGGGCCGGACTTACATCTGTAGCTGCATGATATACCTGCGCCCCACTGCTGGAGCAAAATTACTTATGAAGAAGTGGATTGAAGAACTTCAGGCTGAACCTTGGACTAGAGCAAAGAAAGCCAATGACCAGCCTGGCTTTAATTGGGCACTGAATAAAACTGCTGGGCAGGTATAATTTTTGATGTTTTGATACTAAAACCAATTTTTCCCTTTTGAGTTTGATTCCTATATCGTTGGAAGCATTTGTTTGCATGATTGTTTAGAGATTTTATGTGAACTTTCTGGAAATGTTTTTAATTCTCAGTATCATGCGTGTAATCCCACTCCTTTCTTCTTTCTGCCACTACTCTTGCCCTAAACCAAGGGGTGGGGAGAGTTTACATGAGGAGTTCACTGGTCAACTAACTCCCTGTGAGTTATCAATGGGTAACCTGAGTTATAAAACCTCGTTGGACTGTGCAGTTTCTGGGGTTATAAGTGATCGTGAAATATTCCACCACCCTCCCACCACCACCCACACTCACACACACAGTGAAATTATAGAAACATGCCTGTCTCCATTGTTCATCCCCTCCATAGCTTTTAGATGCTAGCTACCACTAGAAAGAAATATTCAGTTCGCTTATAGTAATGCTGTTATATCAAGTTAACTTATCCCTGCTTGAATCATCCGACAGACTATCATCTCGGGAGAGAGTATATCTAAGGAAATTTTTATGTATGATGAGAAAGTCCATTTGTTTTGAAGAATTGGTTTCCTTTTAATTGTAGCTATGGTGTAGGTCACCTCAACTGGAAGCACGGGTGTTGTTCTTGACAATAGGAAGTAAATCTCTTAGACAAATCATTTTTTTTTTCATTGTTCCTCGTAGCCATATGTAAAAAAGGAAAGATAAAAATCGAAACAACAAAAATGCGCTCAATTCCTTTGACTCAGTTACAATTATCTGAGATTTCGTTTCAGGTGGATGTGTATCTATTACCTCAGAAAGCATTTCCGACGGGTGGTTTATACTTCAAGAACAAGACATGGGTAAAGGAAACCAAAGGAATGCATGTTATCATCCACAATAACTACATACTTGGTTTCGAAAAGAAGATTAAGCGATTTCGTGATTATGGTCTCTGGTTGGTGGATGATCATGCCTCTGAGTCCCCGCTTGGCAGATTATGACGAGTTTGTGGAGCCTCATTGAACCGGGCTGTTGTTGGAGTACAACAGAACTTTATCCACAAAGCAATGGTGGGCATCTTCGACAACCTACCTGATTTTGACCTCACCTTCAGGCGCGTTCGTTGTTACAGTTTCCATTGTGAGCACGGTCTTTATTCTTTTTATTCATCAACAGGATCCAATTGACAGATTCCTTAAGTATCCCCACTGATTTTAAGTATTGCCACTCCCAACTACATTATGAATCATTAGAGGGAATATGATGATATAATAAAGCGGAACACCAACATCATCATGTATGATCTGACGGTTCATAACTGAGTTGGATGTTATATCCGATGCGGTAGTATGACACGAGTGTACAAGTCATCGCATTGTAGCACCTTTGTAATAGTTCTTTATATTCTTGATTGTTTTACATGAGAGTGTTGTTCTGCAACAGTTATATCTTCTTTCTTGGGAATACATGTAGAGATCTTCTGGATTCATGTCATTTTGTGTTAAATACAGAACAGTGTAATTATTCATGGCGTTTGAGTACTTATTCAATGTTCAATTTTCAGAAAAAAAGCAACAAGAATTAAAAAAAAAAAAATTACATGAGTTGCAATTGCAAGTTGGGGGATTTTTGTGATATATATATATATATATATATATATATATATAAAGAAAATATAGAAAAAAGCACTGGGAGAACAAAAGAGAGAAAAAAATAATGTGAAAATAAAAATATAAAAAGAACCGAAAAAAGTGGTTTTTTACAGCTTAAATAGCACTCTGCGTTTGCCGGGAGTCGAACCCGGGTCTATTGCTTGGAAGGCAATTATCCTAACCGTTGGACTACAAACGCTTGTTGATTCCTACTTCATATCAAACCTTTCTATTATGTTTCTCTGTGCGTGTGTGTTTTGGTTAGGATTTGGAGTGGGGGTGGGGGGGGGGGGGGGTTGAATTATCCAATTTCTTTTCCCATCTAATAAGTGTAATTATCATTGGGTCCACTTTACCTATTTCATAACACAATAATTTTTCTCGAATTGATTGTGAAAAGGGAAGGTTAGGTGAGAAAATTCCCACACACCAAGAACCCTAAATATTAGATTTTGCCACCAATTCATGCATGGTCAATGAAATATCATACCAAAATCTAAGCTTAGATTTGTGCAAAATATGGGCTCATGCATTGGTTGTTGCTTTAGTAGTGGCAAAGGCAAAGGCAAAGTCAAAGTCATCATTAAGCCATTATTAAAGCTATATTTTACACTTTTTAGACAAACACACCCCTATGAGTGTTCCACTTGGCATGAATTTTTGAGTATCATCAAAAATTTATTGCCTATTTTATCATCAAAATTCCATATGGAAGTAGTTGAGGATAACAATAAATTAGGTTTTTGTTTGAGAGGCTTGTGAAATAAATACAAATTGACTTTTAAAATAGTAAGAAATACCAAAATAAATAAATAAATAAATAAAGAACATACACATCCTTCAAGTTTTTTTGAGATATTTAGTCCTTCACTTTTTGAGGTAATATATGAGAATTTATTGTGTTAGGTTATTTCTTTAAGTGGGATAATACTTTAGGAAATAAATATTTATTTAAAATCATCCCCATATATATATATATATATATATATATATATAAATAGTGAATTATGATCATATAATAGTTCACTTTTATTGAGAGAGTGAAATAATTGCAAATAGGCACACAAACACTTGTACAATAAATTTGTCTTCTAACTACTAGACAATATATATGGCTAGTGAATCAAGTAAATCCATTAAAGATACTCAATAAATATTTTTGAGTCTTGGGATCTATTTGACTCAACAATTGGTAATAAATAGGTCAACAATTACTTAGATTCTAAATAATCACATATGAAAAATGTAGAACACTAGATTCTTCAAACGGTTTATAAGTTTGTTATCCCTATTTTGCATGCTCGGAATTATTTCACACACATTAAGGAGAATTTAATAATCGTAATTTTATATTTTATTTTACTGATTTATCCCTATCAATGACTAATTAAAACTTTTCGATTAAAACTTTTCGATCATTCTAAATATTGATGCCTCGTCGAGGGATGTTTTTTTAGGAAAAATATATTAAATACTGTCTTGTTTTTATAAAACGACGAAAATTTCGAAATATTTTGCTAAAACGACTAATAATAGCAAAATAATATAATATTTTTCATACAACAATACTGTAGATGCCATACTTGTTTTAATCATTATAACAATATTTTATAATTTATAATTACATAAAAATATAAATAATTATAATTTATATTCATATTTGTGGAACTAAAAATCCATAACCTATTGAACATACGATCTTTATCTTACTGTTTTAGCTAGAGCTATTAGTTTTGAAATTTCGTTTTGAATTTAAGAATCCATTTTATTGTTGAAATTAGTTTTATGTTATGGTTGGACTTTGTATACTATTTTTTTTTTACACACACAAGAAAAAAAAATGCACAAAGCATTATTATTTGAAAAGAGGATATTTTTAATAAAATCCGAGGATCAAACATAATATTAGGGGTAGCTCATTCGGCCGGTTCGGTATATACCGAATTGAAATTATAAAAAATGCGTATCGAATACTGAATTGAATTTTTCAATTCCGTTTGGTGTGTTTCGAAATAAATTTTAATTCTATTCGATTTTGGGCTGAATTATCGAAATTTAATTGAAAGTAAAAATAAAAAAAAACTTAAGAAAATTATAGAAGAAAATGAGTTTTAAACAATCACGATTATCTTATCCCTATGCATATATATCTATATATATAAATATATGTGAAAACTATAATATATATAAATTCAATATTAGATTCGACATGGTATGCCGAACACCAAAATTGAATCCAAACCGAATACCAATTCGTTTTTTAAAAAATTATTTGTTTGGATTGATGTTTGATTTGTACTAAAAGATGTCAGCGCGATTCAATCGATTTATTGAACTGTGCACGTTATTACATAATACTTTTTAGGGGTAACAACAATAAATATGCATAACCTTTTTTTTGTTCTTTTTCATTTTTTTTATTGGTAAATTGATGCTCACTCCATTTACATGCAGAGGAAAAAAAAAAAACCATGACAAGTATTTGACTATTTAAATAAGTAACGATAATTTCACCTTCTAACATACTTTACAGACAAACCCCTCTGTAAATCAGGGATCTCCTCTCTCTCTCTCTCTCTCTCGTCTCTCTTTCTTTCTCCTCCTATGGATACAACATTTCATCATTAACACAATACATATGCAACTTTGTGTGTGCGTAATTGCGTATAGATCTTCGAAGACCACGGATGCCACGTCATCGTCCCGCATGCCCTCAATAATCTCTTCTCTCTCTCTCTCTCTCTCTCTCTCTCACACACACACACACACACACACACACACAAGAAGCGACTGGAATTCTTTAATACCGGAAAAAAGGGCTCATAACGAGGGGGAAAAAACCAAAACCCAATCTTGCTATTTCCAGATAAAAAAAATAAAAATCCCATTATTTCATCATCCAAAAGAGCTGTCCTTTTTTGGCCAATTCTTTTTTGGGTAAAATATGCGTACAGCTACCGTATTTGAGCACAAACATCGGTGCGCGCCCCATGTATAGCTAAAAAAGATTGAATCTTTACTCTCTTTTCTTGATGGGAGTGTAAATGGGTTCACTCGAGAGTGGGCAGCTATTGAAGAGGGATCACCATTTGCTGCGCTCTTCATCTCTTAGGAGTAATAGCAATGGATTTGTGGGCTTAAGGAGCAGATCAAGATTTGCAAGAATTGTGCTTTTGACGAAAATTGACTATCTTCAGTTGATTTGTGGGGTGGCTGTTTTCTTTTTCTTTGTTTTCCTATTCCAGATTTTCTTCTTGCCTGGCTCTGCTGTGGAGCACGGAAATCATAAATCTGATAAAACCCATGATATTTTTGGGGGGAAAAATGGTGGGGTGGAATTTGGGGACTTGTCATTCTTGAAAGAGTTGGATTTTGGTGAAGATATAAACTTCGAGGCTTTGAGAAATGTGAACAAGTTTCAAAAGGCTGCTAATGTGGCGGATGAAAGTGTTATTGGTTCAAAGAAAGTTGTGAGATTTGGGTACAGGAGACCCAAGCTTGCCTTGGTAAGCATTGTGAAGATTTTTCTTTTTTTTGAGTTTGTTAGTTCATTAGGAAATAAACTGTTTATGGGTTTTATTTTTTATTTATTTAATTTTTTTGGGGGTTTTTGTGTTGAAATTTTGGCTAGTAGTTTAGTTGTTGGAGCAATGTTGTTAAAAGGGGGTGTTTGAGAAATGTTTGCAGGTGTTTGCAGATATGTGGGTTGATCAACATCAGATACTAATGGTTACCGTTGCTACCGCATTGATGGAAATTGGATATGAAATTGAGGTGATAAACTTACTAATCAATTACTTGTATTTGCTATTTCTTGTTGTTATCATTTTGTCATTGTGATTATGCACCTCTTTCTCCTCATGCTCCTCTCCCTCTCTCTCTCTCTCTCTCAACAAAAGGTAAAAACTGCTATTTCATATTGTTTGTTGTTTAATATTAGGAATATCCAATGCAGATATGTTGTGGTTTATAACTTGTAGGGCATACTTGTATAAGTTTTAGACTTTGATCGAAGATTCATGCTTCTTCGTTAGATTATGAGAAATATGGTGAACTTTATTCGTGTATTAAGAAATAGAATTTGAAATAGGTTTGAATTATGAACTAAAAATCAAGATTTGTGAATATATATAAGCTTGAGCTTAAATTTCATAATTTATCATTGTTATTTTGCAGGTTTTCTCACTGGAAAATGGTCCTGCACATGCTTTATGGAGACAGATCGGGGTCCCTCTCAGTGTCATTACAGCAGATGAGAACATGAAGTGCGCTGTTGATTGGCTAAAGTATGCATAACACTCTCATTTTGTCATATGGATGAATTTTTTATTAATTTTGCACCTCATTTTTGTGAGATTTTTTCGAAAAATTGGGATCCGCGGTGGCTATTGCATTATATTGACGTGTGTGCTATTTGGAATTAGTTATGGTTGCAGTGGCTACTCTAATTTTTATGTTTTTTCTTTGCAGCTATGATGGCATACTTGTGAATTCTCTGAATGCTGTGGGTTTCTTGTCTTGGTAAGCAATGTCTCTACATTCTGTAATCTATCATACACACTGGAGTTAGTAATTTGATCTTCTTATCTTGACGGCATGCTAAATTTTGGTTCTCATAAGTTGAAGAATGTGGGGTGTGTGTGTGTAAATGTGTGTGTATACATATATATATATATATCTATATCTCTGTGTGTGTTAAAAACATTTGCCTCCCTGACTATACCCGGTTTTGCATTTTACCAACTAGGTTTTTTGCCTTTTATTGTCGAAAATACTCTTTGCCGATAAAATAAATGGTTTTACTTGTTACAGTCTTATGCAGGAACCTTTTAAAAATGTTCCTCTTGTATGGACCGTCCACGAACAAGCACTTGCTACTCGATTGAGACAATATGTTTCAATTGGCCAGAGCGAGCTCGTTGATACCTGGAAAAAATTCTTCGGCCGGGCAACTGTTGTTGTCTTCCCAAACTATGTTCTGCCGGTAATCATTGTTTTCCGTGTTAACTAACCCTGTGTTTGGATCTTGGATTTTAGCGAGGTGACCACTTGAGGAAAATCTCTTCCACTCACCAAATGATGCAACTTTATGCTTTAGCTTTTGCACTGTTTCCTTTACGTTTTCCTCATTGAATTCTTTGATCCAGACACAACATTTAAATTATGTTGGTCTTACTTTCAGAGAGATGAATTTTACTGTAAATATCTTTTTATATATGTTATTTGTCTGATTATTGGTTTCACATCAAGTTTTTATGTTGTTATTATCGTGGTATGATGATTGAAAAACACACATATTTGTATCAAAATAATGATTGAAATAAATGAATATATACATTTTTTCTATTGATATAATGGTTCAAACTGATTTTTTTCGGAAAATAAGTTTTATTTTGGGGGAGGTTTGGTATTATTTTGGGAATTGAAAAATACTTAAGACAATAATCTATGAAAATGTTAGGAGATATATCCTAATTGATACTAATCACTTTTTAAACATAATTCAGATGGCTTATTCGGTATGCGATCCTGGAAACTACTTTGTCATCCCGGGCTCTCCCGAAGAAGCTTGGAAAGCTGACAAACAAATGGTTTCTGCAAAAGACGATGCTCGTTTGAAAATGGAGTACGGAGCAAATGATTTTGTTGTTGCAGTTGTGGGAAGTCAGCTATCATATAGAGGTCTATGGCTGGACCATGCCTTCATCTTACAGGCTTTATATCCACTTCTCACTGATTTTGGCGATTCAAGCTCTAGTCTCAAAATCATCGTATCAACTGGGGATAACACAAGTAACTACAGTAGCATTGTGGAGGTGAGAGCGTTGAAGTTATTGAACGACAAACTCGTTGGAAAGTTTAAACTATCATAAAAGAGAGACATTTATCCTATGTTTGGTTTGAAAATCTTTAGAACATGACACAGCTTTCACAATGCTGTTTGATATAAATTTTTTTATATGAAATTTTAAGTTTACATCCACGTATATTTATGGATATGTGTCATTTACAATATTTTATAACCTTAGTTTAAACTTCATAGAAAAACAGGAAAATATTGTTCCTCTAACAAACGCATGAAACGATGGCGGTGGCCCTTTTTGTCCCTTGCTAATGTGTGGAATGTTTTGTGACAGGCCATTGCTTCGAAATTGGGATATCCCAATGAAACAGTAAAGCATGTTGCTGTTAATGAAGATACGGAAACTGTAATAAGCATTGCTGATATTGTGATATACGGATCCTTTCTTGAAGAGCATTCTTTTCCCGACATTTTGCTGAAGGCCATGTGTTACGAAAAACCCGTAATAGCCCCAGATATACCGACAATTCAGAAATATGTAAGTATTTATGAATTTAGGTCATCTTCTTTTGTTTTGTTTTCATTTTATTATTATTATTATTATAATAATTTTTTTTTTGTTATTTGTTTTAGAATGTGACGCAATATATGCTTGAAATTTTCATGCTGTAGCTTAATTGGTTAAAACATAGATTAATCGGCTGAGTTTCAACACTGTGCTCGAGCTTGAAACATTATATCACGCTCAAGCTTGAAGAGCTTGATTTTTTTTTTGTTTTTTTGAGCTCGAGATTGAATCAATGAAAACTAGAATTTTTTTAATTTGAGATCAACTCAATGGTAAAAAGATTAATTTACATATATATTTTTTCATTTTTCATAGTGTTTTTATTTAGAATTAGGATAATATATATATATATATATATATAGTAATATATACATATGTATAACTAATGCATATATTTAATTATATAATATATGATTACAACAGTTATTTAAAAAATATTAAAATTATATTCTGGCTCATCAGCCTTGAATCTAGACACAGATGGCTCGAGGTCAATCTCGAGCTTAATTGAGCTCGACTCGAGGTTGAGGTTGGCTTGTGAAGCTTGTGATTCAACTTAACTCGGTTGCACTCCTACTTGATTTTAGAAACTAGAAATTACACCCAAATAATCATGGCAGATTAGATGCTTGGTCCAACAGACACTAATATATACCGTTCTTTACTCACTGAACTAATCATACATTAGGAAATATATTGTTCTGTACTTGCTATGCCCTTTGTTTGGTACAACTTAAAGTGAATCTTGATTGAATATTATAAACTACAGCCTTCTTTTTTTTTTTTTTTTACCTGTCTAAATTCAGCTACTAATTGAATTGGCTACAATCTTAGGTTAGCGACAAGGTGAATGGCTATCTTTTTCCAAAGGAGGACCTGCGGGTTCTCACAGGGCTCATGTTTAAAATGGTCTCAAATGGAAAGTTGTCACTTGCAGCGCGAAATGCCGCTTCAATTGGTAAACACACGGCCAAAAACTTAATGGTTTCGGAAAGCGTGGAGGGATACGCTTTACTATTGGAAAATGTTCTCACACTCCCATCTGAAGTCGCTGTTCCAAAGGCTGCCAAAAACATTCCTATGAAACTAAAATCCGAATGGCAATGGCACTTTTTCGAAGCAATTGAAGATAAGCATTCTTTGAAGAAAATTGAGACAAAGTTTTTGGATAAGGTCGAAAAGCAATTCAATCGTACAAATGGAGAGAACTCTATGGCTTTGATTGCATCAAATGATACACTTTTGTATGCCATCTGGGAAGAGCAAAAGTATGCCAATATCGCCTACATGAGAAAAAGAAGAGAGGATGAAGAGGTTTGTAGTTTTCATTTTTTGTCTTGTTTTTGTAAGATTAAGCATGAGATACTGCGAGTTTAAGCTCTGAATTTTGATTTGGTGGATATTGAATGATCATCTCATATAAAAGCTTAAGCTGTTAGAAAAAAAGAGCATTAAATATTTAGTGTCACCAACACGCTTGCCCTCTCATGTGCAAATGGGAATTTTCTTTTTTCTTTTCTTTTCGTCGAGTCTTGCACGTGATTTTTAACAGTGGTGATGTAACTTTTTATTTGGGAACTAATGCAGTTGAAGGAGAGAACTGATCAACCTCGGGGAACTTGGGACGAAGTATATCGAAGTGCGAGAAGGGCAGATCGGTCGTTACACGAAAGAGATGAAGGAGAACTTGAGCGGACGGGCCAACCACTGTGTATTTACGAACCCTACTATGGACCGGGGACTTGGCCCTTTCTGCACAGCGCTTCACTCTATAGAGGGCTCGGGCTGGTTAGTGTTCATTTTCTACAAGTTTATTTAATGTTTTTGCATTCATTATAACTTCGTATGTCGTTCAAATGTGTGCTCTGAGTTTGATGTTATTTAGCTGATGCAATTTATAAATTGTCTCTTTTTTTAGTCTACGAAAGGGCGAAGACCTGGTTTTGATGATGTTGATGCACCTTCTCGTCTCCCACTACTAAGTAATGCTTACTATCGAGATGTCTTGGGAGAATATGGAGCCTTTTTTGCAATCGCTAATCGGATTGACCGCATACATAGAAATTCTTGGATAGGATTTCAATCTTGGCGAGCTACGGCGAGGACGGTATGTGATTTCGATCTTGTACCTATGTGCAATCACACGAGGTTACCTTCTTGGTTTCAAAATTAAATATACCCCCTCCTGCTTATTGAATATGATCAAAACTGGCAAAACTTATCAAGATACTTGGACAACAACATCCTTATATGCAAGAGCAATTTGAAAAGTTACTAAAATTTAAACTATGATATCGTTAATGATGTGTAATAATCCACAGAAGGTGGGACTGTAATGGTGAGATTAGTTAGAAGGGAGATACGTGTAATTTTTTAACCAACAATGGATATTTGTGCAGTGACTTTTCCTTATGAAATACTGGTTTCATGTCTAATACAAGTAATTCAACAGAAATCTTTGTCTAAAAATGCCGAAAGGGCATTGTTGGAAGCTATCGAAACACGAAGACATGGAGACACTTTGTACTTCTGGGCCCGTTTGGACACAGATCCGAGGAACCCTTTGAAATGGGATTTCTGGTCATTCTGTGATGCGATAAATGCCGGGAATTGCCAGTAAGTGTTTTTTGTCATTCTAATAAATTAGTTTAGTATTTCATCCCACAGTAGTGGTAAAAGATAATGCGATGGATTTGTGAGGTATTCGGTGGCGCCTACTTGTTAATCCCACTTGAGTATTAGGTTAATTGGTCTTTCGCAGAAGCTAAATTCAAATTCTTCAACAGTTTGATATTGTTTGGAATGACTTTTCGACTCTTCTTAAGCTCAAAAAAACTAAAAATTGCAAGCTTCATCCTCCCACCTTTTGGCTACTTTGAGGTCTTTTTGGCAACTTCTAGGATTTTTTGTTAATTTTATTTTCAAACGCGTTCGAGGCTTTTACTACTAACAGCTTTTCTCATAATCTCTTTGAATTAATCACTTCGGAAAAGCAGAAGCCCTTGCAAACACACAAACATCTCTCTCTTATTCTCTTATTTTCATGTCTTTTAGGTTTGTGTTCTCTGAGGCTCTGAAACACATGTACGGTGTAAAGCACAACTTGAGTACACTTCCCGTAATGCCCTCGGATGAAGGCACTTGGTCCGTCATGCATTCTTGGGTTTTACCGACTAAGTCCTTTCTGGAGTTCGTTATGTTTTCAAGGTTAAAACTTCTCCAACATCTTCATTCTGATGAAATGCCCGTATTACCCCTCTAAGCCGAGGTTCTTGTTTTGCCCGTATTACCCCTCTAAACCAAGGTTCTTGTTTTGCATGTATGAACTTCTCCAACATCTTCCATTTGTAGAATGTTTGTGGATGCACTTGATGCACATTTGTACGACGACCACCAGAAGACGGGGCGTTGTTATCTCAGTTTATCAAAGGTACTAGTCCATCCTTGTATCACTAATTATTCAATCACGTCGATTTAGAAAGATTTAAGTTATATTATCCCCAAAACGGTTGAGATTAAGGGCGGATTGATAAGTTAGCAATGATTGCCCTCCCTCGTAACTGTGCAAACGCGCACATCTCCACCGCTGGCTCTCAAATTACACATGCTTCTCCTCTGCGAATTATACGTCGCTTATCTTCACCTCATAATTACTCCAGTCTGTGATACACGTAGTAAAATGATGTCATTATTCAAAATTTAATAAACTTCCCCACTTGCTTCCGGATGCGTGGACGATCTTATTCAAGTTTCCTGATAATTCTTGTTAGATTTGATCGAATTTTTATGGTCAATAGAACATATTTGTACTTTTATAACCAAGACAGTAAGTTTGTGTAATCATAACTAGTTGCAGGTGAGGGTTGTGTACTCCCATATGATACTACCTTTTTCTCCTCTAATTGTAACCGTGGAAACACGAGGAAACGACATTTTCTCGGTTCATTTCTATTCCAAAAAATCCCGAAAACGAGTATAGGTTTTGGAAATAGATATGTAAATATCAGTGTGTTCTTTCTTCTTCTCTCGTTCAATTCTTCTGCTTTCTCTCTCTCTCTCTCTCTATATATATGTATATGTATCTCTCTCTCTCTCTCTCTCTCTCTCTCTCTCTGTGAAAGAAATAACATGCATACATGTACGAGTGGCAGGACAAGCATTGCTACTCCCGTTTACTTGAGCTACTAGTAAACGTGTGGGCGTACCACAGCGGGAGGCGGATCGTGTACATTGATCCAGAGACGGGTTTTATGCAAGAGCACCACGCGTTCAAAAGCAGAAGGGGCCGAATGTGGATCAAGTGGTTCCAGTTCAGTACTGTCAAGAGCATGGACGAGGACCTGGCAGAGGAGCTTGACACTGACCGCCCCAAGAGACGGTGGCTGTGGCCATCAACGGGCGAGATCTTCTGGCAAGGCGTATACGAAAAAGAAAGAAGAATGAGATATAAACAAAAAGAGAAAAAGAGGCAACTGAGCAAAGACAAGATCCAACGGATGAGGAAACGAACGCATCAGAAAGTGCTCGGGAAGTACGTGAAGCCTCGTGCAGATGAGGCCAACTCGACCCGGCTCGCCTCCCGGTAAATCGTAGAGGTAGTACTAATTTTTGAGGCTTTTATATATACACTAATTAGATTAACTAGTCTTTTATTTTGTATCATTTTTTGATTTTTACCCAGAGCGGGATGGCTGGGATTGTAATTTATATATCTGAGGTGTATTTAGGTTTGCATCCTTTATAAGATGTTTATTGAGGTTTTCTAGTGAGAGTAGACCAATTTTTGTTCACTTTATTTGTATTCTTTTTTCGACTTGTGAATGTATATGTTGGGTGATTTCTCTGTCTTGTTAAACTCTGGAGTCTGGCAGATATGTGAATGAATTTGTTGTTGTAATTTGCAGCATAAAAAAATATCTTGATGAGTTGCTTGGTTGTCTTGGCAGTGAATTTTAGAGATCTATTTTTTGTTGTGATACGGTAAAAAGGGCGAGTTGGGAGACTCAAATGTGGTTTCCCTAACCAAGGAAAACGTACCTTTTGTCAAATCTTGATGAAATTAAACCCAATTTGGTCATGCAGCCCCACTGACGCTATTAAATGAACCCTATCCCTCAACGAACATCGAACTAGGCATTATAAATCGGTCATTACTAAGCTCATAATATTTCAAAATAATTGACATTGATTGAAATATCAAAAAGAGGATTAATACAAGAACCATATGCAGCGAAACAGCTATATTGCCAATCCCTTACAAATTTTTTTTTAGGACATCGTAATGTCACTCTTACCTATTACAGTTAATACCGGCAGGAAAACCAGCCTTCAAAGTCCCACCACCTCATTCGCAACTTTAGTAATTGCATTTCAGCCGCAAGGGCCAACGATATAACAGTTGGACAACTTCCATCCTAATTGAAGCACACAAGAAAACATGTCGCATCGGCTTGGTAATTTACCAGACTTGGAAACAGATAGATTCAATCGGTAAGTTTCAAATTTGCTGGTCAAGAGCCTTGTTTATAGTATCAGATTCTTGGAGCTGCACAAAATGCAAACATAGTCGAATCAAAATAGGGACACATTTGAAGTTGTGAGAAGAAAGATCAACAGAGTAGATGCTTAATCCTTACCTCCACCAATTGTTGCCTCAGGAAGCCGTTCGATAGAATACCTGTGCTTGGTAATGTACATGATCGGTACACCAGGGATCTGGCAATCAACAACAAAATTTCATGGTCGAATTTCGAATAGGAAATGATATAAATTATCCTCAACTCTTATACTCTCGCATTGGTCATTATGGTTGTTACCTTCCTAATTCTCCGCTTCAAATCTCGATCGCAGGTTGCAACAATGTAGCATTTGTGCTGCATTATAGGTCATGATGACAGTAGATGAATTAGTTTGGTACATAATTGCTCGGGGCAATCTCAAGAAACCACAATTTGGAATGTCGAAGCACTAAATAGGATGCAAAGAATTGCACTTTTATGATTTAGAAAATCAAAATTTTAGCTGATTATCGACTTAAGTTGTACCTGTGTTACCCTGTCAACAAGACAATCATCAGCATAGGTACCCTTGTGAGTACAGGGAAGCCTTTCAAACCGAGGATCCTTGGCAATTCTGTCGATTAGAGGGGACAGAAAGTTAAAAGAGGGACGCAGAACAAGATTAATGGCCACAACAAAAAAGTGATTTCAGCATGAAGATATCATAGTTAGACCACCAAAAAATAGACTTGACACAACACAAATGCTATTCCAGTGTAAAAGAATCTCTGTTTCAACATCGGTAGGTTCACATTACACAACCACGAAACAAATTCATGGCGAAATAAATGGTGATCCAACAAAATATTATCAAAAATTTTCTGGGTAATCTCATAGCAATGATTTCTTTCAGTATTAACATGGTCCCAATTGAGTACTACATAAGAAGGTACAAAAGAAAATGTCATTATAGCCTAGAAAAGCTTTTAGGTTGTCTCATCCTTTGTACTGCACGAAAATTTCCTCGTAAGGTAAAACATTTTGAGAAAATAATGAAAAAAAAGCTATACATGAGATTAACGGATCAAAATAAGGTAAAGAACAAAAAAACATGCCTGAGAGCAACTCGGTACTTTTGACCCAACTTTTCAAGCTCGGCCATAACGCAGTCTGTGATACAAGGAGTGCCTGTACAGGAGCAAATGATAAGTAACTACTTAACAGCCTTGAAAGCACACAACACACAGAAGTAGCGACCAGTGCCAAGCAATTTCACTAAGCAGAATGAACTCTCCATGATACATTATGCAACGAGGTGAAACTTACATTTCGCATATAAGCAGTCCATCATTCCTTTCTCCAAATCCAACTGCACAAGATTCGAACATTCACAAAAGAACGCAAGAAATCATCAGTTAGAATCCTATATGCAACGGTCATCAGGAGGTGAAAATGCTGTAAAAAGCTTTCTGCCATTTCAATGAATGGAAAATATCAAAATAATCGAGGGGAAGAACACAAGAATAATAGCAAATATAGAAATCTCAACAAACATCATTATTCATCACCAATAAGCACTTCAACTAATGTTTCTGTTCAACTCCTCACATTGTATGGGGCTGTTGAAGAAACTTCGAGAATTACATCTCAATTCTCTTAAAAGTCCAAAATTCTCCATTGCTAACCCTCACAAAACATAATTTTCCGATAGTTGCAGCGAAAATGTCTACTTACAACTTATTAAGCACTAAAGAAAGAAAATAAAACTTGAGGACTCACTTTATTTTGAATGGAGAAATTAATAAAGTTAGTATCCACCAAAACACGGTATGGCGGCCCCAGAGCAGTGTTGTACTTGAAATAGAGAGCAGATGAAACTTGAGGCCTGCATTAACAAAACACAAACCTCCATTAAACGTCAACACAAACATCTAAACACAGCATATGATTAAATTTATACTATAATTCAAACAAAACTAAACAAAAAAAAATAGCCCATATAAAATTCAAGAGTAAAGAATCCAAATACAACATCAAACGCCTACCAACAGAAAATCTAACTACAAAAACGATAAAACAAAAGCGCTTACACGTTTCTGGGGAGCTTTTCTTTGGTTAAATCCTTCTTATTAGGGTTCAAGACCTCCTCTTTGTAACTGCAACACAAAAATGAACAAAAATTATAAGCTATTAAATCGTGACTTCATGAACATAACAATACGAATGGATAGAGAAAGCTCACTGTTTAATCGCTTTGTGGGTGACGATTTTCTTCATGACAGCAAATTTTGGGGCTTTCTTCGCTTTTCCCATCTTGAAATCGATCTGCAGATAATCAAATTCCGAAGAACGTTTGGGGATTTAGCTCAGTTCAGAGCTATTGAAACTCTCAGGCCTGAAACCCTAATTCGGCGGGGATTTGGGATCGTGAGTCGGGTCTCGGTCGTATGGCTCGAATTTGAAGTCGGTTACTAGGCCCATATTCTCTCTCTCTCTCTCTCACTCCTCTCTCTCTCTCTCTCTCTCTCATAAAGGTGTTGATTTGACTAAAATATCCTTGATGTAGTTTTGGTGGTATAATTAGTTTGGTAAAAAAGCATACAAAATAATATGTTCAAGTAGTATTGTTATTCTTGAATATTTTATCGATTCATAATTACAGTTATTAACTTGGTACATTATTATATGTCGATTTGAGGACTATATTGTTTTATTTTTTATTTTTGGTTTAATCACTAAATGCAAGAATGGTAACAAGATGGGTCTGGCCAATCCCGAGACCCACCATGCCAAGAAATTTTCGAACCCGATAGACTTGGTTATATTTTAAAAATAATTAAAAATATTTTTTTTAAAAAATTATATTATCATAACTTTTTAAATATGAAACAAAATGATAGTATTACCAAAGCACTAATTAATTACAATTTTTTTTATGAACATATTTTAATTTTTGTAAAATTAAATATCGAACTTATTTTTAAATGATCACTTAATTACTAGTGTTATATAATAATTTTTATATACAAGAGTTTCATATTTTTTTTATATGACTATTTATATAATATATATCTCTGTACATGAAGTATATATATATCATATAAATTTATGTAAAATAATATATATATATATATATATATATATATATATTTAACGGAACAAGCTTAGGATGGATCTAGATTTTAAAATGAAAACCTTAGATCCGCCACTAATGTGGTGGGTCGCTAATTAAATGTTGACATGCATGATAATCGTAAAATAACTTGCACCCTTGAACTTTACCCCTTGTAACACTTTTCTCCCTCAACTTCATAAAGTAACAATTCATCCCCCTACTTAACAGTCAAAGCCAAAAAGTGTAACGGAGTTAGAAAATCCGTCTACTTGCCATAGCCACGTCGTCCTTTTCCTAAAGTGCCAAAAATACCTTGGTCATTGGACGGAAAAATACCATCTCAGTAAGGCTTGTTTATGTATGAGATTAGGTTTTCAACATACAATTTTAGTTTACAATCATCTGAAAGGAAGAAAAAAAACTAAAAAAAGCCCTAGTCCCCATTTTCTCAATCGATCAGAATTCCCTTGAAATTATTGATAACATATTAGTGTTTCTGAAGAAAATTTCTACACAATCTTGTGAGGGACGAAGTTGATGATGCACTAGGCAAGAAATTGAAGCCACATTGGTGGATTTAAGTCAGATTTTTGAAGAATAAAGTTAGGTTTAACTGTTTCAATTTAAGTGGAATATTTATTGTTTTGTGATGTGTTGTGTGTTTTCTTCTATATTATATGCTGGTGACATGGTGTTGGCATAGAGAAAAAGGGTATTTCTATAGTATGGTGACATTGTATTTGCTTAAATTTTTTTGAATTGTTTTTTGTCAATCAAGGACAAAAATGTCCACAAAACTATTTCGATTCACTGTGAAACATGGTGGGAAGTTTGTAGGCAAGGGTACAGAGGAGTATGTAGGTGGGCAAATGGTTGTACTACCTCCTGTGGATCATTCGTATACATCTTATAGTGACATATTGGCTGTAGGTTTGGATCTTGAACAACCTCCAACAATAGTTATGTGGTATGTATTGCCTAATTCTAAGTGGAAAAGGCTTCTATTTGATAACTTGGATGTTAGATTCATGTTTAAGGAATTTGTGTCATTAAATAAGTATGACATTGACTTACTTGTTCAAGATGTTGACATAAATGAACCAGTTGATTTGAATAATTTTTCACTTCACTCTGATTTTTGAGGATGGTGACTTCATGCCTACTGAAGCAGAAGAGGGTGATTTGGGGCGTGTTAACACTGGAAATGCAAAGGATGATGATTTGGGGCTGAATGATTCAGAAGATAGTGATTCTGATTACATAACTTGGTCTGAAAGTGAGAAAAAAGATGATATATTGTTAGATTTTGAATTTTTTACTGAAGGTGATATGATCAGTGATGATTATGATCTCATTGAGAATGATAAAGCGAATGGAGTTGTAAGTACTAAAGAGGTGCCTAGGGAAGGCAACAGAGTGGGTATGGGGTGGGTTTGGCCAAACCCGGAACCCTCCCCACCAGGGATTTTTTGGACTTGGGCTCGGACCAGCCCCGGACTCATCGGGTCCAAGCTAGACTCGGGTTATATTTTTAAAATAATTTAAAAAATATTCTTTTTAAAAAAATTGATATTATTAAAACTTTTTAAATATGAAAAAAATAATAGTACTACCAAAACACTAATTATTTACAAAATTTTATGAACATATTTTAATTTTTTAAAAAATAAAACATCGACATCACATATTTATTTGCATATATTTTGAAATCATAACTTAATTATTGATGTTATATAATTATTTTTATATACAAGACTATCATATTTATTTTTTTAAATAACTATTTATATAATATATACTTTTACATATGAAATATACATGTATATTATATAAAATTACATAAAATAATAAATAAAAAATATATATAAATTACTAACGGGGAGGATTTAGGTTTTAAAATGAAGACCCGGGACTCGCCTCGGACCCGGTTAGGAGTCTTAAAACCTGCCCCATTAGGGGCGGGTCCGGGTCTAACCCAAACCTATCCCTAGAGGTGCTAACTGAGGCGGATCTTCATTTGGAGGAAGAAGAAGTTCAAAGTGATCCAGAGTTCCTAACTAAGCTTGTCAACAATGATAGGGAAGATATGGATTTCCCAGATTTCGATAAAGACAGAGACATGAAGAATTCTTAACTATCTGTTGGGCTTGTATTCAAGAATTCCACTATTTTTAGGAAAGCTTTAAGATAATACTCTATAGTAAGAGGTTTCCAACTTCTGTTTCAGATGAATGAAAAAAGAAGGATTACTGCTATTTGTAAGAAGAAATGTGGGTGGAGGATTCATGCAAGCTTCAGAAAAAAATCAACACAGTATCAGATTAATGTTGGGTCTGTGCAAGTGCACGCAGTCGTACAAGTAATATAAAGTGAATAGAGTGTCGAATTCCATAGGGATTGTGATTTGGCCTGTGAAAGTGACTTGTGTTGTTTAGCTAAATGGATCAAATTGAGTAGTGGTTTTGATTTTCTAAATAAAACCTAATTTCTTAATACAAACAACTTACGAATAACAATAATAACAAATAATCAAGGCGAGAAATGCAAGTGTAAGGTGGTTTCATTAACCTAATTCCCTATTCTAATCCAATCCCTAAGTTGAATAGTTTTGTGGTTGTGTGAAGTCTAGGAACAAATATATCCACAATTTCTCTTGAGCATTGCAGAATTAATTCATACAATCCCTCTAAACCTAAGACTAACCAATTCTCATTCAATTAATCCCAGCGTTAGAAATTATTTGTATAAATCTTAATCACCGCCTTAAGGCTCAATCGATGTTAAATTCATTCTCATGCAACTTTAACACCATTTGATCTCGTCTAACTAGAGCTACAATCGTGAATCGTCTCTCGACCTCATCACGATTCTCAAATTCGCTAATTAGATGATCAAACCCCAACCACATATTAAATCATTAAACAAGAATCACACAACAAAAGACATATGAAAATAGATTCAAATTCACGGGATTTTCATAGAATAGCGAAAAAGGTGAACTACACCATCCTTACACTTAAATAAAATTAGTTCATAATGAAACTAAAAACAAGAACAACATCTGGAAAAGAATTCATGAAAAGAGAAGAATTAAACTTATTCGATTGAAATTTCAGGCGAAAACTTTCCTCGTTCGGTTTTTCTTCACTCGCCTCTTGATTTCTTCCTCCTTCCCTTCTCCAAAAATCCCCAAAAGAAAAATCGAATCCAAGAAGAAAAAAAATGATCTTCCCCCCAAAAGAATTCCAAGAGTTCTAATCTATCTAGATTTAAAAAAAACGTCTTCCTTTGGTTTTGGCTTGAATTTGGACTCAAAAGTGGTAAAGAAACACCCAGCATATCTTTCCAAATCAGCACCTCAGTCAAATAAGGAAAGTTCTTAATTGCAGTCGCAGACATTGCGTATGTACACAAAATATTTTGCATACATACGCAAATTTACATAGTTTTTTTTCTTCAAACTAGCTGGCCTTGGGTAAGTACTCAAAATTTCTTACGTACATACGTATTTTTACAGCCATTTTTCCTCTGAATTACTTGCATTAGGTTGTTACTCGAAATAGTTTGCGTAAATACGCAGCTTCTGATTCCACTTTTCATGCCCTTCATAGTCTTTTTCCCTTCTTACCTACAAAACAACGATTTAGCTCAAACTTAAGCATAATAAGACTCGAAATGAGAAAAATACGTGATAAGTCCTACAAAATAAACATAAAAATCAACTATAATTACGGACTTATCAATTAAAACCATCAGGGGTAAGCCATATAGATGTACAAGGGTGTTCAAAAACACGAGTGCTATCTCCTCTTATCTGGTTGAGAGATTTCTGGATAAGTTCATTGATGGTCCATCTCTTAGTGTCAAGACTTTTAGAAAAATTGTAAAGAAGGATGCTAAGTTGCTGGTGCACAGACAAAAATTATGGAGAGCTATTGAGCATATACAAAGGGATGTTTATGAGTAGGATTCTAAACTTAGAATATATGCTTAAGAGATTCTTAAAACTAGTCCTGGATCCATTGCTGTTGTCAAAGTTGATGGTCTACTACAAACGTGTTAGATTCAATAGGATGTTTGTTATTTATGAAGCACAAAAGTTGGGATTTATTGCTGGATGCAAGCTTGTTATTGGCTTAGATGCATGTTTTCTACAGGGACCATTTGGAGGGCAACTTATGGCTGCTATTGGAAGAGATGGAAACAACGAAATGTTTTCTATTGCTGTGGTAGTCGTGGAGAGTAAATGCAAAGATAGTTGGTCTTGGTTTCTAGAGACAATGATGGATGCTTTTGGGAGTTATGAGTTACAGAGGTACACTTTCATAAGTGGTAGGTAGAAGGGGCTAGTTGAGAGCTTCCAAGAAATCATGCCAAACATTGAGCATAGATTTTGTGTTTGACATCTCTATGCAAATTTCAGATTGAAATTCAAAGACAATGTTTTAAAGGATTTGTTATGGAGTACAACTAACTTATATGTAGAAGATGGTTTCAAACAGAATATAGAGGAGATCAAATCAATTGATAAAGATGCCTATGAATGGTTGCAAAAAATTCCACCTCATCAGTGGTGCAAGTATCAAGTGTCTCATATTCCTAAGTGTGATATGTTGAGCAACAACCTTTGTGAGAGCTTTAATAATTTCATTAAAGAAGCACGAGAGATGCCCATACTAACAATGATAGAGACCCTGAGGAGACAAATAATGTGCAGATTTGATACAAAGAGGTAGTGGATAGAAAAACATAGTGGCAAAATTTGTCCAATGATTCAAGATAAGCTTGATAGCACCAAGATGAAGGCATTGGATTTTGAGAGCTACATGGCAGCAGAAGGGTTATGGGAGGTCACTTTGGGTAAAAAGTCATGGGTTGTGAAATTACAAGATCAATCTTGTACTTGTAGAGTATGGGACTTGATTGGCATACCATGTGTTCATGCTACTTGTATGATACTTATTGAGCTAAAAGAACCTGAGGACTATGTTAGCCCATATTACTATGTGAATATGTATAAAAAGGGCTTATAGTCCTATTATTAACCTTATTCCAAATGAGACACATTGGGATGTTGTAGAACTTGACCTAGCTCAACCCATAATGCCTCCACCTTTCAAAAAACATCCAGGAAGGCCAATAAAAATGAGGAAAAATGGAATCGATAAAATCAATGTTGGAGGTAAAGTGACAAAGAAAGGCACAATTATTTCATGTTCAAATTGTGGAGAGACTTCACACAACATAAGAAGTTGCAACAAGCCATGAATAGAAAACCCAAATAAAAAAACCAAGATTATATTCACTAACATATTTGAATTTCTTTTGGTGTAACACTTCTTTTCAACTAATCATATCCTGTTGGTTTTTGCAGGAAACATCTGCAAATGTGACTGCCAACTCCCAAACAAGTGCTAGTGTTAGTGCCAATGATAAAGAAGTTGGTCAAAGTAGTAGGAGTGCAAGAAGAAGGAGGGATGAAGGTAGAGGAATTGGTGCAAGAGGAGGCAGAGGAATTGAACCTAATTGTGGAATTGGCAACTAGAATGGTGTAGGAATGTACACGATCAATAGTTCTCTTCCTCCAAAGCCACCAAATGAGACTAAAGTCAAGACGGTAACAATCTGTTAAATATAGCAGTTTTGGAAAAATTTTCATGTAAGCTAACATTTTTCTAATATTTGCAGTGGAATGCACCAAACCATGGCAGTCAACAAAGTAGCAATGTTATGGCAAGTTACTCACTTATAAACTTTTATTCATAATAGTATTTTTAATATGTGCTAAGTGTCTTTTTCTTGATTATAGGTACAAAAAAGGCAAATATGATTTGGTGATGTAATATTCTCAAGTCAGTCTTCATCTAACATCAACAATGTTACTTTTGATGTTGATGACTCATCAAATCCTTCATATTAGATAGTCTTTAGTAAGTGTTTTGCTTTGTTTTAAAAGCTTGTGTTTGAAGTGGTCATGATGGAAGCTTCATATTTTGGAATATTGATATGCTTCATATTTTCAATAGGCAAATTGTGATGTTGGTCATGTTGGCCACATTTTTTGAATAAGCATGTTGGCCACCTTTTTGAATAGGCATCATGTGATGGAATTTTTTTGCAGATATACATGATTGGTGATGTTGGCCACCTTTTGGCATTGGATAAAACTACTTTTGCAATTGGTCATTCATTACATCGATATTAGTTCAAATACATGAAACTTCTTGGGCTACTATGGTTGTACTATGATAGCCATTACAGATGAACAGAAAGCATGCAACAAACCACACATCACTTTGCAAGTTTACTAAATCTTCTATATTTGGATAGCTCATCTTCAAGTCTACCAATGTTGCCTTGCATTTCATGTATTCTGATCATCATCTTGTTGTTTGATGTTGTCAAGTTTTGAATAGCCTCATGAAATTTCTCATTGTTCAATGCCAATGTCTCATTAACAACTTCTAGCGTATTAATCATTCCATTCTTTTGTTCCAAGAATATGAGCAACCCTTGTCCAATCTCTAGGCCTGTATCACAAATTTCAGGCTCCAACCATTGAAAAAATTGGCATCTATTTGGTTTCTGCAATTGGACAACTTATGTTCTTATGTTTTTAAAAGAGAAACAAAATTCAATAAATATATATCAAATACTTACATCCCAATTAGGACACCCTGCAAATTTTCTACCAGGATTTTTTGGGGTCTAAGTTGTTTGAATTGTTTTGTTTGTTTTACATCCACATCTTGCTCCATCAAAGTTAGACACATAATGATTTGAGCGTAGGCATGAAACACATGACATACGAGATGTTGCACTGCTACTTAACATTTTGTTGAAGTGAGAAAAACAAAAAACAAGGAAAAATATTGATTCACAAGGAAAAATAAAGAAGGCCCACAAGTCTATCAAATACCCCCCTGAATTATATAGTTGATTTTTGAGGGTAAAATAGTCCAGCATATTACAATGGTCACTAGCAACGGTTACACTGGATAAACTCAACGACTACGTTAGCGAGCACAAACAGTCCGCTTAATGGAGGGGCTGAATTGTTACGTTATGAAGTTGAGGGGGGATGGGGAAAGTGTTATGAGGGGTAAAATTCAGGAGTGCAAGTTGTAATTAACCCTATAAATTATATAGTTCGACAATTTACATTTCTATTTAAATAAGTTCGACTGTAAATATCTGGCTTCCAAAAACACAAAAAAAATAAAATATCTGACGAGCGAGTATTGCATGCATATTATAAAAGAAAAAAAGCTTAATTTTCCAGAGTTGATTTGTGGTTGCATGTAGAAACGAAGCTAGAAATTTTTATTTGAGAGCATTGTCAAATTTTTGCAAAATATCAAAAATATTTTTATGACTTAAGAGGGACAAAATCCATATTGCACGAATGCACACAGCAATACGAACATGGTACGACACAGATATGGCATCACGAAATTTCTAAAAATTGCATGACACCTCCTAATATATATATATATGTATGTATGTATATATATATATTGTGTAAAATTCTCATTAATACTCCCTTCTTTTTACTTCAATTCAAAGAAGAAAATACCACCCCTCATATTACAGTCAGCAAAAGAAACCAACCACACACATGAACAAATATTCATCTCTGTACCTTGACAACAAGATTTCACCAAAGAATGAAAACTAATATAAGAAAAATTGTATGATCAAAATGAACATGTACAAGTTACCATATGGGAAAAAAGAACCAATATTGTGCCAAGAAAATGCTTAACATCTACTCAAGCCGACGGTTATACACATACCGCTAGTTTGGGACAACATAATAGGATACAACATAAACCACTTATTAATGTTTGATCAAAGGAAGATGCCCATATTTGCAAGGGACGACAACGGATGAATATGGACAGTTTCCTCTAACCAGATGAAACAACGGATGATGCAACACGAGATGATTTTGTGTTGTTCGAGGATTGATTCATGCGCTCGTCTTCAATTTTGGGGTCTTTTGCTTGACAAAGAAAGCTGAAAGCATGCTCTTACTGCGAACAGGAGTGCGAATGAGTTCCCTACGAGTGGAATTGTCGAATGACCGATAAGGGGTCATAGGTCTTGACCCCTCAGAATAATCCTGCAAAAGAATTGATTACGCTATGTTTAGAACATGGGTTTTGTGGAGGAAAAGTAAAAGAAAAACGAAAAGGAACAACAAATAAAGCATAGGGTTCTATCATTTGAAGTGTGGTGAATCCCATATAGACCAATTATAGCGTCACGATCTCGAAAGCCATGAACATGCATGAAAGGAACAGCAGCGACAATCGGAAAATATGCAGATGTTTGTAATATGGTTAACTCTCCACCCTTCTACAAGGAGTTAGCTTGAAAACTCTTGTATGAACTTTGTTTTGGGCGGGATTTGAGCCCCACCCAAAACATCAAATGGTCCAGATTGTGACACATTGTGCATGTAAATATCTTTATGTGGCACAATATCGACCATTTGGTGCATGGTTGGAACCAGAGACTGGGTTTCCTACAAGAATTTTCCAGAGTTAAAGCTAAAAGGCGAATTGTCATTAAGCATAAAGGCCTCATGATATCATCCACGAGAGCATTTTCCAGATAGAAGATAAAGTCATAAAACCTCAAGAGACAGTCAACAAGTTTTAAAGTCTCCAATCATTTGACAAGTATCCTCCAAATAATCATTTAATTTTGAACTTGTTCATCAATGAGTGTGAGTGAAACAATAAGCATATCGGGGAGAACTCTCCAGATTACTGCAATCATAACATTCTACCCAACACACAAACTGACATACGGGGGGGAGAGGGGGCAAGGAAGAAGCAGGGAAATTTTCCAAGAACCACATATTGATCCATTACCTCAAACTGAGGAGAATTTTTTTTTAAAAAAACTCAGTATTCTCAAAAATAGCAAATTGCTGAAAGGGTTTTGATACGCTTCAGGAGTGACATAGAAGGTGTAAGTTAAGCAAGTAAGACTGCTGGAGAATGTAGACATTACCAGTCGTGCAATACCCAGTGTCTGCGTAGGTACACTTGAAGCTGGAGTAGAGTTCATCCAGGTGTTCTCTTCAACATCTATTGACAAAGAATAAGTTTTAAAAGTTTTACACTACATTCACCACAACAATGAGTTGGTATGTGCGTACCAAGAAAGTTGAATGCGCCAGAAGTCTTTCCATGCGGTTTTGAGCTCTCACTGCTGAAGAGATGAGCAAACTCAAATTTTCTAAGCTCTTGATCCAGACATGGGAGTAATTTTAAACAAGTCAAAAGTAGGATAAAAATTTCCAGGGCAAACCTTAAACTGCTGCCACATGAAGAGCCTTTCAAGGTCGACTTGGTTTCAGATGCTAAATGCCACGAGAGAGTTTTTGCAGCTGAAGCACCTATATTGAAAGGCAGTGTATGAACGAGTTAACCTGGAAGGTAGATATTATTCTGCAGCTCATATACTTAACAACCGCTTAATGCAGAGATGATCAGCTACCTGAAGGATAAAGACGAGATCTTGCTTGTATAGGTTGCCTAGGATCAGTCTGTATATGTGGGCTAAACTGCACCTTCTTGTTCACAGTATCTAGATTGGCATCAATGAAAAGAAATAATTAAATGAGACTGAAAAGGACTTGAAACTTATGAAAGACAATAGAAAGGAGTTTGTCGTAGGCTTACTTGGCAAAATGTAGTGTTTGTGATGCCTTGGGATGATAGCTAACAATTGCTGTTGTCCAAGACCTTCTTTATCCATATGTGTTTGACATGTCAGAAGTTGCTTACAGAGGGAAAAACACATATTAGCCTCAATCATGTGTTGGTACTCGATAGAATCTTCACTAAGTTCAGGAAGTTGAGAGTTACCTGATTTAAACATGTAACTTTCAGCTCTGTAGATGAGATTACCCTTTTCTGTTGCTCCAGGATATCACTCAACTTGTAAGCAACAGTACCAAGGTGGTCGATTGCATTGACTAGAGCTCGTACAGCATAATCCTTAAGATTGTCCAACACCCTTAGACAAAATAAAAACAACATAAAGATTTACAAGAAAAATAAATATGTTTATAACTTCTCCCCACGAAAAATATTGCAATTCAAGAATTTCTCATTCTTCACCGTCCAGTGGAAGACAGCAAAGTATCATAAAACCAGCAGACTGCTCCATTCTTGAGAGCGCGCACACACACACACACATATATATATATGCCAAACTAATAATAATGCAACGAGCTAGACCATAGGAGGATGTCTAAGAAACAAAGTTCAGCAAAATTACTTAGACAAGGGCAGAAGCTTACATTTGTTTTTGCTCACTGTAAAGATAAGACTTCTCACAATACTCTGCGGCATTATACAACTGTGGCCTGAGGTTCTTGAGTTCCTAATGAGATATAATATGAAGAGAAAAATTAATATACGCTTTGCTCAAGTAAGGAAAACAGTGAATGAATCAAGAAAATACATAGGATACGCTGATACAAGTAAATCACAGAGGGAAAAACCCACAATTCCAAGTTGAAATATATATGTGTATATATATATATATATATGAATGCATGTATTTATGTTTATAAACATATAATCTTATCTAAACTGGTGAACGAGATCAAGCATAACCAAGCATTTTGTATAATCAAATCAACAAAAAATTAACCAAAATTATCAAAGCTCAGCTCAACCAAGAAATGAGAGAAAAACAATGGACAAGGTAAAATTACACCAACTTAGTCACTAAAATCAACGCCAAATTGCAGAATCTTAATCCATTTTCTTTTCCCTGCTCCTCAAGGACCTCAACTCACAAAATATCAAACAAGAATTCACTTAAACTAAAAGTCAACCAGAAATCACCAACACAACCCCTCTAGATCTGATCCCAAAACGCCCCACGAAAGCTCAACAAAAAAACCAAATCACAGCAAAAACAAAATTCACCTGTAACGCCGTAACAAAGCTCTTACTCCTCTCCATCGACACCTCATCAAATGTCATACTCCTCTTCTCCCCCCGACCTCTCTCCACCTCCATCACAAAAAACACACACACAAGAATTCCCACTCAAAAACTCCTCCTCCCAAACTCAATCATTCAAAGCCCTCAAAAAAACAACTTCATCCACCGCCAAACTCCCCCTCACACACACACAAACAAATAATAATTTGTGGGATTCAGCTCAACAGCATAGATTTGGCGCTAAGCAACAGCAATGTGTAAGGTGTGGAGAAATGTGTGTGGAGTCAGGTGAAGTGTGTGTAGTTGTTAATTGGGTTGGAAGTTAGAGAGAGAGAGAGAGAGAGAGTTGAAAGCAACGTCGTCGGTATTTATTTGGTGGCAGAAAGGGGGAAGAAAGGTAGTTGAACTGTGAGTAGAATTTGTGGGCCTTTTTGTATTTATTAGAGCGCCGCCTAAAAATTTAGGTATATTTGTCCTATGATTTTTAGTTCACAAATCATGTTTTTTATATTTAATTCTTTTTGGTAATTATGATTTTATTGTTGTTGGAAGTTTGTCTTATTTTAATATATATTAGATATTGATTATTAAAAAAGATTATTAGACATATTTGTAGATTTTATTTAAATTACCCCCAACGTATTTCACAATTGAACTTTATCCCGTAATTTTTATATTTTAGTACAAATATTAATTGTCACGAGCGAATGATCGATTTACCAATATGCATAACGAAATGTTTCTTCTAAATACTGTTAGAATCAAAGACAGTGAGTTCCAACGAATAATTTAAAAAGACTAGGAAGCCTTCTTGCACAAACATAAACCTTGAAGATAAAGTGCAATTGATCCCAAATGTTTGAAAGTTTTTCGTAAATTACCCTATTAAAAAATATCAAATATAATATAAAAAGTTTACAAGTTTGCTGATGAGATTTTGCACGGGTACGTGTATATTTGAGTTCAACCCATATAATAAATAAATAGTTCGAGTTCGAGTAGGCTCAATTGAATTTGCATATTTAAGAATAATGTATTTGTGGACAAATTTTAAAATTAGATGTGTATAATTAAGCTTAATTTTTTTTCTCCGCGTGATAAAATGCAAAATTTAATTTGATTTAATTTAATTATTTTATAAGAGAATGATTTTATGGAACAAGCTAAAATTGTTTGCTTGTGGTATTTGGGGGATGTAAGGGGTTTTCAAGGGCACGAAATGAGGTGGTGGAGAGATGTTAACATTTCACCTATAAAATATAAATGCAATTATATTTAAAATATTATTTATTTATTTTTTCTGATATGTGTCCAACATATCACTTATGAACCATAAATTATAGAATTCTAAACTATTGTTTTCAATTTAAATGTATATGATGTGTATGTTATATATTACTCAATCATCCGTTCCGTTTTATTTGTCTTCTTAGAAAAAAAAAATATATTTCAAAATATTTGTCATTCTTACTTTTCAAGACTGTATTTATTAATTTTTTTTAATATACCCCTTCACTTTAATAAATTATCATTTTTTTTTTTTGGTTTAAACCACCCAGTGTCCGGAGCCACATTGGACTCCGACTAAATCCGGATTCGAGCCGGGTAGGACCACAAAGGGCGACAAAGCTCTCCCTCCCAAGTTTTAAAGCAGCTGCATCCCCAAGGTCTCGAACCCGAGACCTTGGTTAAGCCAGAAGAGACCCCTGCCATCTCATCTGCGCCCCTGGGGGTAATAAATTATCATTTGTAAATTCCTAAGAAACTCTCAACAACTTATTAATTAGAGTAATTAACTAAAGAGGTATTTTATTCTTATTCACCTAAAATTATGTATGGCTATTAATTATCCTTCTTAATCCTTGTTCAAAAACCTTCAAAAATAAATAAAAAGGAAGGGACGGAATATATAAATTAGAAGAATTGAATCGTAGATATATATATATATATATATATATATATATATCATGTTTAATGTGAATTATTGATTTTTATTAAGCTAAATCTGAACCGCTAATTATTATTAAAAAAAAATTATCCAATGATTGAATTTGTACAAAAATAGACTAATTGCAATTTGTCCCCTATAATCGAATTGTTGTGATTTAGTAATGGGAGGACCGAAAGTACTAAGATTTTGAATCATGTGAGATTAAATACACATTTATAATAAAAGTGTTAAACTAAATATGTCAAATAGTCTGTCTTAATATGGGCCAAAAAAGTAATTTCCCCCAATCTACATTTATGCATTTTACATGTGTGTGGCTTAAATTACATTTATGTAATATAATATATATAAATATATATATATATATATATATATATATATAATTGAGAAACCTTAAAACTGTCAAAGTAAGCGTATACGTGGATAGCCCCATTTAAATCTATTTTGCTATGTATGAAATAAAGATACCTTTTATAAAACTTAAATAAATATTTTGTTATTTATGTTTATCCAAAAGAACCTAACATTTATCTACTATGTAAAATAAGATGGATTAAATTATAATTCAAATAAAATAAGCTTAAATTTTGTTATTTACAATAATTTTTATTTTGAATAATCAAATTTATTCGACACACAATTCTACATAAATTTTTTAAAATTTCCATACCTTAATTATACCAAAATTAATGTTTAAATTGATCATGTTCTATTATTAAATAAAATTTTAATATATATTTATTTGATGTAATCATATTCTGTTCGTTCCACATCTGAAGGAGACGAGTGTCTTAGCTTGTATATAAGTTAATAGACCTTCCTTACCTTGCGAGGGCCCTTTTAAAGGACAAAATCCCCCGTGGAATCCTGCTTGCAGGAATAATGACCATAGAAGGCGGGACAATACATCGCAGGGAGGAGTCCCTCCTTTCCGAGTGCGATAACGGAAATGTGGCATCATCATTATTTATCGATGTATATTACACAAACTAAAGAGTTGTATATAAATTTAAATAAATATATTTGTAATTCATATTTATCCAATAGAATCTAACCATTTAAAATAAGTTGGATTATATCTTAATTCAAATAGAATAACAAAATTAATATTTTATTTACAATATTTAACATTTATTTTAATAATTAAAGTTTTGATTCCACATAAATTTTTTATAACTTTCTTGCCTTTACTATACCAAAATTAATACTGAGATCGAACATATTTTATTATTATACTTTTTTAAATATATTTATTTAATAATTTATATTATAAAAAGTTAATTAATTTCTAATAAATTGTTTTTATAGTAGAAATTTAAGAAAATATAAAGTTAAAAATATCTATTTTCACTGTGTTGGTACGGGGATAAATACTAGTTGTTTAATAGTTTGGAGAGGGTAGAAAAGTCAGATAAAGCAGAAGTCAAATAAAGACACAAAGTAATTATTAGGGGGCTATGAAAAAAATATAGTCTAGATTTGGCTTGATTGAACCCATCTAATTATGTAGCAAGTATTGATATACTTGCCATGTAATTTATTATTCTCGTGATTAATACTAATTCAATCAAATACGCTCTGAACTAGGATTTTCAGGAATTCTAATGTTTTAGAAAAGAATATAAATATTTGCTTATTTGTAGAGTTTTGGAGCAGGATGGAGTAGGGATGTAAATGAGTCGAGCATTCAAAAATTTTTAGATTCAAGCTCAAGCTTGTCGAGCTTGTAAATTTTTGTTCAAGCTCAAACTCATTACCAAAAATTTGAGCTTAAAATCGAGTACATTTTTAATAGAACTTATCATAAATATTGGAATAAGATGAATTTTGATATGTGATATACATTATTAATTAAAAAATTGAATCATTATAACAAATATTTTGGACATCTATGCCAATATTATATATATATATATATATATATAGTTTTGATACTTATAATAGTATAACTTGTATTATTTTTAATATATTTTAAAATAAAATATATTTAGGCTCAACCTTGGTTTGCGAAAAAGCTCAAGCTCGAGTTCATCTTACACCCCTAATTTATTGTGTTGGGTGCCCAAGAAAATTACCCTTTCTGTATTTGGACTCATGACTGATATGCCTCCGGAGCTGAGAATGTATTTCACTAGAATATCACACAATTATTAAAAAACAAATAAATAAAATAAAAAGAAGAAGAAAGAAACTTTTAGTTGATTTAAATCATATCGATCCTCCTGATTTTAGAAAACAACATAGAAGTGATCAAGCAAATTGATGGGAAATAAAAAGATGTTAATGGAAGTGCCAACAATATTTTCCTACCAAATTTTCACATCCTAGAGATAGACTAAAAGTCTAAAAATAATTACACGAACCCCCCCCCCCCCAACCCCCCTCTATCACAAGTTCTTCTTCATCATCCATGAGTGTTGACAGCTTCCCAGATCAAGTTCCTCCTCCCGGCGCCAGGGTTTGAAAAATCGCGCGCCTCGAGGGCGGCGGTCCTGAGCGTCCTGATCGTCCACGCATTCGCCTCGAGGAATGACAGGCTCCTGTAGGGCAAGCCGTGCTTCTTGCACAGCTCGCGGACAGCTGGCGCGACGTGCCTCAGCTGGCACCTCGGCATCCTGGGGAACACGTGGTGCTCGAGCTGGAACTGGAGCCCCCCGAAGAACCAATCCATCCAGGAAACGCACGATATGTCGATGGTCCCCCTGGCCTGTTTCTCGAACCAGTCGTCCCCCTTTGGCGGCCCGAGGTACACGTTCGCGGCGAAGTGGTTCAGGCAGAACTGGACGTGTTGGATCGAGGTCACGCTGAAGCTCGTCAGGACGAACAGGATGCGCTCGTTCCATGTGGGGAGATACGAGACCAGGAGGGGGAACCATGTCCAGAACACCATGGTTCCGAAGACATTGATGGTCCTGTCGGGGATCTTTTTCGTGGAGCAGAGACGTAGGAACGTCTGGAGATAGAGATTGACCCTCGCGACGCACATCACGGGGTAGAAAGTCAAGTGTTGGTAGCTGACGAACAATCGGGCAATGGGGTCGAACACGAGCTTCCTGTCGTAGAATCGGGAGGTTATGGAGTGGAAGAGGCCCGAGGAGACGGCGAAAAGGGGGAGGTGTTGGAGGTCGGGGTCATGGTCGAGGCTGTTGCAGGCTGCGTGGTGTGCGTTGTGAGTCCATTTCCACCAGGAAATGCTGATCCCCGTCAGGCAATTGCCCATCAAAATCTGCATGATTTTGTTGTACCTTCGGTTCGTCATTACTTGATAATGACCGGCGTCGTGGCCCAAGTACGCCGCCTGCATTACATCAGCGGCCTTGTCAAAAATTTCAGTCACAATAGTCAATAATTCTAATGTGCACGTGTGCGTGCACATTAGAAACACACACACGCACACATACATATATATGCTTGAACTTTTAAGTTTGATTTCATTTGCATCATTGTCTTAATGAAACATGCATATATATATTTTCCAGACATACGTTACAACAAATGTGATATTAAGTGGCTATTTGATTTGCCTGTAAAACTTATAAAAATACCTTTATTAACGTATAAGGAAGCTTTCCAAAAAATAGGCTCCATAGTTGTAGTTGCAAAAATTTAGAGGATTTTTATTCAAAGTGCCTCATACACAACTTTTAGAGGTAAACTATAAGATTTGGAGGCTTAAATTAAGTTTGTCTTTAAACATTTATGAGTCTTCTCAAATAATTTTTTGAGATCAATTTATGATTGCCTCCAATTAATATACTTCTAAAGCTAATATATATATATATATATATATATATTTGTAATGATAAAATCCCCTAAAATGAAACATCTATCTTATATTCCATCTCATGCACATATCAAGCATTCAAATAACAAACACAAAAAACAACGAAACAAAATATTCCATACACAAAAATGCACCGTGGCTAAACGACTAACCTGCATCCAGGCGAACCCCAACAACCCCGCGGCAAGCATATGGACCCAAAAGCTCTCCGAGCAGAGCACGCCGTAGAAGCACGCGGAAAGCAACAAACCGATGAACACGAGAAAGTATATCGTCCCGTGGCCTTTCTTCTCGAAAGCCCCGTCCTTCGCCAGGCGGAAATACAGATTCCTGTAATCCCTGGAGACTTCAGAAACCTTGAGATCCTCCAAGTAAAGCCCCGTGAAAAATCTGTCGAGGTTTTTCCAGGCTGTCCCGGGATGGAATGCGATGAACGCATCGGTCACGTCCTGGCCCGCCGTGTTCGCGATCACGGCCTCCCCGCCGGGATGCTCTTTCGCCCATTCCGAAACATCGTACACTTTGCCCTGGATTGATACCCAAAGGTCCCCGGGCTTGTTGTGCTTCTTCAATTCATCGCATGTTATGTATTTCTTGTTCATGTTCGTGTTCCTGGTATTTGTATTCATATCCGAATCCAAATCCCCCATTGTTTCGTCGAAAGAAAAAAATGGAAAAGAAGAAAATGTGTGAGATTAACAAGATTCCAGAAACCACCCCTAAACAGGAAAATTGAAAAGGTGGGGTGGATTTGGTGAAAAAAAAGAAAAAATATAAAAGAAAAAAGAATTGAAGATCCCCCTTTTGTTGGGGGTTTTGGGTGTTATGAATTGTGATTCTTTTTTCTTTTTCTTTATTTTTTATTTATTTTTTCTTTTTTGGCTCTGTGTTTTATAGGGTTATTTTTATGGAAGATATTTATGATACCCGCCCTTTTTGGGTTTTAAGGGTTATGAGGGAGTTACGTAAAATCCGTGTTTTCGCAGCGAATCATTCGGGTGGATTGGTTGGTTTTTTTTTTTTTTTTTTGAAATCTTTGACTCCACACGTATATAGAGAGCCGAGGGGACTAGGATTACCTGAGAGTGTGTGTGTGTGTGTGTGTGTGTGTGTGTGTTTTAACATGTGATTTTTAATTTTTATCTTTTGTAATTATTTTAGTTACTATCATCCCCGTTTGATATTATCCGTCGTTTTAGCATCTTATATTAATTTCAGAATATGTGTCATTTTATGAGAATAAGAGTTCGTCTGGATGAACTTTTTAAAAATTAAAAAAAAATGTATTTATTTATTTATTTATTTTAAAAAACTTCAATGCAAAAACAAATTATGTTTGATTGAGCTTTTTTTAAAAATGCAGAAGGTAGAAAAAAAAAATTCTAAAGTGACTTTTTTAGAAACTATCTTGAGTAGCTTCAAATAAAAATATTTTTAACTAAGGCATCCAAACACAAAAATGTTTAACGTTAAAAAAACTCCACTATTAAAAGTACAGCTCGGGAAACCTCCTTTTTTTGAACTTATCCAAATGAATCCTAATATAATATTTAATGCAATTTTTTTCAGATTTATCCTCAATGAATCATTAATAGGGGCAAAATAGTCAGGCACATTATAGAGATAATAACGATTAAATTCTCCTTGATTTGTGTGAAATAAATTTAAACGACTAATTGTATGAAATGGATTACAATTTTAAGATTATAGGATTAGTTTGATAATCTTGATCTAGTTGGTGGATATTATTTTTAAGACCTCCAATGACTTTTGATTGCACGCATTAATGTGGTGAACTAATGCGAGTTACTACAACGTATGAGCAATAAATAATTTGTGAGTTTTTGAATCTAAATTTTCATTTTCTCCCCAATAAAAGCTAAAGTATTTACATAGTTAAATAATTACTATTGCTTTGATTATTCATATATCTTTACTAAATATATAGATAATATTTATGGAAACGGGTGTATATATATATTTAATAAGGAGGCTCTCTTTAGTAATTGTAGTTATTATCATCATTATTGTTATTTATCATAATTATTACAAATTTGATAGTAATAAGGGGCCTCTCTTTAGTAATTGTAGTTATTATCATCATTATTGTTATTTATTATAATTATTAGAAATTTGATAGTTCCTTAGCTACACTTAAAATAAAGATAAAATTATAAGATTAACAAATAAATAAGAAATAAAAAATTTTAAAAAAAAAGGATAAAAGAGATATGAATATATATATATATATATATATTTATACTATTAATAAAGAGTTTAAGATGTCTAATAACCACTAAAAGAGGCCAAAGAGACCAAAGCAATTATTAGACCCCCTAAACTATTTATTAATAGTATAGCTATATAATTCGAAAACCTTAAAACCGTTCAAATAAGCATCATCTATACTCACACTTGGATAGCCTCATTATATTTTATTATGATGCATATGAAATTATAATAATGTAAAATTTTATTTGTATACATATATTGTTGCTCATAATTATCCTGAGGAATCCAATACTTATCCATATTCTAAGATAAGATATACTACATTTTAATTCAAATTAAATAATAAAAAAATTATTATTTTTGGTTATATTGTCTTATTTAAAAAATATATATGTCATTTAATTCAATTTTAAAGTTTAGAATTATCTGTCATTTGCGTCTGCATAAATTTAATAGAAAACGATATACGTATATTCCAAAATTTGATATTAAAATTAAAAAATATTATTTTATGAATTCAAATTTTGGATGTACTAATTTATCAATTATTCTATAATTTGATTTTAGAAGTTTATATTCTACTAAAATTTTATTTAAGTAAACTGTTCAGCTCACGGGCTAGCGAAGCTCTCAGCTTGCAACTCCGCAGATGTGGACTGGTGGGACTCACGCCCAATAGAGTGTATTGCAAATGGATTGTATAAGGATGGATTGCAAGCTATTCTATAAAATACCAGGGGATTTCCCTGTGCTGCCATTTACATCAAATATCCATTACTATTATATATTTGAGAAAGATATTTGACCCAAAATCTTTTGATTTTGACCAAATCCTAATTTTCTAGAATTTTGAATTTTTTTAATTAAAAAAATTGTCATTAGTTATCTATGGAGTCTCTTGGTTTCCTAAAAATTCAAAATTTGAATTTATTAGGTGTCTTAATGTGTATTAATTATTAATTAATCTATAACTATTCCCTAAAATATGTTGTTTCTTTCCCCACTCCCCCCCCTTCAAAACAACCTTAATAAGACTTCTTCAAATCCATTATAATTCTTCAACAATGTACAGAAATCTACATTCCCTCACTTATCATCCATTCTTTTTCTCCTTTCGATTTTATAGGTATGTAATTTTATTTTTTATGGATCTTGAATTGTCGTCTTTTTCTACATTTTTACTATTTTTTTTCTTATTATTTATTCAACTTTATGATTTATTTTATCTTTGTTATCCAATTACTATTTGTTTCTCATAGTTTTATATATATATATTTATTTCGGTATCATTCTCCATCTTACAAGTACTTTAGCACTATTTTATGTTCAAATTGTGGAATTATTCATATTGAATATCATTTCTTACTTATAGATTTGTACTTTTGATTTTCATTTAATTTGCTTTCATTTTACTTTATCATTAGTTTATTTGACGTTTATTGTATTTGATTTTTTTACGTTTTAAAAATTTATACGAATTTATTGGTTTGTATTCTTCTTCTTTTTTTTCTTTTTTTTTTGTATAAAAATTTATTTGGTAAAGTTGACACATCTAATATTTTCACCTATTTTCGTTTTTTAGGTTTGCATTTTTCTTCTTCTTTCTTTTTTTCTATAAAAATATATTTGGTAAAAGTTGATATATCTAATATTTTCACTTATTTTTGTTTTTTTCAATTTTACTATGGTTGTTATTTGACACTATGTAGAATTTTCCTCCCTAAGAATTTAGTAGTTTTTTCTTTTTCGTTTAATATTATATTTTAGGAATTTTTGATTCTTTTTTGCACAATTCTTAATTCCTCTAATTTATTTTTAGTTATCTTCATCTTAGTTACACTTTTTTTCATCAAAATTTCTTTATAGATGTATAGATGTATGTATTTCTATGAGTCATGTAACTATGATTTTTCTATGAGATATAATATTGGCACAAATAATACTTATTATTTTGAGATATAATTACATGGTTACAATGGTGTTTATTTATTTTTTACTTATTGATATATGACCCCTAAATTGAGGGGACCAAGAAAAAAGAAATTAATTAATGAGATGTATAAACTTTCTATATATTGTTGTTTGCCTCCTTATGGATTGTACTATATCATTATGTGGTTCATTAGATGTATAAACTTTTCATATGTACATTATAAAATGTTTACGTCTAATAAACCACAAAATGTATATATAATAAACCACTAATTGATTTTGATAATAAAAAAAAAAAATAGTGTCACATATTCCAATATGCATAATAATCCATTATTTTGTAATATATTAACTTAGAGTAGCTCATAATTTATCATTCATACTTCAATATCTCTAAAAAATTTATTTATTACTTTAGTTTTGATAACATATTTAGATTTTTTTTTTTTGCATGACAATACCTTTATCTTTTAAAATAATTAAAAACTTCAAATATAAGAAAAATATTACTTATTTAACTATTGAACTGCATTGAAAATTATTTAGAGTAAATGTTATTTTACATAAATAGAATATCTTATTTTTATCTTTTTACGCAGTAATAAATTATGAAATACGTGCGTAGCACGGGGTACATGCTAGTATATATATATATATATACATATATATACACACATACATATATATTATTTAGAATAATGATAAATTATTAATATTATCCGTGATTATTTTCAACAACATTTTAGCCAATAAAGATATCCCTATATTTTAGGATCTCTTCATATATTGTAGCCAATGGGGGTTCTATTGTCACCTTATGGGCCTGTTTAAATGGGTTTAAAAAAGAAAATATTTTTTGAGCGGTATTTTTTATAGTAGAGTTGTTTTTTTAACCAATTAATTTTTTGATTGGTTACAGTAACTAAAAGAGTTTTGAGATGTGTTTTATTCGAAGCTACTATTGGTAGCTTCTAAACAAGCCTATTTTTGGCTTTTTTTTTTCTTGTTTATGCTTTACTTTGAAAATCCATCAAAACCCTTTTTTTTTTTTTGGCAATGAGATATATTTTTTTTTCCTCAAAAAATAAGTGATTCTTCTCTAAAAAAAATATATCCAAACAACTCTACAGTTCCATACTTTCATTGCCTTCTATTGATATTTGATAGAAATGTCCCATAAACTTAAAGTTGTAGGTTCGAGTTTCCGCAAATACGGGTATCATTCTAGTTTAATATATACTAGTTTCTTGTTATATTGTATAGTAGCTTCTCTGTAATTATGACATTTAGTAATAATTGATTGTAATAGTTTGTTTTTCAATTGAAATATTGATATAATTGATGATTTGAAGAAGTATTGATATGATTGATATTAATAGATGGTCTTCTATGTATGAAAAACAATGGTAGGAATGCTTTTATCATAATTAAAGTAGCTATTTCGAATTAGTTTGATTTGCTCAAGGGTAATTTGTATTTTACACCACGAGAACCGAAGAAAGGCTTTCTTTCAGGATTATCACCAGAAATATGACTAGGGTGCAAATTGCCAAGAAAATCTTAGGGCGTATAGTGCTATTTTTGGTATTTGAGGGTGCACTGTGCCCTATTCTCTTAATTTCAGGGTGTTAATTGCAAATTACCCTTTGCTTGAATTATTATTAATTTATTATGTTCAGTTGATAATCTTATATATATATTGTGGTGAGAAGAAGGTTAAAGGGAAAAAAAGAGAAAAAAGAGTATATATAAATAAAAAAGAAAAGTTCCTTTTAAAAAAATTGTCATAAGATCTTGGTGCCAATTTTTTAAATATGTTCAAATTAAATATTAGTAAAAAATCATTTTTTTACGTCAGAACAAACTTATATGTAATAATTTTTTTAATGGCAAAAAAAAAAATTACATAAGAGATCCACTAAAAAAATCCCAAAATTAAAAATTCTTGATTATGTTACTAATTGACATCACAAGAAGGATAATTTGTCACAATGTTGATGGGGGACCTTATATCTTTTGTGTGTGTGTGTGTGTTTTCTCTCTTAACTTGCTTTTTGTTGGTCCTTCACTCTTTTGTGGCCTTTAATTATGCTTTGTTTTCCCCAACATATAGGGACCCCTGTCTCCTGCTTTTGCTCTTTTTCTCTCTTTCTTTTTTTTTCTTAAAAAAAATAATGTTATGGGAAATTTAAGATTGAAAAGAACAAGACATTCCTTAATCTTGGAAGTGTGTGTGAAGAAATTGAGAACCAATGACCACTAGCGACAATTACTGGTTTTGATTCTCATTGATGTGGGACGAAATCTATTATTAATTATTATCATAAAGTTTTAATCAAGTGGGAAAAAAGTAATCATGTTTGTGGTCGATATATTTTTTCGATTAAAGGGTACTAATGAATCGAGTCGAATTCCTAAGTCCACGACCCAACTCGATAAAGGTTCAACCTCAAGTTTAGTGTAGAGTTTGGTTCATGGATTTCAATAAGGAAAAAGCAGAGGAATTTTTTTTTGTTTCCTCTCCAAGCTTCAAATGATAGTATTTGATGTTTTATTTTTTTGACCATTTTAATTTTCTTTCTACTTTTTTTGTTAAACCAAAATCCACTATCCAAACATATCATAAAGAATTCAAGTTCAAGCTTGGATCATATTTGTTCGAAGCTGAGTTGGAACCAAATAATTCTGACTCATAGGTTCACAAATCTTCTTAGTTTAATATATCAATTTTCATACTTGAGCTCAAGTTCGACCTCAACCAATAGGCTTGACAAAAAATAAAGAATGGGAATTTCTAAATTTGAGAGCTCAAGCATGTGGCTTGTCAGAAATTGAAGCTAAATGAGTTGAACCAAGGTGAGTCGAGCTTGAACCTTCTATGTTCTTCTTGGCTTCTAGAGCTCAAGAGCCTAAAAAGTTGGTTGAGGTTCAGCTCGACAACTCGACTTCTTTGTATCCCAAATCTAGTCCTACTAAGGGCTCCGTCAAGTTGTCGAGGTATTATATGATCAAATTTGTGACTAAAATGGTGTCAGGTCTAGTCCTTAAGGTATTGTCCTATTGACACACAGTTTCAATACCCGAACTTTGTCCCTGTTGTAACAAGTTCCTAAAAGAGTAAAAAATGATACCAAATTATGCAAAGTCATAGTTACCAATCGTTGTGTACATATCATCAATCAACAGTAATTCTTAGTGGACAAAATATGGTGGAATTTCTTTTACAATGTTGAAGATCATATCATATTTGTTCCTTATTTTGTCATATATTCTTTTTTCATGGACGGCTAAAACTTGTTGATATGAATGCTATGTTTGTTCCACTATAGAATTATGGAATCTTTTTATCATCGACTTCTCACTTTTCTTGCTACAAAAATTTCATTTTTAATGGCATGCTTAAAAATGGGATCAAAGTGATTAAATATTAATTGTGCACCGCATATCTAGGAACTAATAAAGAGACCCGTGATCCGATAGGAAGACATCATGAGTCCTTGTGGTAAAAAATATATATATTTGATGAGACAAAATAGAAGACATCAAATTTCGACCAAGATAATTGGAAGTTCCAACCAATAAAAATCCTAATGACCCTAAAAAATGATATGGGCCTGATGTGGCTGGAAAATGGTTATCCCACATCGGGTGCAGAAGAGGCGCTTGAGTGCCTTAAAGGTGCCAGGCGTACTCTCATAGCATGGACGCGTTTTGAAAACCCCCCGTGGACGCAACCCTATTGCATAAGACCACGCAGGCGGGATAGTATCTGTGCTATGGCCCCGGGTGGCAGGTGCCGCAGGACCATCATCATATGGCGCCCACCGTGGGGCCCGAAGGGTCTCAAGCCCCTCTTCTAGGGGGGCTTATGATGTGTCTGGAAAATGGTTATCCCACATCGGGTGCAGAAGAGGCGCTTGAGTGCCTTAAAGGTGCCATGCGTACTCTCATAGCATGGACGCGTTTTGAAAACCCCCCGTGGATGCAACCTTGTTGCATAAGACCACGCAGGCGGGACAGTATCTGTGCTATGGCCCCGGGTGGCAGGTGCCACAGGACCATCATCAGGGCCCATAAAAGAATACTTAGTTTTTGAGATCCCATTATAAGTTATATTCATATATATATATATATATATATATATATATATATATATTCTGATAGCTAACTCATACTTAATAAATTCATGGATTTGGACAAATGGGGAAGACACTTTAGGAATGCATATTGATCAGTAATGAACTGAGACTACAAGTGGATTAGTAGTTAAAAATTTGATTCAGTGCATAACTTGTCTTCTTTTTTTACATTTGTTTTTGTCAAAATTCGATATTTTGGCACCACCCCCCCCCCCCCCCAATATGGTAGAGGTAATTCTTATACATTGTAAAAATTCAATCTTTCCCAAATAAAAATTTCTTAGTTATGTTTTTGTCAACTACTCTAAGATAAATTTGGGAACTTTCTACTATTTTAAATATTTGAGGGCACAAATAAAGTTCGGATCCTCTGCTACACAACGGTGCTACATCTCCTCTTCCATTCACTAATGCATGCCACGTGTATTGGTAAGTGACTGAGATAAGGAAAGAGAATATTTAAAAAAAAATTCATATCATAAATCTTTCTTTTTTCTTATCTCAACTGCTTACCAATACACATTGCGTGTATTGATAAGTGGAGGAGGAGATGTAATACCATTATATAGCAGAGGATCCGAACTGGGGCACATAATAGCATGGTCCTAGGCATATCGACTTATTCTTAGCATGTTGTTTCAATGTTTCCCATAAAACCTCCTTGAAAATAATATTTGTCTAATAATGGACCTGGCCCTTGTGCCCTGAAATTATGTGTTTCAGATTAAAATAATCTTCCTGGGCAACCATTCTTGTGCATAATTCAAATTAATCTTTGGAACACAAATAATTGTTACATAATATCAACATCAAATCTGTACCACACAAAATAATTGTTTAATTATAATGAGTAAATTATGGTAAGTACCCCAATCTTTGGGGTATCTTGCACTTTGGTTTCCAACTTTTGTAAATTTGCGTTTTAGTACCCAACGCTTATCATTTGTACACTAATGGTCATTTTTCACTATTTTGATGGAATCTTTGTGGAATATTCAGGAATATTCTGGGAAATATTCTACCGGAATAGTGTAAAACATACTATCAACGCACAAATGACAAACGTTAGATACCAAAACGCACGTTTATAAAAATTGGGTACCAAAGTACAAAACAACCCAAAAATTAGGGTGTTTAACGTAATTTACCCTTATAATATTGCTTATCATGAACTCATGCCTTTATGTCATTTAAACGTGCCTACTGTTTCAGAAATGAACAAAATAAATTAGAGTCTAGTAAAATTATTTGATCCAACATATACAAATATCTCATATTATATTCTGACATGGGTTAAAAGCGAACATTTTAACCTATTCTGACCCATCAGGGGACCCAAATAATTCTAATCATTCAAAAAAATGCTATAAAACTAGGAGATGACATCACATGACGAGCCATTAACTATCCCAAAATTCCAAGATAAAAAGTTAAAATTTACAAGTGTTACTAAATTTTCTTACCTTATCTCAGCTTTTCCTTTTTCATTATTGTTATTGACTTGAACGTCAAGAGGTTTTCGCTAGGAAACTCTCAATGACCTTACCATCTCTATTGTGCATAGTCCCATTTCACTCAAATCTTCAAACATTTTTAAATTTTAGTCCTTCAACTACGTTAGATAGTTAATAGATTATCTTGTGATAATATCATTTTCCTTTTTTTATAGTCTCGTACAATTTTCCATTAAATATCACATCAAAGTTAGCTGAATAACTAAAATTGAAACAATTTGGCATATATTAAATGCAAAAAGAGGCCTTCATTTTTTATGAGACCAAAACTAAATTAACAAAACTTCCCCCTCAATAAGAGCACTTGTGAGAAATTACCAATAGCCCCTTCATTTCAGAGGGTGTTGGTAATTCTCAATAGAAAAAAAAAACAATTAAGGAGCAATACGCATATTTTATGAATTCCGTTTAATTTAACAGTAAGAGGGTAAAATTCAAGGGGTATTGTTATTTTTAGAAACAAGACGGAGTTATCGATAATTTTGCCTAAACTTAAAGGAGATGGTTATAATTCTTTCTCTCCCTCCCTCCCTCCCTCCCTCTATCTATCTATCTATCTATCTATATATATATATATATATATATAAAGTATTTCTCCGACAATATCCCTTCACAATGGAAAACTCTCACACACTAGCCACAGAAAGCTTCTCGTACAGCTGGTTAACACACACAAAGCCACCATCATCTCCCTCTCATCATCAACTTCTCAATGTTTTCGACTTCGATTTCCCCGTCGCAGCATCACCTCCACCTCCTCTTATCGACGCCGACGAAATATTCTCCGACGGGCAAATCATGCCAATATATATCGACAGATATTCATCAAAAGTACTAAAGGAAAAAACCTTAGAAACTTCAAATGATCATTATTCTTCTCCAAGAACTATGATATTTAACCAAGATTATTACGTCTTGCCTCGAAAATGGAGAAAAATTTTATCATACAAGAGAATATTGAAGAAGTGGATTGGATTATTTGTGAAGAAGCCATTGATAAAGGGGTGCTCATCAAGAAAAATTAGCAGTAGAGTTGATGATGTTGAGAGGATTAATAAGGTTTTTGAATCGCCGAGGATTAGTTCATCATCTTCTACGTTTTCAACCGTTGAATTGAGTAGCAGTTTTCATGATATCAAGAAAATGGTTTCTTGTACTGATGCTGAGAATTCGATACATGAAGCTATTCTCTACTGCAAAAGATCAATAGGTATGCGTGTTATATATATCAGTTCCTTCTCTCTCTCTCTCTCTCTCTCTCTCTCTCTCTCTCTCTCTCTCTCTCTATCTCTCTCTCTTTTTTTATTTAAATGTATGTGATGAGGGTGTTTGCAAAGGCTAAATATAAGTTTTGTTTATTTATTTCCCTTTTCTTTTTTAAGCCTGAAAAGAAAAAGGTTTGAAGAATAATTTGCGAACTAATAATTTCTAGATTTTTGTTAGCTTATAAGTTTCAAACATCTTATTTTTAGAGTTTAAAAATTCTTTTACTAAAAAAGTTATCAAAGAGAGTATGAGCTCTCAGATAGCTTAAAAGATGTTTTGAAAAGTTTATAAACTCAACTAAAATAGTTCTTGCAAAACACCCCTTCAAGTTATACAATATTTTTTCATTTTAACTATCAAATTTTGCTATATACTAGCATTAATATTTCCTATAATTTCTACAATTTCAGGAAAGTGAGAGCCATTTGCTTCGAGAAACAAAAGAAACAAGTTGTGAAGGAGAATGCATGGTAGAATTTTGGGCAAAATGCATGCATAAAACCAAGACGGTGAATAAAAATCTTGAAAATTTTCAGGGCTCAAGTGAGCACTTTGGATATTTTGTTATATAACCATGTTGTATCTTTTAGTGCACCCATCGCTACGACACTATGTGTATTGGTGGACAGATAAGATAAGGAAATAAATTTTTTATATTTTTTTTTTCATTTTATTCCCAAATGTACATAACTGTTTGTCAATCAATCTTCCATTTCTTGTATCAGAAATTCCGATATTGAAATGTGGAAAAAAATATATAATAGAGACATAGACTATTCCATTGATGTGAACCATATAAATTTTGGTGTGTCTTTGCTATATTTTTCATTAATTTCTTGCTATTATCTCGTCAAATGCACGAAATTTTACTTACCTCTCTACAAATTTCCTTCGAGGCAAAACTTTTGGCGGGAAATCAGCCATAAGATCTGTCGGAAATTTGTATGCGACGAGCAGATTTCCAACAGAATGTTATCCGACAAGAATATGGGATGCCATTGCTTTTTCCAATGAAAATTTGGTGGATTCTACTGGTAAACGATTAGTTTTTTTTACTAGTCACAAGTATAATTAATTCACTCGTCACATGCTTAACATTGTTGTGGCCAAATTAATTAGGGATATACGATGAGTCGAGTTCGCTCACGAACTTAACTAACCAGCTCGACTTGTGCTCAACTCGAACTCACCTGTGAAAGTTTGAAAGCTCACGAGCAGCCTCACAGTACAAGAAAAATTAATATTAGCAGCAGGATATAAAAGTAATAATATAAAATTGTCACCAATAATTCTCACATGTAACTATTTGAAAGTTAATATTTTTTATGATTTAATATTTAAGTAATATACTCAAGAAATACTGATATTATATTGTCAATAGGTTTTATTAGAATAACAATAACAAAAGTAACACACTTAAAAAAAATATGAGTTCGAGCTCAACTTTTGAATGAGTTGATGAACCGAGCTCGAGCTCTAGCTCTAAAAAACAAGCTTGAGCTTGAGTTTAATTAAATTTAATCGAGCTTAGACTTTCAAAATAAGTCGAGCTACTCGGCTCGAGCTCAACTCATTTATAAACTAAGTCGACCTCAATTTGAGCTAAAATTTGTCATGTGAACATTACATTGACCATAAATCAAGGACTCTTAACCAATACAAAAATGAGTTGTTCACAAGAAAACAACCATAGACAAAGAGGGTCCATGGAAAAACATGTTGCTAGGACAATACGCCAATGAAACACCATAACTTTTTGTTTCTATGTGCTATTTTTCTCTTGTCTTTCTTTGCAATTTGATGTTCATATAATGTGATGTTACAATGTATCTAAAATGTGTCATGATTGGGGGACCAACCCCTCCAAGGCATCCTACTTGTCCTCGCTACATGTTCTTCTTTCCTTTTCTTAGCATACTGGTTGGTGGATAGGATTCTCTATTTTAAAATAATATTTTAGTTTCTATTTTATGATTCACATATATGTTTTGTGCATAAAATTACTTTCTTAATAATAAATTTGACATGAGATCTTTATATTTGGTGTGTATTCATACATTGAAATAGTAGATAAAATATGATTTCGAATAATGGATTTCGTGTGATTGCTTATCAGATAGCAAGTTATGTAAGAGCAAGAATTAAAAGAGAAAGGGTTAACTGACAATGTCAAAATTTCTATTTCTACCCTATTGATTTACTGAAATTGGAATATTATACAGTGACGAAGAGTTCCGATTAGATAGATACAGACACCCCTCGAGTCTATATAAAATTCTATTACATACATACTTTTGCGATTACTATATTTTGCACCCTTTAAATTATACTTTATGTCATGGTTACTTCCTTAAATGCAACATTTAAAAAAAAAATGTTACAAATCGTCATCTAATATTTATGTTAAGGGCTGATATATTGCGTTTCATACTTCACAGGAGTGAATGTGACATTGGCATACACAGTTTATGTGACATGTTATATGTCATTCATCAGAATACAAAACCACACACACACACAACGAATGAGGCTAATATTATGATAGAAATAAACATACACACACACAAGAGGATAAATCCAAGTTGAACAAGCTTTCTCCATGGCGAAAAACAGGGACAGTTCTTGGCAGAGAGCTGGGGGACCAGAGACATTGATATATACAGCAACAATCATGTCTGAAATCAAGACTTCCAGCAACAATCACGACTCTCTCTCTCTCTCTCTCTCTCTCTCTCAAAAGGCTACAAATGGAAGTATATCTGTTAACAAGAGTGGAACTAACAGAAATTTTATGGGACCATTTTCTTGATGTCCAAAGTGTGGTGTCACATGGTGCAGTGCCGTGTTAAGAACTTTGAATGTGAATATATGTGTTGTTTACAGTATGAATGGGTTGAAAAATGTGAATGTGTGGGAGAGAGAGAGAGGAGAGAGAGGGTTGAAAAATGTGAATGTGAGAGAGAGAAAATTATTTTTAAAAAAAAGGCAAACTAACGTTAGAAAATAGGATTCGAACCCACGCCCTCTTCCGAAGACCAAAACTTGAGTCTAACGCCTTAGACCACTCAGCCATCCCAATTTGTTGTGACTTCAATCTTGATATTTAACTATATAACGAGTAATATAAGTTGATTACACACATGGCCTGAGCAGCATTCAAAAGCCCACTCCAGCAATGAAATTTAACAAAATAATAATAATAAGTGTTACCAGTAAAACTTGTCTGGATCATAAAATTAAGGCTTATTTGCATTTTCTTTTTTATATATATAGTGAACAATTGTATTATGTGTCAATCAATTACATCAATATCAATACTCTCGAATAAAGCTCAAACTATTACAATAATTATTAATTAAAAAGAAATTATTATACAGTAAACTATATATTGCTATTTGACAGACTATACCCACACCGTTGGGACCGTTGGGACTTAAACTTATGACCCTGTGCTCGTGAGGCCACCTCTTACCGCTATGCTAGAGGCTCCTCAATGATTATTTATATTTCATGAATAATTGAACTCGAGCTTGATTAGTTATTTCGAGTTTGAAATTCAATTCCTAGGATCTATACGACATCAAGGCTCGAATTCAGTAGAAATTCAAAACTTCATAAACCCTGTGTTTATTGTGTAATCTACAATCCAATTCAAATTCATTAAACTTTTTCGTAATTTTTGTTATATTATATTGATATCAATCCAACTTAATAACTTTTAATCCAGATCCAAATCTAACAATTTCATGTGTAATTATATCCTAATATTATATATGTACTTTAAAAAAATTAAAAAAAATAATTGCCACAACTACCGGAAAAGATATGGTAAGTGCACCTTAACCTAACAACAAACCTATTATTTAAGAATTATATCTTCCCTTTTGCCTAACTTTCACTATGTGAAACGAATATTTATGTCACATTTTACTCATTAAAAGCTTAGTAGATACAACATTTTAGGGATTTGGACTCAATAAAGCAAGCTTTAATGTTAGCAAAAGTTAGTCAAATAAAAAAAAAAAAAAAGAGTTGCTTGACTGAGGACTAACCAACCATGATTAATTGATCACCAATTCACAGCATAACAATATTAAAAAATTTGCTATTGGGATTTTAGTTCAACGGTGAGGATTTGAACTTCCCACTATTAAAGTCTTTAGTTCGAATTTTTTTGTCGTTTTTCCTTTCTCCTTTAGGTGAGTGTCTGTATATGTACCGTTTTGATTGATATCTATAAGATGTTTTGAATTAGTTGTATAAAATATTGAAAAATTTAATGTCCCGTCAAGATCTATTTTAATTTGGATACTCAAAACTCTGGTGACATTTTATTTTTTACTTTATTTTAGGTTGGAGATTTTTATTTTATTTTAACCACTCGATTTTGACCTTTTGATCGATTAATTCGAATCAAGTACTGAAGAAGTACATTGTATAATAGTTGGAGATAATGCCAACAAATTTGTTATTGCCATAGTAAATTTTTACTTAAACTTTATTTTATTCTTTCCTTAATAAATCCTCAAAATTACATAGAATTTTCAATTACTATTTTTATTCATGTCATTCAATATCAAATAAGGACAGAATCTTCATTTTCTCTTACTTCATTAATTATTCTTTAAAATTCATTATTTTATTAGCGGTGAAATATTATTAAAACAAATCAAATGAAAAGATGGTGAAATAATAAAAATCAATAAGAAAGAAGCATATTTCATTAAAGAATGAAATCTTAGTTTTTATGTGAATATTTAAATAATCTCTTACAAAATCGTATGCTACACAAATGCTTAATAAAACAATATGAAAAATTAAAAAAGTTCAAATTAATAAAACAATTAATACCCTACTCGTTACAAAATCAATTTATTTTAATAGCAATAGAATTAATTTTATCACAAATAATGATGATTTTAATTGTATTTTTAGAAGACAAAAAGTCTCGTTCATAAAGATGAAAATTTAAGAGGAAGAATAATTTATGAAGTGAGAGAAAGTTGATATTATTTCCGTTTTTGATATTAGATTTTTTTGTTATTTACCATCCGTGGTGTTCGACACCAATAGGTACTAATTAAATTCTAATTTGTGCCAGAATTAAGTCATACCACTAGGATGCCAAGCTGTCCCTACCAAGAACAGCTGCATTTTTAGAGTTCAAATACAGAGACATCTAATTAAGTTAGTATAACGCAAAACACGGGGACTTGCTGGTTTCTTTAACATTGGATGACAAGAGTGATATAGGGATTAAATCAATGGATTTTGAAGATTGATTAAGAAAAGGGTAGAATAAATATTTAAATTTTTATTTATTTTTGGATGGGAAAGTGTCTCTAGGGCTAATGTCCCAAGGAATCATTTGTTATGCAGGTTGGGTTGTTAAGTTTTAAAAATCAAAATGAAACAAACTTTTTATAATCGAGCTCGAGTCAATTTAATTCATTTTCATTGGTAATTATGTATATATAATAAATTGAAATATTAATGCAATGATCGAATTAGTCGACAACATCCCATAACAAAAAAAAAAAAAAAGAAAAAACAAAATAAAGAGCACAAGAAATTAAGTCCATAACAATGAAAAGTCTACAACAAATTTCTTGAATTTTGACATTTGCATTAAAAATTTTACTCTCTATATTTATATCTTCAAATTCTCCAATTTATAATCTCCAATCAAAAAACAGAAAAAAAAAATCACAGAAATTCATTGATTCCCATAGACAAAGAAAATCCAAAATTGAGAGAGAGAGAGAGAGTTTTCATTGATCCCCAGAGACAAAAAAAAAATTCAAAACTGAGAGAGAGAGAGAGAGAGAGAGAGAGAGATGAAAACAAATCTAATTCCCCACCACCTACAAAACAACCAAAAACTTTCTTACATTCCCACCCCACCAAAAACCCAAAACTACACTCCGACCCCCACAAATCACCATTATTGCTGCCGCCGCCCATCGGGGTACAGGGAGAGCGGCACCACCTCCTGGAGCGGCGTCGCCACCGGCGTCGGCAGCGGCGAGCTCCGGCAAACGGGGCACGAAGCGTTCATCTTCAGCCACGCGTCCACACACATCACGTGGAAGCAGTGCTTACAATCGGGCAACATCCTCAGCACCTCCGATTCCCTGTACTCGCACAGGCAAATCGAGCAAACGGCGTCGTTTCCCCAGCCGCCCCCGCCGCCCCTCTGCTTCGAGAACACGAGCTTCGGGTACGAGTTGATCGCAGCCTGATCGAGCCCGACGACGACGTTTTGGGCCTCGATTTCTTCTTCGTCGTCGTCCGCGACGAAGATGATCCGGGGGAGGTAGATGCTGTTCTCGCCGGAGCGGTTGCGATTCGGTGTCTCCGCCTCCGTGTTGTGGCGCCGCTGCCGCCTCCGTGCGGATCGGCAGCAGATGTAGGAGGAGAGGAGGATGGTGGAGAAGAGGACGAGGAAGCCGAGGGCGATGGCGATGGCGTAGCCGAAGCCGAGGGAGGTGAGGCTCTGGGAGAAGGAGGTGTGTTTGGACACGGTGGTGGTGGTTAAAGGCGGCGGCGGCGGTGGTGGTGGGGCGGTGGTGGACATTGGGAGAGGAGGGGGGTGGTGGAGGATGAATAAAATGCCATTTGAATGCGGGGTGGGTGTGGGTTAGGGGTGGTGGGGTGGGGGTGGGGGGCTTAGCTGAAGCATTTAATACTAAGTCTGGGGAGTTTAGAAATCAGAGCAAAAGCTCATTTAATGGCTAACGTGGGGGAATGAATATATATATATATATATATATATTATTGGGTTCGTGTGAATTTATTTTTTTTTATGATTTCTACGTTTGCATTCCATATATCTATCAAATGGTTCAAATTGTCTTGTTTTGATATGTTAATATTGTATGTAAGTGAATTAATGAAACAACAAAATTTGGAACATTTGATATATTTGTAGAGTTCAAATTGAGGGATAATTGGCATATTGCACTTTAAAATTTATTTTTTTATATTTTACACTTTTAAAAATATATTAACTTAACGCTTTGCAACATTCATCCATTTCTATTGAAATTTTTTATAGAAAATAAAATTCTAGCGAAAATTAAAACAGTAAATTTGATATTTTATATAAAAATGAAGGAATAAAGTAATCAACTAGACAGCTGACTTTGTTTGTAAAAACTAGGAGATATTATCAAAAAAATTGGAGAAAAAATTAAAAGGCAAAGGAACAAATTGCCTTATCATACAAATTGAAGAATCTTGATTAATGAGGGCTTGAGTGCTTCTCAATATCTCTTTATTTTTTTACCTAGTTTCTAACAATAAATTGAAGAATCTTGATTATTGAAGTTGGGTAATAAATAATTATGAGAATATCAAGAGACGATGATGACAACAGAGGGGAATGGACTATAAAATATTTCTTTTTGGCTACTTTTGCGTTGGTTTTGTTTTTATTGAATTATGCATTATCATACACAAGTTCACATTTCTGTCATTCAATGGTAACCGCATTCTTGAGGCTGTGAGGTAATTTTAAAGTGATAACAGATGTGGTCATATCAATTTGATTCAACTCTTTGCTAGTGAGGTACTGAATTTATGATGAAATATTGATAATATTTAGGCCAGGTTTTGAATTTTTAAAATTATCTTTTGATTTTCAAATTACCTTATGAATTCTTGAGATTTTTTAATTTTGGCTTGAATATTATTTTGGTGGAAATTTTTAATAAGAATTGATGAGCACATATCCGATTACCCGGTGGCCTCCCCGTACAAGATACTGTCCCGCTTGCTAATCATTAAGACGGATCCCGTCAGACTAGGGAGATTTTACAAAACGCATCTTGCAAGGTGGAGAGGACTTGGTGCTCTTAAGGCAGCCAAGGCCCTCGTCTCCACTCGATGTGGGACGGAATGCAAAGTGTCAAACTAATATATTTTTAATTGTGCAAAATATCAAATTTAAATTTTCAAATATATAATGCCGATCAAGTTTATTTAAAGACTATAATATATCAATTTTCCCAAATTGAGTGTAGTACAAAAATTTCTCGATTTGGGATTCAAGTTACATTTTGGGATTTGCGCATTCTCTATAATTTTTACTTGGCTCAATAAACATAAAAATAAAATAAACAATGTTGGATCAAATAAGTTTATTCTCAACTAGAGTTCAAGACAATACTCAATTCAAAATTGATCTTTATAAACTCATCTCATCTCATCTCGATTCATTAAAAATAACAAATCAAATTTAAAAGTTTTTTTAAATAAGGATTGAAGTTTCACTGAGTTAGTTAAAATAATTACAATAATAACAACAACAACAACAACAACAATAATAATAACAATAATAATAATAATAATAATATGTGTATAACATTGTACTCCAACTTGACTTTCGAGTTCGACTTGATTAAAATTCGGTTTTTCGAATAATCAAATGAATTTTCAAATTGGCAAAAAAAAAAAAAGATTTAAACCTAATTGAGTTTCAATTATTTATTAATCCTTATATTATAAGATTTGGAGTATCTGCATTCAGTGATTTGCCAGATCACACTAGCCTATAACTTACAAGCTTCATTTATTAAATCACAATTATATTCTATTTGTCCGAATAAACTATTAGCAAAGTGATATTTTCTTTTATTTTTTATTTAAGATCCACTATTTAAACGATTGAGTCAAATTCATAAAATCTTATGGTTATGCAAATAAAAAGAGACATTTGGGTGAATAGCATTATAAGATGAAGTATTTTCATCAAATTATTGAATTTAAAAAAAAAAGAAAAAAGAAATCTTGCCAAAATAGGTCTTTTTGTTCAAGAATTTTTGTAAATACAAATAATACGGATTTTTAGAAGATGTTGAAAAAATGGATTTGAACCTAAATCAATTTCGAAATCTAATTTATGAGTGGAGGATTGTTTTATTATAAATTACATCACACCATTGTATTTTATCAATGTGAGATATTCAATCGAAAAAGAAAAATTATATGTTATGGATCAATAACGAAATTTATACGAGAAGTTTCGTCTGATCGAGAATTCAATAGTGGTGTTGGCAGAGTAGCAATGAATGAAATTGATGTCATTTCAAGCATGATATAACGAAAAAAATATTTTATATAGGCTAAATTCTCTTAATTATGAAAGTCACGTTAAATATAAGCCCTTGGATTCTTACATATATTGCGGGTTTCATTTTTAAAAAAACAAGTAGGATGTTGCATTAATATAATTATAAGTTTGACTATCAATTATTTAATATAATTCTCACATTTCGAGTATTTTTCCATGAAAAAGGGGTCATGATTCGAATTTTGTTGCATAAAAGACAAGACCAGATTTCGCTCTTGTATGTTTTTGACTTCTAAGTTCTAAATACAGCCTGTTCTCTATACAACGTACAAAAACTACAATACAATAATTTACACTTGACGTGGCAAAAATGTACATTTTTTTTAATTACTACTAAAGTCTTTGTTTGGTAGGTATTGTGGCTAGTCATAGCTAGCTCATGCTTGGTTGAACTCGTCTTAAATATTTTATAAACTTATCAGTACTATAAGATTTATATATATATATATATATATATATAGGATGTTATATTTTATGGAGAAACTCATGACCACCCCCAATCTTTGAGTTATTTAACATTTTACTCTTCAACATTGGTATCATAGTAGAGGCACCCATTAATCGTTTTTAAATATGTAAAATAACTTCCTAAATTATTTTCTGATTCATATTTTTTAAATATTCTATTCAAGTGAGTCGCATGTGTGATGCGCACGACTTGGGTAAGGCCATTTTTGTTCATTCAATTGGTCACATAATTGATTGGGACAAAATGCTAAATGCTCCAAAAGTTAGGGGTTGAATACAATAATGAACTTGAGAGTCTTTTTCGCCTTCGTAGCTTCAATTTCGCCATCTTAGCTTGATTCTTGTAGGGCTCTAGAGATAGCGCCAAGTTTGTGGAATGATAATTAAAAAAAAAAAAACAATTGAAAGGTTGTCGCAATAATTTGTCAAAATTTGATCTTGATTTGAAGTTTGACAAATGGGGTCTCCTGAGAACAAAGATGAGAAGTTATGATTGAAATTTGAGATGGAATTTTCATATTTGTGATTTCGAGTGACGTTCACAAGATTTGGTTTTAGAAGACAATTATTAACAAGATATCTACTATAATTTGCAGCGAATGAGATTAGAGGGTGGAGGAAAATTCGAAGACTACATTTTTTTTGGGTTAATTGCAGCAATCCCCTACCCCATGAGGCGTTTAGCACTTTGCCCCCCAATCTTTAGAGCGTTTAGCACTTTGCCCTTTACCCAATTTGGTAACCGACTGAATGGACGAAAATGACCTCGCCAAAGTGACACTCGTCACACATATAGCTCACTTGAACGGAATATTCCTAGAATATGCACCGAAAAATACTTTAAGGGGTTATCTTGCAAATTTAAAAACGACTAAGGGGTGTTTTTGTTACGACACAAAAATTGGAGAACAAAGTGCTAAATGGCCTAGATGTTGGGAAGGGTGACCGCTAATGTTTTGAAACCCAGCCGGGACAAACCGGTTCGACTGGTCGGACCACCACCCCGACCAAAAAACGGCTCGGTCAAACTCTCAAAGTCAGAAGGTCTTCAAAATCGATGTATTTTGAGATAATCGATTGACCCGACAGTTCAACCGGTGACCCAGTTAAACTGGTGTTGGGTAAAATAAAACCGACCGGGTCTCATTACACTATAAATTAAACCCCACACCAATCAAATCCTTTTTTTTTTTTCTCTCCTTCTGTTACTGACTTGCTGTTAGTGTTACTGTTGCTATTAATGTATGGTATTAACAAAAAAATGAAGGAAAATGTTATAATTATTTAAAGCGTGGAAGGGGGTTCTTATATGAACTAATCATAGAGGATATAATTGTTATATGCTAATTATTTTAATTCACCAAATCTCTTTAATTAAAAATTCACTTACCCTAATTGTATTTACTGAGTAAAATTACATTAGAACAATATGACATTATATTGTTTATAGATACTAAACTGACACATTACATTGCAAAAAGTAATACAAGTTGGTAGAACATGTAAATTGCTAGTTTTATTAACGGTTAGTGTCAATAATTCGTGCACAAATTTTGTTTTGTTTTTATTTATTTTTTTATGTCATTTTTTTTTAATAATCTCTTTAAATACAATTCTCTTTACCATACTTCAAACCTTAATATTAGAAGGAAGCGTATTTCATTTGAAAAATATATAATTATGTATGTTGAAAAGTTAAAACTATATTATTTTCATTTTTTTTGTTTAAAATAATAATTTTAAACAAGAAAAATACTTGAGTTTTTTTTATTATTTATTATTTTTGATATTTTATATATATTAAATATTATTTATGATATAATTATGACGTCATCAGTTCAACCGCGGTTAACCCGACGGTCGGACCAGTCACCCTTAATTTAGTTGATTTTTCGGTTCAATGAATGGTTCTAGTTTTAAAACATTGTTGACCGCAATTATCCCTATTTTATAAAATAATTTTATCTGATAATCTTAATTAAATAAGACTGTAGAACGTATAAATATTGAATGATCGCCTTATCAAAAAGCTTAAACTAATAAATATGAAAGACGCCGAACATTTATTCAATATAATAACAAACCCCAACACTTCGACGTGAACTTTATTTCTCCGTATCGAACTCTGCACGTTAAACTATTTTCTTGTTCTTATAAATGGGTTGAGTTTAGAATCGGTAACTAGAATCGGTGCTCAAATTATACCCGAACCCATTGTCATCTCTAAATATATTCAAAAAGTAAAAATATCCCAACCAATGGACCTCAAACATGCAATGGTGGAATCGGGCAATGAATACGACAAAACACAACAACCGTTTTGACAAAACATAAAAAGGAAGTAGCACGCCATATTGAAAGCAACATTTATCACTTCACAAGTCAACAGTTTTTCAAATTTATTTGGGATAATTAAAATAATCTACCATTTTTCCACAACAAGAAATTGATTAATGCCCTTTTTAGGACATTGAGAAAGGCAATTATCACAGTTGCCGTGTTTGAATAAATTATTCCCTAGGAAATTAAATTAATTAGTTGAGAACACAAATGTTGACAGTGTAATATATGTGATCATATTTCATTTTCCTTTAATTAATAAGGTAGAATCCCTCAAAAATATCCACACACATATATATATATATGTATATATAATACGTACGCATACGCACCATCAACACATGCTCAGTATTAGATTCGAATCTTGACACTAAACTCCTCACATCTTTAAAAATAAATTACATGTTCGTTAGGCCCAAGGGCCGTGGACCTAATCGGAATATTATATTGATGTAATTTTTTTTAATAGTTCTACAACTCTTTTTTTGCCATTTTTCTTTGTCTTTTTTATAGAAATAAGATAAGAATTAGGTTGATGTTGAAAAGTGTAGGTTGAGATGCTGACGACTGAGTAGTTGCATTATAAGAAAAAAGAAAATGAATGATAATACATTAATAGACAATTAAAAAAACCATCACTAATTATATATATATATACATATATTTTAATTTTTGGTGACAAATTCTAATTAAATTGTTATTATTGATAATTATTGATACATTTATAAATCATAATGACAATTTAATGGCATTATAAGCCTCGTCCCAACTTCTTTATATTAACAAAGACGTACTAAAAATCACACTAGAAGAAAGCACTTCTTGTTGATCATGAATAACCTTTGAGCATTCCTTTGCTGAGACATTATTTTTCATTTTTCAATCTTTTTTTTTTTAACCAATGATACGTTTGTATCATTTTCACAAATTCTTTATTTCTTATTCTCGTTTTGCAATTCTAAAATTAAACTTCATTTATACGTTTCATAATAAATTTTTCAAAAGAATCGATGCACAAATAATACTACACGGTTTTATGCACCTCAAATTCAATATGATATTTCGAAAACTTATACTGATCAGACATTCTGTACGATACAACATAAACACGTAAACCTGAATTCGACTCATACACTTCTGATTAATATTTCATCTCAAACTCCGGATACATATCACCCAAAAACATCAAAAACTAAAAATAAAAAAAAGCTCGATTCAAACTAAAATTTTTATTATATTATGGTCACTCAAAACTAGCTATATACATGCCATAAATACCTAATTATATATGTATATATGATTTTTAATTACCCTATAACTAAATAAATATTATATCCTAGAGCTTGACCTTGCGTTTACACTTTTGTTGTTGAATCGCTTGACTCGTTATATTAATCTTCATGCTACAATTCATCGTCACTGTAACATGCTTTTTAATAAACAACATCTTGACCCGCCCCCCGACCCGTGTGAAACTGCTCAAGGTCAGCGAACCCGAATTCATATCCGAAGCCAAATTCGGCTCCGACAAGACCCGATCCGTGATCACGTCCACCGTAACATTCATCCTCATCGTCCGACGCGCCCTTGCCCTCCCCGGCGGCCCACGCGCCTCCCCGATCACATCGCCGCGATAGTAGAGTGCCGTCGTAGTGTTTTGGTACCTGCAATGATGTATCTTAAATTATGAAATAAAAGCAAAGAAATGAAATTTATAAAAACAGTAGCTAATTAATATATATATATATATATATATATATATATTACATGACTCACTAATATATTTAAAAATTACAAGCGTAAATTGATCAATTCTTAGAAATAATGAATGAAATGAGAGATCCAACAATATTTTGGATTGTAAATAATAATTATATATGTATATACATATATACTAATTTTAAAATTATGAACTAACTATACGTGGTTCCGTCACTGAGTACCTGAACGAGGCGAAGTTCGGATTCTTGACCGAAACGTCAGCATTCAGGGTCATGTTCGTGCCCGGCCGCGGCGTGTTGGTACCGTTGATCAGCTCGAGCCTCAAGACGGTGACGCGGTTCATTTTTATGATCGGGTCCTTAACTTTGAACACGGTGAAGATGAGGATGACGACCACGATGGCCTCGATGAGGAGGAGCGCCGCCACGCAGCCGCCGCATTTGAGCCACCGTCTGTGTCGGATCTTGGTGGCGGCGGCGGCGGTTTCCTCGTCGTCGCTGCTGGTGGGGCGGTCGGAGGCGGGGGCGAGTGGCCGGACTTGCTCTGAAGTCTCCACCATTGTTGATGAAAGTTAATTTGAATAATTTGAAGATTTAGTCAGTTACCTAATTAGATTGGCTTGCTTATATACATATACCTAACTATTATATATATACGTGTGTGTGTGTGTGTGTATATATGTATGCATATATATATATATATATATATGTGTGTGTGTGTAAATCCTGGTGGTGGGCTATGAGATTGTGGAAATTTTTGCCCCACTTCTTTTGATTTTTTGAGACTCTAATGTTATTGCACTTTTTTTCTACTGAAATAAAATATTAAAGTGTTTTTTTTTTTCAAATTAAAAATTAGGATTAATTACATTTTGCTCCCTCGAGTTAAACCGTATATCGCAATTATCTCCTAAAAAAAAACTTTTAACAAATAAGCTCATGAATTATAAATATTAAAAGTTAGTTTATTATATTTTGTACCATTATAAAGGGTTTATTTGTCTCATTTTGTAATATAGGAGGGTAACCACGATATAAAATATAATTTATATAGAGGTGTAAAGTGTAATTTATAAAAAGAAAATTATGTTGGTATTTCAATTATCTTTATTGTACTCAAATTCAAAATTCTATTTGAAGTAAACAAGCTCGCAATCAAACTATATGTTCACTATTTAAAATGAATTATTTTAAATATGTACTCGGCATGAATTATCACTACAAATATGCATCCCTTTCAATTACAAATTAATTCATTATGAACTCAGGTTTGCAACAATTTTTGTCTATAATAAATATATTAGTAAATATTTTGCCACTAATTATTTATTAAGTTCTTTTTACTTTGCATTCTCTCACTAATTCATCATAAATACCTTAAATTTGTGACATAATCTTTTCGCCACAAATTTTTCATTAGTAAAGGCAATGCTTTTCTTGTAGTATATGTTTCGTTTATTATTAATGTGTCCATTACTTATCAATTTAATATGTATTATCTTTTTTATCTGCATTTTTAACTTTTGAAAATGAAATAAGAATGTGTACATATTACTAGGGTCAAACAAAACAAATATTTGCCTTGTTGAAGTTGTGATCCACATTAATTATGACACCCATAATTCATCTAATGATTATTTTAGTAATCAAGTTAGAAACAAAAAAAAAGGAAAATAAACGCTAAATAAAAGATAATAGACATATATATATATGTATAAATTTTATTTCCTAAAACAAAAGTTTTATCTTCTAAAGCTTGATCTCAACTAGGAAAAAAAATCATGACTAATTTTCAACCACTAACACATTTGAAAATATTTATAAATACGTAAACAAGCGACAATAGGAATGTAAACGAATTAAAATCAAGTCGAACAAGTTGCTGTGGAAATTTGAATTTATTCTCTTATTATCGAGTTTGAAATTTTACTTGAGTTCAATTTGATTATCGAACGAGCTCAGCTCAAAGAAATTTTAACTGAGATAAGTTCGAATAGTTATATACTCACACCAATATATTGTTATTTTTTCAAATTAATCGAATAGATTCAGCTAGCTTGACCTGAATTCCAAATTTTATCAAACAAGAAAAAAGCATTTGAGCTTACTTATTATGCTTAACCAACTGAGTTTGAACGAACTTTTATCAATCAATCTCAAATCGAGTATTAAATAATTTGACTAGCTTCTCAACATTATGTGGCAACTCATAATAACCATCCTATAATAATTAAGAAATTAGAACTAAAAATTCCAATACCATTGATATTTTTATTATTACTAGTAGTGCCGCACACTTTACGCGTGTGCAAATTATAAAAAATATATACTTTACTTTAGTGCTTAAATTTTTTTAGGATCAAAATATAAATATATTATTAAATTCTTCTACGAAAATACTTTTATGAGGACTATTTGAAAAAATTTATTAGAGAGAGAGAGAGAGAGAGAGAATCAAAAACATCGATTGTTGATTTAAAGAAATTTTGTTTATTAAACATGGGTTTCAACTTTCAAAATGTAAGATAACGGAGAAAATAGTTTGTGGGTTGAGAACATGAGTTTTCAAATTGGACGTAATATTACAATAGTGACCTTTCTATTTGCTTTGTTATTGTATGTGTTTATTAATTAAAAGAGCAAAATTGACACATCAAAATTTGATATCCGAATTACATTGATTTCATGATAATTTTTAATTTTAGCCATAAATTAACATATCTATGTTTATTTTACATAAAATTAAAGGATCAATTTTATAAAATTATATAAAAAAATTATTATTTATGAGATAAAAATAATTTTTTTTTTATAACAGTATAGATTTATTAATTTGTTTGATAGATATAATAATATGTTGATTTTCAAAAGTGTTATGGACCTAATAAATACTAGTAGAATGTTGGTAATAAGTTGTTGGTAGGTGGTGAAATATGACTATGAATAGAAAATGCCCCATTAATTAACTAGTCAAAGCCTATAATCATGATTGCCTTGCCAGCGCCCACTACACTAGCACAAATTCACATTTCTATTTTCCTCCTATATAAACAATTATATATATATGTATATGTCAAAAAAATAAAATAAATTAAATTAATGGAACCTTCTATTGGTCATCAAATAATTATCACGGTTGAAAAAAAAATCTGTACATAGTTTTCATTAATGGCGGTCTGTTTCTGCTGTTTAACTTTCCAATCATAATTTATTTTTATTTATCTCTTCACAAACCACAAAAAAAAAAAAATAATAATAATAATAATAAATTTAGTAAAATTCGTGACAAAATATAAATTTGCAATGAATTTTGTTCATTACAAAATTTGTCAATAAGTATATGTTTGGTCACTTATTTACATATTCGCTAGAAAAACAAAATAATATTATTGATGAGATTTAAAAGTGACAATATAAAAGTTATCACCAATAATTATATAAAGTGACAATACATTCTATTTTGTCATTAATTAAATATTTTTTGGTGACGTTAATTTTTATGTTGTCACAATATCATTCAATGGTGACACTAAGTAATGTTTTAGTCGTCACCCGTAATAATTAATAACACATCTATAGTGAAAAATTGATGACAATAAAAATAAAATTATTATTAGAATTTTGTGACGAGATTCCATTGCCATTAAATTGTCAGAATCGGTGTGTCACTAATTATTACTTTTACACTATGTTGCCACCTTTTTATAATAAGATGTCGCCATTGACATTGTGCACACTATGTTTTGTAACAACATCAATTTATTGTCACCAAATGTATATAATTAATTGACAATTTTTTGATCATCACTAATTATATTATCACAAATTTATTTATTTTCTTGTAGTGATTTTTAACTTATTGTTTTAGCAGCGCTAATATTAATTTATCAAATTCATTGCAGACGCCATTATTTATGACAGAATTTTACTCGTCAATCATGTTTTATGTGTCATTTGAGATTTTTGCACAGGAATTAGGGAGAACAATTAATAAACATAATTTTTGACTAATAGGACTAAAATACCCTTCAAGAATCCTACTCTAATTAATGAGTTGTTGGTAGTTTGTGACGGAGAGATTTTATTATAATACGAAACATTTGTGATGGAATTATATTTGAAGCAAAACTAAAGTAACAATATCTGAAAAGACATTTCCTTTGAATTTGTGACAAACGAAATCCATCACAAAATTATGTCTAATAATGTGTATTTATCACAAAGTCGATAAACACTAAAAAATTTACATTCGTATAAAACAAACAAATAAATAAATATTTATAATTTTCTACTGTCAAGGTTTTACTCTTAATTGAATCATACTTTTTTTCGCGCGTATCAAATGTACCCCACAACTAGTATTTGCAATAGGTTTTACGAGTCGTGTTATGCTAAGGGAATATATAGATATATATATATATATATTTATATATATACATGAAGACGCGTATTAGATATATTAATATATAGATATAATTCGATTCACTTGTATATTAATAAAAAAGTTAATGAAATGACTTTGTTAGAATGAAGTAAATTTTATGAACCTTCTCTCTATGTTATTTTTCTTTTTAAAATACACCAAACTAAAGTCGAAACACGAAAGGAAATAAATAATTTATCGTCTACAGTTAAAGAGAATTATTCGAATAGTTGACTTGAGAAAGTGTTTTGTCAAAAAGAAAAAAAAAAGGAAGAGAGAGAGAGAGAGAGAGAGAGAGAGAGAGAGAGAGAGAGAGGCATTTTCAGCTGTCGGGCTTGGGCTTAAGCCACTTAGCCTTTTGCACAACTATCCAGTTGTGGTATGTAACTGGTTAATTTAATGTAAATTGATTATAAAGTTACTCAACTTTAGTGGTAGTCATCTATGCCATTTATTCTTTTAGAATAGAACACTTGGCTCAAATTATTCTGTAAAAAAAATTATTATAATTTAGTGATACAACAGTTTGAGTCCAAATTTTAAATATTTTTTTGGGCTCAAGGTCAAAGGAGCCAACTAAATTATAGGGCAGACTCGAATCGATATTCCAATTTAAGTGAATTCGACTTATTTGACTAGAATTCAAAAATAAATTGTACTCTTTGTGTCCAAATCTTTTATTCTATTCAAGCTTCTTCTATATAATTATTTATAATTATACATATGTACGTATATATATACTTTAATAAAAGAAGGCTTGTGTGCCTATTAAAAAATATTCATTTCTCCCGATTTTTGCCCCGCCACTAGTGGTTACTCCCAACCCAAAGTGCACCTTCCATTCATAGAGAGATCCAATCGTGTGAAAGTCTTGGGGTCTCGGGAATTCATTCTAACTGAATCAAGGGGCTAGTATTTACCAATTTCAAAATATTTGATTTTAGGAAGCTGAAACAAAAATGAACAAGAAGCATTCAAGAAGATTCTGATTTCTTCTTAGACCATCTGCTAAGCCCTCTGTTTTCTAATGGTTTACTACGGCTCACTTGAAAATCAATACAAGTCAACCTCAAGCTCGACCCAAGCTCAAATGTTTGTCTACCCAACTCATTAGGCTTGTAATGAATTAATAGTCATTATGAGAGAGAGAGAGAGAGATCGAATTGTGTCAAAGCCCTGGGTCTCGAGGACTCATTTTGATTGAAACAATGGGCTAGTATTTACCAACTTCAAAATATTCAATTTTAGGAAAGTTGAAAAAAAGATGAATGAAAAGCATACAAGAAGATTCCAATTTCTTCTTAGACCATGGGCTAAGCCCCCTATTTTATAATGTTTTACTGCAGCTCATTTGAAAATCAATACAAGTTAGCCTTGAGCTCGATCCAAACTCAAATGTTTGTTGACCCAACTCATTAGGCTTGTAATCAACTAATAGTCATTATGCAAGAGAGAGAGAGAGAGAGAGAGAATCGTGTCAAACCCCTAGGGTCTCGAGGACTCATTCTGACTTAAACAAGAGGCTAGTCTTTACTAACTTCAAAATAATCGATTTTAGGGAAGCCGGAAAAAGGATGAACAAGAAGCATCCAAGAAGATTCTCGTTTCTTCTTAGATCATCGGCTAAGCCCCCTGTTTTCTAATATTTTATTACAACTCACTTAAAAATCAATACAAAGTCAACCTCGAGCTAGACCCAAACTCAAATGTTTGTCAACCTAACTCATTAGGCTTGCAATGAATTAATCATCACTATGTGCGCGCGCGCGAGAGAGAGAGAGAGAGAGAGAGAGAGAGAGAATTTTTGATGTGTCCCCAATAAAGCGTCAAGCTTAGGAATAAGGGCATTTGTCCTTTAGATTTTCACTTGGGATAAAATGTGGAGATGCGAATGGGCTCCGATACGGATTTGGTGGATTCAATGTAAATTGACCTATGAGGATCAGTTAAAAATAACGGCCCAAATTGGGGACAATGTTAATAGTTTTGTAGAATAAAGAAAAAGTAATTATGATAAAAGAATATTTCACATTAGAATTAGGGTTGTGCACATTCGGTAATATCGAATCGGATTGAGCATTTTATAAATTAAACCTTCAGTACGTCAAATTAACTGATCAAATAACGAATTAAATTTCTCAATCCAATACAATTTTTTTTTCTTAGGTTTGATTATTTATCTAATTAACTTAAAAAAAACTAGATTTTATTGTCAAATCGGTATAGAGTTCGTTATCAATTTGGTACCAATTTATTGAAAACTCCCAAATTAGTCCCACTCGATAAATTTCTCTTTTCAAACTAGTCCCGCCATTAAAAAATTAATGGCATTGGCGTATGCATGTGACTTGCACATGCCATTCCTGTTAGTTTTCTAACGGCATGACTAGTTTGGAGAGATAATGTTATCCAATGGGACTATTTTAGGTATTTTTATAAAAAATGGGACCGAATCAGCGAGCACCTCTTTATTATGGGACCAATTTGACTAAAATCTCTAAACAAAACTATGAACAATTGCAAGCCTAGCTTGGGTTTACTTCCTTAATTTGATAATATAAATAAGTGTTTGTATCTCAAATATATATATATATATGTGTGTGTGTGTGTGTGTATTGTTTATTATAATCACAGTTTCACTCTCCTTTTCAGTTTGAATCTTGTTACATTCACCAATCATCACATGTATCAAGGAACAACTAAAATTAGGAAAGTAAAAACAAAATGATATGAGAAAAAAATGCAAATACTATTCTTAATTGGATATGAAGAGAAAAATTATAATATCAATGATAAACTGATTGTCCCCCCCCCCCCCCCTCAATATCAATTGCTCATCAATTAATGTTCATTTACTAATTATTATAATAGAAGATATAACACTATAAGTAGCAAAAGAAACAAATTACAAGCCCATTTAAATAAGTCTTTTTTAGAATAAAATCACTTATTTTTTGAAAAAAGCACATTAATGAAAAAAACTGTGTTCGGTTGGGTTTTTTCTAATAAAGCAAAAACCATGAAAAAGAAAACCAAAAATGATTCTTTGTAGAAGTTATCTAGAATAATTCAAATCACAAAACACATTTTACACTATTTTTAATTACTATATTCAATCTTATTAAAAAAATTTATGGTATTCAAACGCAAAATTATTTGACTTTAAAAAAAAAAAAAAAAAAAAAAGAAAACCCAATTTATATACAGATGAATAAATACTATGTTTTTAAATATATCCAAACGGGCTCTAGATCATGATAACCATGTTTAAGAATCTTAAAAACCATTTATACGTATTCATTAATTATGGTACATTACAACAATCACCGAATTTTATAAAATACATATAATACGTGATTGAATCTGAACTGAATGGTGCATAAATAGAGTCCGTACACCCCGTCTATATAAGAATTTTCCACAATCACCCTATAAGCCCATGGAATCTACTCCTTTTTTACTCTACGAGGTTCTTTTTGATTGAGAGATTTAAATGTATACGTTACACATATCCACCAAAAAAAAAAAAAAAAAAAAAAAGTTACAAAAAAAGAACATTGTGATATCTAGATTCTTTACACAAAAAGTTGTTTTATGCCCAGAAAAAGAAAAAAAAAAAAAAAAAAAAGAAATGAAAAGAGTGAGGAACAAGAAAAGCATCCAATTTGAACTCGTTTCTTCCACCACCACCACCAAGTCAACCGCCGCCTGCCGCCGTGGTGGCCGCCGGCCAAGGCAGCCGAAAACTCTCCGGAAAATGGCCGGAGAAGCAATCGCCGCCGTCCCAGGCGGTGAAATCCTCCAAGCCGACGAAGAAATCGTCTTCCAACGCCGTGTTCGACGGGCTGAAATCCCCATCATCCTCGTCGATATCGTCGGCTTCCGCCACGTCCTCCCGGCTGCTCTCCTGTGGCGCCGCCGCCGGTGATGCCTCCTGCGACGAAGAGGGTTTCTTCGGATCCTCGGAGGCGGGGGTCCCCCCCGTCTCCGCGGCCGGCGCTGCCTTGGGGCGGGTGCTGCCGGCGAGCGAGTTCCGGTGAGTGGGCATGGGATGGTTGTGCTCCGCCGTGTAGGTGACTATGAACATTCCCGGGTCGGATCTATTCCGCTCCACTTGTTTTCTTGCTGGACAGCCTTTTGAAGTGCTGCATCTATAATAACCTCTGCAAAAAAAAAATTTACCAAAAAGATTTCAGGAAAAACAAAATTACAATCTTTATATTCAAGATTAATCCAAGAAAAACAGAACCCTTTAATCCCTTTTGGCTTTTATCATTCCTTCAAAACATTTACATAAGAAACTCAACTTTCAAACAAAAATCACACAAGAAAAAAAAAAATTGCAATCATTGTGTTAAAAAGAAAGCAAGAAAAACAGAACCCTTTTGAACCCTTTACATTTCTTGAAAACATTCACATAAAAAAACTCAATTTTCAAGCAAAATCTTGATGAAAAGTTTGAAAATGAGTAAAAACCTTGGATAAGGAGAGCCCTTGATTGGTTTTTGCCCATATTTTCTCCAAGACCACGTATCAGAAGATAAACTCTCTGCCGGTACATGACAAACCCTCTTCAAACTGTTCTTCCTGTACAAAAATTCACCAAAAAATTATATATATACAAATACATATATACATATATATGTGTATATGTGCGTATGTATTACTACACAAAAAACGAGATCCATAAACAAGAACCCATTTCCATTTTTAAGAAAAACATAAAGGAAATAGAAGTTTCACACACACACACACACACCTTTTCTTGGACCTTGGGCTGGGATTATGTGAAGCTGTGGCTTTGGGGGGGTTAAGAACAGAAAACGGCTGGTTTTTGAGCTGAAAATGTGTTTGTTGAGGCAATATTTTCATCATTTGCTGCTCGGGTGATGGATCTTGCAAGTTCCCAAGAACAGAGAGTGGTGAAATGGGTAAACTTTTTGGAGATAGAGCAATCTTTTTCAGCGGAGGCTCTTGTGACGATTTCAAGAAAAAGGGCTTGTAAATTTCATGCAAATCCAATTCTATGGAGCTCTGAAGATAATGATCTCTTCTGGGTTCAAATAGATCTCGAAACAAACCACCAGAAAAGCTGCAATCTTGCTCAAAAGTAGTGAGAATTTGACCGGCGGAGGTGGCGGCGGAGGTGGAGGAGGTGGAGGTGGCGGAGCAGCAGCCTCTGACGACAGCGTGGAGGTCCCAATCGGCCTCCTCCATTGTTGCTCTGTTTTTGCTCGCTCTGCTATGCTATGAAGAGGCAAAACAGAGGCGCTGACTTTGGAAGGGGGGTATCGGGGGGGGTGGGGGGGGGTGGTGAATGGACCGTTTAGTAAATGAGTGGGGGGAGAAAGAAAACAATTTTATTTATAGAGAGAGAAAGTGAGAGCAGTGTATGGGTTTTGCTTTCTCTCACTAAAAGTCTAGAGAGAGAGAGAGACAGAGAGAGGGAGATAGGAAGGGAGATGGGATTTGTGTAGGGGATGGTGTGGCTCTTATCTTTTGTGAGCCCTGTTGTGTGTGTGTGTTCAGAGAAATTGGGGGGTAATGATACCGCTTTTTGTATTAGTGGTTTGTGGGTTGACCTAGATAAATGTCAAAGGGGGGTGGGGGTGCAGGGTGGTGTAGGGGTGGGTAAGGGGGGGCTGTGAGAAAAAGTCTACGCGGTTTTCGTGTTCGATCGGTTCTCGGCTTCTCGTGAGGGGGGTGGGCGTGGGGGCACTTGCCGACAGACAGAAAAGAGAGGCAAGCCACGTGGGGTGGGTGTACCTCTCGAAATATTATGTGCGTGTGCTGCACTTCCATCTTTATGCGCCTATGCTTTTCTCTCTCTCTCTCTCTCTCTCTCTCTCTCTCTCTCTATATATATATATATATATATATATATACAGATGTATATATATATATTGGGCGAATTACGTTTACCTCCCCTGAGGTATGCCTTATTTACAAAAAATACCCCGATATTTGGAAAATTACAATTACCCCCCTGAATTAAAGGGGTAATTACAATTCACACCAAAAAACCACTGAACTTCCAAAAATACCCTCAAATAATTTAAACAAAAAATAAATAAATAAATAAATAAAATGAAAACCCCAAAATACCCTTTTTTTCATCTTTTTTTTTTCTTTTTTGTCACTTTTTTCTTTAATTTTATGTTTTCTCTTTATCTTTATTAGCCTATAAAAAAAATTGAATTGGTTTTCTCTCTCTCTCTCTCTCTCTCTCTCTCTCTCCCCACCCACCCCCATCCCTCCCTCCCCTACGCCTCCCCCTGCCCCTCCCCCTCCCCCAACGGTTGCAGTGACGGCGGCCTACGGCGGATGGCGGGCGACGGCGGACGAGTGGCGGCGGCCTCCCTCTCGATCTCTCTCTCTCTCTCCCCGTCCCTCTCTCTCTCTCTCTCCCCCCCTCCCCCCATCCCTCCCTACCCCCGGCCCTCCCCCTTCCCCTCCTCCTCCTCCTCCCCCAACGGTTGCAGGGCTAGAGGAGACGGCGGACGGCGGACGAGCTGCGGCGGCGGTGCGGGAGGCCGTCCCTCTCGATCTCTCTCTCTCTCTCCCTTTCTCTCCCCGTCCCTCTCTCTCTCTCTCCCCCATCCCTCCCTCCCCCCGGCCCTCGCCCTCCCCCAACGATTGCAGATCTGGAGGTGACGGCGTACGAGCGGCGGCGGCGATGGGCGGAGGCCCTCCCTCTCTCTCTCTCACCCCCCATCCCTCTCGATCCCTCTCTCTCTCTCTCCCCCCATCCTTTGCCCCCCACCCGCTCCCCCAACGATTTCTGGGCTGGAGGTGAGCGGCGGCTGCGGGCGGCGGCGGAGGTGGAGAAGAAGGAAAAAGGAGAAAGAAAAGAAAGGAAATAGTGGAAAAAAAAAAAAGAAATTAAGAATTTTTTTAATTATATATATAATATATATTGTAATTTTTTATATTTATAAAAATAAAATATATAGGATTATAAGATTTAATTTTTAAAAAAATATTTAAATATATATATAAGAGAACAAAAAACCCTCACAAGGGCAAAATAGTCATTTCAATATAATCAAATTTCATTGAAGGGTATTTTTGGAAGTTCAGTGATTTTTTGGTGTGAATTGTAATTACCCCTTTAATTCAGGGGGGCAATTGTAATTTTCCAAACGTCGGGGTGTTTTTTATAAATAAAGCATACCTCAGGGGAGGTAAACGTAATTTTCTCTATATATATTTACAGAATATATTTTTAAGACAGAGAATTTATATTTAATGATGCTCAAATTCATCATGAAGTATGAAGTTCAATTGAGGTCCGATACTATTGAAGTTCTAAATTTGAACTCTCTTATCTTTTTTATTTTTTTCTCAAGTTGATTCTATGAAACAAATTATAAAGCTCAATTCTACGAGGTACTGCACAAAATTCCTAAATTGTCTCCAGGTATTTGGAGGACAATAATTCATAAGATTACGTCTCTGACAATAAATTTTGACAGGGACAACGGTCATATATATCATCACAAATCCAATGACTAATGGATTTATAATCATGCCATAAATTGTATTCAAATCAAAAAGACTTGGTCGGCTAATTATGAGCTTTCAATTTATTATTCATATTTTGATGAGTTTTTCATACAAATAAAATCCCCCACTGTTTTCCAAATGTTTGGGGACCATAACTCTATATTCGGTCATGAATTAGGCATCGTCAATATTAATATCTATGTATAACTTCATTTTATGTTTGTGTCGACTAATAGTACTATAATTTACAATCGACTCGTGGTAATTACTTCTAATTACGGTTGTAAAATTAATATTTGGGCACTTGTACTTCAAGTCTACTAACATAAGTGTAAAGACTTTTTATTAGTCCATGTTCCCAAAAGCACTGGTTTCTTTCAAGAGGATTTGCGGCATGTCAAGCTCTTGTAAGGTTCTTCGCTTTGTATCGAATTAAACAACACGGCCACCGCTTGTGTAGATCCCAACAATTTTGTTTTTTTTTTTTTACAATTTCATTATTGCAAACATACTGCTTAGGCAATAACTATTATCATAATCAGAATAAAATTTTTATCGAATTCGCAATAATAATGAACCTAAATATATGAGATTGCATAAAGAAAATAATAATGTGCAATTTTAACATAGCACAATTTCATATAATTCAATATTTCGCTCCAACGAGAGATTGATAAACTATTGTTAAACTCCTTATGAATTCACCTTTCAAACGATATTAAAAATAGAATAAATGCGAATTAAATTCAATTTATAGATTAGTATATATTATCAAAATTGTATAATCCAACAAAAAGTAGTTTTTTTGAAATTCATAATAAAAATCATAAAAATCAAATATATTAATTAATAAAAGAATTTCAAATGACCAAAAATTTCACTAATATTTAAAAAAGAGAAAATGTTATTTAAATAATTTATCGGGCGTTTGGACGTTACGCGGATCCACGCGAATGCCAACAAAGTTGTCAACGGAGTTGACAATTTCAACAGAAGAATCTACGGCTGTGACAAGGCCTTTCACACTTGGCTGATGATGGTGGAGGTGCATGAGATAAGCGTGAGGTGGCATGACGACTAACACATTAACCGGGTCCCACTCAAAAGAAAAGCGACACGCGTTCGCCGTGATCGCAAGGCGCATCCTATGCAGCGAATCTACGGTTCAGAATTATTTAATCGAAGATCGTACGGTCAGTATGCACCAATTTTATTTATTAATTTATTTTTTTAATTTCATGTTTTGATTTTTTTTTTATTAGTGAAAATATTTTTCATGTTTAGGGATAGGGTTAATGCCCTAATATTTTCAATTAAAATAAAAAAAAATTCATCATATTTAATTAAATCATAGTTCTTGGTCCGTTATATTCAAGAATGGAGTCAAAAAAATTTATTTGGAGGGACAAAATTGCATTTCCATAAAATATTAAAAAAATTTTTACATGATTTAAGGACCGAATTTTTCAAATTTTCAAATAAAATATATAAAAATTTTAATTCATATAAATTTAAAACGGAGCAACTTCCCTCTTCAAACCCCCCATCTAATTCAATCCCTATTTATATTATCTATACTATTATAAAAAGAAAGTTATTTTTGTTTCACAAACGGTGGTTATTTATGCGATTTTACAAAATTCGCCTTTCAATTTTATATGAAATAAATAGAAATATGTAAAATTGTGACTAACATTGAAAATTTACATAAAATCAATTCAATTCGGATATCAAATTTTGATTTGTCAATTTTACCCTTTTAATTAGTAAACACATACAATAAATAAGTAAATAAAAATGTCAATATTGTAATATTATATTCAATTTAAAAAACTCAATTTCTTAACCAACAAACTACTTTCTCTAACTACAATTATTTGGTATTTTTTTTCTTTTTGTATTTAATCTTTATCATATAATTTTATTTCATATAATTATTTTATTTTTAAATTATTATAATTTAGTAAATTATTTCAAATAATTCTTAAAAATGCATTCTTATTAAATAAATTTAATAATATATTTATATTTTCATCTTAAAAAAAATTAACTACCAAATTAAAATATATATTTTTATATATTTTGCACACACATAGAGTGTGCAGTGTTGCTAGTAATTTAATACAAAAATAGTCATCTAAACAATATTTCGATCAAAATTAATTCTCCGCGAAAGCAAAATCCATGAGCAATTTTGAAGATATTTTTTCGTCGATTTTAAATTGTAATTTTTTTTTTGATGCCTGTATTTAGTGCAAGTTTAATGCGATATTATTTTTTTTGTATGCTGATTAATGCATGAGATAAAGCCACTAAGATATTATTTAGTACAGTTATTTTAATATAATTTTGCCTCTTAATTGCACTAAGATAGACTTTTCCATATTCTTTACACTTACATGAAATTGATTTGCTGTTAAGTATTTTCTAAAAGGAAAAATGGCAATATTATAATAAATGATAATATAAAATTAGTTGCCATTATATATATATATATATATTTATATATAGTGAGAAGAGATTTTATTTCGTCACAAAAATAATTTTCACAATGTCAATAGTGAAAAAAAATCGTTTCTAAACCGTTATTTGTGATAATTAATTAATAACATCCCTGTTGCGACAACTTGATAGTCAAGAAAAAAATTGTACAAAAATATATAGTGACAATTTGTTGTTACTTCATTATTATAGCATTGGTGTCATTAATTGTAAATAGTGACAATAAATATTAAATCCTTACATGTCTAAACTATTATGCAAAAAACAATAAAAAATAAAAAAAAGATATTGTTACTACATTGATTTATTAGTGAAAAATTAAAAGATATTATCATTTAATACATATAATTGATTATATTTTTGACCTGCCATTTTTATATTTTGTCAATAATATATATTTTTTTTCTTGCAGTGGTCCTATCTTACTACAAATCTCCTATTTTTGTACATCATCACACACACACACACACACATATGTGTATGTGTGTGTGTGAGAATTTCTTTTTTATTTTATTTTATTTTATTTATTAAAATAATAAAATTTCATGGCATAAATCGAGGGTGCTAGAAACACAGAAAACCTTGTGGTATATTATTCTATATAGGCATGAGTGTCACGATTTGTGTTCACAAGATGTACAATCCCACCACGACTCACAAAGCAAATATATTCAGTAGGACCCTTGACTCGCACAATCTCTCTCTCTCTCTCTCTCTCTCTCTCTCTCTCTCTCTCTCTCCATATATATATATTATTTATTTATTTATTTATACACACGCAAACCCCACGCCAATTTTACATAAAAGTGCCGATTATTTTCAGTTACAACTCCTCTACACATATCCACCGATGGACAGAGTTCGAAATTTTTATTCAAGGGAAAAATCGGATGTTGCGAATATTTAAGTCAATTTTATATTTCGGGGTTAAAATTTTGAATTTTAATAAAAATATATGTAAAATATAGTAAAATGTAGAATTAAAGAAGAGTGACTGTATGACTCTGACAGTAAAATATTTAAGTATAATATATTTTTTTTGTTGATAATCAAAATACTTGAATTTGGAAAGATACCATGTGAAGTGTATACAAAGTGGACAATAAATATTGTTAAATTTTAGGGATAGTTACATCTATAGCTTTGCCCTTGAATTTTGTGGAAATATAGTTATACGCCCTTTGAGGTTTGCATGATTATAAGAACACTATTGTCGTTAATTAATTAATTAGTTTTTTTTTGGTGTCTAATTGTAAGACAAAAGTCGATAATATGAATGGTCTCTGTAATTATGGGACGTGAAAACAAAATTTATTGATTGACATATCACTGCAAAATATCTCATAACCCATTCAACATGTCTATACGTACATCAAATACTTTTCTTTCTGCTACAATATATATATATATATATATATATATATATAGATATATATATTACTATTAATATATAAGTCGTTACGTTTTTTGTGCTACAGTAACGGCCTGGTCTGGTGGGCCTCATGCTTACGTGCCCGCCTGGGAGAGGTCCAGCAGTGAATAGACTGAACTTGCATGACGGGCTTTAGGCCCGAGGATTGGTCTGCTTCTAATTGTGTGTGTGTGTGCGCGCGCGCGTATGTGTGTTTGTGTGTGAGACAGAGAGAGAGAGAGAGAGAGAGAGAGAGAGAGAGAGAGAGAGAGAGAGAGAGAGGGCCCAATATAAACAATGTTTGTAAGATGGATGGATATTGGATACCTTGATCCCATTTTGTAGCACTATCAGAGGCATTCTTGGATTACTCCATCAATTCCATCCCATCTCATAATACATCTTTTCATGAATTATTAGCATGCTAAGTGGTGGTAACTTCATATGCTTTTAATTAAGCTATCTTCATTGCAAGGAATGATTGTCTTAACCTTTTGCCTTTAATTTGCTAGCCTTTTGATTTTGCAAAATAAATTATGTAACCTTACAAATGTAATGTCTTTTTTTTTTGTTCAAACCATGCATTAAGCAAAACAATTCAAGAAATCATTGTTTGTAAAAAATGAAGGAATTAGGTTCATAAAAAGAATCCGTAATATTAAATCACGATATTGATGTCTCGAGAACTATATATTGATTGTTCTTAAAATAAATATTCGATTTTATATTCTTCCTTATAATAGAAAAAGTCATCGAATTAACTTTTCATTGATGTATTGAACTTCTTCTATTCTTTTACCTAGCGTAGCTGGACCGGCTCCCCACCGACGCAAGCAAATTGTTGATAAAACTCCAAAATCACCTTCCACAAGTTATTTTTACAAAATTTGATTGAACATAGCTTTTGCTTTAAGTTGTTGTTTTTTGAACAATATTTGTATGAAAATAGTATAATTAGTAGATTGAATTGAACTAATATAATTAGTGGTGAGTGTGGTTCAAAATAGGGCCTAAATTGATCAAGTTAATGTCAGCCCAATTTAAAATGGGCCCAATGTTATAATAATCTCCTAAGTTAACATCAAGCCCACTGTAATTCGTTAGTAGTTTGTATAAGTTTAAAAAAAGGCCCAAATGAAAAACCCAAAAGAAGCCCAATGAAACATGGATCCTAAAAAAGTTAATGTCCAATTAAGATATTGACTTACTGACTACCTATGATCCATTCCATCAAGCCTGTATAACTTAAACCCATTTGCATGTTGTTTTTTTTTTTTTGGCCCTTTTATAAGAAAAGTACTTCGGTGGGAAAAAATGCGTTCGGTTGGATTTTTTATAAAAGACAGAAGACACAAAAAAACTAATTTTTTTTTATAAGTTATCCACAACAGTTTCAAATAAAATCACATTTTAAAATACTTTTAGAATCTGTTTGGATGGACTACTAAAAAAAAAGAATTATCGAGCCGTGCGTTTTATTGTAAACTTTTTTTTTTTTTTAAATAAAGCAGTTTTACGTTTGGATGTAGTTAGAAGTGCTTGAAAAGGTATTTTTATTTGAAAATACTCTCCGTAGCCACTAAAAAAAACAAAAAAAAAAACTTTTTTTTTCTTGGCTTTTTTTTGTTTTTTAAAAAAAGCCCATCCAAATGCATTTTTTTGATTTTGAAGTGCTTTTTCTTTTTAGAAAATAAGTATTTTTTCCCTAAACAAAATCCAAACAAACTCTTAATTATTGCATTTAAATACAAAAATTGCTTTTTAAAAAAAATACTATAAAAAACACGGTTCGAGAAGCATTGTTAACAGGTTTGCTTACCCCATCACATTGCAAAATGGGCTTAAGTGATTCTTTTTATTCTCTAATATTCAAATAACAAAAATCATTTGTTTTACTCATTTATCTGATAATTTTCAATTTCAACTTTGTTTTACCTCTTCTACTACCCCGTCATGACATTTACAGAAATGCTTCAAATTATAAATATTTTTTGAAAATTACTTTCACGCAAAAAGAAATCATACACCAAAAATAATTTAATTTCATATATTTTTTAAATCAATATTTTTACTCAAAACAATTTTTATATATTTTTATTTACAAACAAAATATTTTTTTTCAATAGATTTGATTATTAAAAACATTGCAAAGATATAAATAAATAAAAGTAGGAGAAAGAGAAAAAGGACAAGCTAACAAACTAAAAATGTGTTTCTTGCACTGGTCAGCAAGAGACATTAAAGTGTTGGGGTTAAAAGTCAAATTTAAAAGTTTCAATAGGATCCTTTGTTTAAATTCTGACCACATTTTTTAAATGATAAAATATCTCATTTTCACTTTCAACTTTACTTATACCTATTCTTTTACCCTATTATCACATTTACCAAATTAATTCAAATTATATATACCTTTCAAAAATTACGTCATTTCATACAATACACACACACACACATATTATATACCGACCAATATATATATATATATATATATATATGATAAAGAGGCAACACAATTTAGTAACCACATTTGATTTATTAATAATTTGTCTGTCATTTTTTTTCTTTTTTTATTTTTTTTAATATTCTTTTTCATTTCTCATTTTCACATTATTTTTTACTTTCTATCCATTCTTTCTCTCTCTCTCCCTCTCTCTTTTCTTTCTATCTCTCGTTTTTCACCTACCACTACTCTTCAATCTAATTTCATTTTACTTTCTTTGTAATTGTTTTCTTTGTTTTTTCCTTTTAAATTATTTTATTTATACTTAACACTAATTTTATGAATGTATTAAAATTGTTAAAATTTGTCTTAATAGTATAGATACTCCCAAATTTTAGTATTCCATTAGATTATATTATTTTTTTATTATCTACACGCATCCAATGTGCTAATAGTATTAAATTATTTGAATTTTGTATATACTTACAATAATTAATATTTTTACTCAAATAATTTAATCCACTTTTATTTTTAAAAAATAATTATTTTCAATTGATTTGAATATTTAAAATATTAATTTTTTTTAAAAAAGACAAGCTGATCCAACTAAAATTGTGCTTCTTGCACTAGTCAACAAGAGAGATTAAAGTGCCAAATTTAAAACTATAAATAGGATTCTTTAGTTTAAATTGTTGATCACATTTTTGGGTCACAATTAAACTATTCTAAAGTAGTGGTTGCCAATTATGAAACTGTATGTTGATTTTTTGGGGGTGTGTGTGTATGTGTGTGTGTGTGTGTGTGTGGATAGCACTTTACGGATGGCAAATTAATCCAAAACTTTCATGTATGAATTTGATAAGGAAACCCCAATTTTCTCAAAAGATATTGGAAACAAACCAAACAGGCGGGTCTAAATGGATTCGTAAAAGGTCTATGAACATTCTGAGTTGACACTTCTGATAGAGAACAGCCATCACAGGGTTGACAATTTTATTGTTTCTTTTTGTCTTTTTATCGTTTTTTGACTATTAGTGTGTGTGTGTGTGTGTGTGTGTGTATACATACAAGTACATTTGCATGTGAGAAAATTTCAATATTAGCACTAAAACGGTTTAAAAAGATTGGTTTCATGTTTTTGAATTAATTAGAGATAATATCATAAGCTATCGTTATGTTGAAATATTAGTTTATCGTAAGCTTACGGCAATATATATATATATATATATATATATATGTCTATATATTGGCACTAAAAACACACAAAAAAGACATTTGAAACTTCTTTTACCGGTTGTTGTTGTTGCTGTTTAAAGAGAGAGATGTGAGAAAAATATATTGCATATGATTCACAATAGCCTAGTCTCAATATATAGAGACAAGTCAAAATATAAACCAGATATATTCTTTTCTAATATACAAAACTAAATACCGAGAGCTAAATTACACTGAAATATTCTAACACGTCTCATCAAATAGAGCATCCATGTCGATCATTCCCAATTTGTTACATAAAGTTCAAGATCTATTTCATCCCAATGCTTTAGTAGATATATCATCAATTTTTTAAGATGGAGCGAATGGAATACTGGTAATATGATTCATTGCAACATCACAGAAGAAATGGTAGTCAACTTCAATATGCATTGTTCTCTCATGAAAATACTAGAAATGTGAATAGCCACCTGGTTATATATTATTCACAATTGCCTAATCCCTGTATATAGAGACCGGTCAAAACATATAGAAGAAAATAAGATATATTATCTTTTAATATACACAACTAAATATTATGAGCTACTTATGCTAAAATATTGTAACAATTGTAATTTCAATACCATTATTAATTTTTTTGGATGACAAAATATATCGATCGTAACACATAGCACTACATTTGGACTTGAATAATAACAACTATCTTATCATTTCGGTGGAAAATATACTATTTTTCTCCACTATTCACTATTTTCCACAACTCTTTCAAAAAAAAAAAAAAAGGAAAAAATAAAAACTTGGATTCCGGTGTTCGATAATTTGTGATAATTGATGAAATAATTTATTTTTAATTTAAAATAGAATATGACTAATTGATATATAATAAATTATTTTCTTTTAAAAAAAAGAAATTGAACTTGAGTATAACATTGAAGTGTGATCTACAATTGAGAGAATGTACTTCCTTATCATGCCAATGGAAATGTCAACATTACATATTTCGATTTTCAACATTATATATATATATATATATATATATATATATATATATATATATATATTTATCGTATTCAAATACACATTTCAAAATATGAAGCACATTTCAGAAAAAAAGTCAAGACTAACACTTGAATTAATCGATATACATTGAATGGTATGAAAACATAGATCTCATGTTTCGAGTGAAAGTGAGAGTCCAGAGTCAAACCAATGTGTCTTAATACCACGTAAATGGAAAAAAATGACACAAATTTGTATAAGACTTGAATTAGATAAGTACTTGCATAGCTGTTCCACGTAACACACACACACACACACACACACACACACATATATATATATATATATTTAAAAAAAATTGTTTATTTAATTATATAATTCGTTATCCTACTGTCCCACTTCAGATGAAAAGGATGAAGTGACATAGTTAACTAAAATAATTTATGTGCGACTATTCAATATTATTTTTAGGGTAAATTACATTTACATTCATTGAAATATAATAATATAATAATTAATTAATTAATTTTTAATTTAAAAATATTTTTCTGGTAAAAATTAGTAAAGATATCTTAAAAATAACTTACATACAATTATAATAATCAACTCAACCATCAAGAGATGTGTCTTGTCGAGTCTGGCGAAATCTCTTAATCAATTTTGTTATTCCATTAACTTTCACATAATAATTTTACTTCATACCACCATAATCACGCTATTGGGCAGCATCGTCATTTATAATCTAATACCGCAGCCCGCATCAAAATTTCACCTAAAACAATAGAAATACAACTCGCAATTACGTCTAACGGACTAAAAAGTTTGGAGAGTGACAATTATAATGTGATACTTATATTGGAATATGAAAACTCAATTTTTATTGATATACATATTAGTCATAACGCTCCATAAACAGTGGAAGTACCTAATGCGATTTGAATTTGCAAATTAGTAGGAATGCGTTTTTACACCTTTTATGGGACGATTGCGAGATCGTCGTTATATGTCCATGTTTTTAAAAAAGAATTAAATCGAAGATAATATTACTATACCTTAATATATATATATAATTATCAAAAATTAATAATTACCACAAGAAATTAAACAAATAATTATAAAAGTGGACAAATAAATTATTCTCTTAAAAAAAACCCCATGGCCGGTTTTGGACCCTCAATTTTATCACTTAAACTAAGTCTACAAAAGGGCCCTTGGAAAGAAATTTAAAAGGTTTACATAAAAGTGGTGTTAAAAATAATATATTATTTTTTCACTTAAATTATATACATTTATAAATTTTAAAATTATTTGACATTCTTAAAAAATAATGCACTAAAAAATCAGAATAATCTGTTAATTTTTAAAAAATTGATTAAAATGATACGGTCAAATAACATCTTTATCAAATTAATATATATATATATATATATAATTCTAGCTTGTTAATTTAAAAGGGTGATCGGATAAGTGATAATTTTTAAAATACAGGGAGTTATACGTTTAATATGCAATATTACAAGGGAGCGAACTATATTACACTGAAAAATAATGGCCAATTATGACCTCATTGTTATTAATTGAGTTTAATTAAACTGAAAAATTTTCTATGATTCTGTGTTGAAGTTTGCATTCCATTTATACACACAACGGTCCAAATTTAATCACATTATACGTATTTTATGAACAAAATAACATATAAAATGTGGTTAAATCAGGAGTCGGGATCATTGAATATATAGATGAGACCTGTACCCGATCCATAGAACGAAATTTTTTTATGTATCGGGAGTTGGATAGACGAAATTTGTACCAAAAATGTAACTTTGGTCACTCCACATGCACCCATGATGTGTGTCGAATTTACCAAAAATAAATCCTACTCATATAACTACAAAATTAACTTGTAGATAGGGTGAGAAGGGTCGATCCACAGGGAATAACTATTGATAAATTTCAAGTTAACCAAGAGTGCAAAATAAATTAAAGAGAGGGGGTTCACTACTAGAAAACAGCCTTTTAGCCACGGATTTGGCCTACGGATTTTGGCCAAAAATCCGTGGCCAAAGAATAAGGCTACGGATTTGGCCACGGATAATTTCCGTGGCCAAAACTGGCGTGGCTAAAACTGGCCACGGACATTGGCCACGGATATATGGCCACGGATAATTCATGCAGTTGGCCACGGATAAATCCGTGGCCAATAATAATAATAAAAAAAATTTTAAAATTCTCATTTAGTTTAAATTAAAAATAAAAAATAAATAAAATTATAAAAAAATTTATTTGTAGCCACGGATTTATCCGTGGCCATATTTAAAAAAAATAAATAAATAAAATTTTGGCCACGGATAAATCCGTGGCCAAAAAAATTAAAATTGAATATTAAAAATATTATTAATATGGCCACGGATAAATCCGTGGCCAATATTAAAAAAAATAAAAATTTTAATATTTTGGCCACGGATAAAATCCGTGGCCATATTTTTATTTTTTAAATATAAATAAAAATTGGCCACGGATAAATCCGTGGCCAATAATAAAAAAAATAAAAATTTTAATATTGTGGCCACGGATTTATCCGTGGCCATATTTTTTTTAAAAATATAAATAAAAATGGCCACGGATAAATCCGTGGCCAATAATAAAAAAAATAAAACGTTTTTCACTGGCCACGAATAAATCCGTGGCCAAAATTTTAAAAAATTAAAAAATATTATTTTTGGCCACGTATTATAGCGACCGAAAAATCCGTCGCTATATTTACATAAATTTTCAATATTTTATTTGTTTTAATATAACCCAAAACCTGCAATTTTTTTCGAATATTCAAAATACCAACAAATCTAAATACTAACAAACAGTATATCAATGTAATACTAATAATCCATATAGCATATATATAATTAATAATTAATATTATTCGATAAGTTTAATACATGAAATCGATCATACATAATTATTCATACAATAATGCATATATAAATGTTTTTAAAGATCAACAGTCGGAACATCATCGTCTCCACCATCCTCGTCATCATCATCGTCGTCGTCGTCGTCGTCGTCATCGTCATCCCGAGCAACAGGAGCAGACGAAGTAGAGCCCTTCTTACGCCGCGGAGCTAATCGACGCGTGAGTTTCTTTAGGTTGGCAGCCATTAGGGACACAGTTTTCTGAAGACCGGAGATCTCCCGACTATGCTTTTCTTCCATCTCGGCCATCTTCTGACTGTGTTTCTCCTCTAACTCGCCGATCTTCTGTGTGAGCTCCTCTGCCTTGGGGTCAACCCAAGTATTCAAGTCGGTCCATGAGCCAGAAGACTCAACTGACACGGTAGAGGGTCCACCGGCGACCCCATACCAACGACCTTTCTTTGGACCGCCGACTGTCTGCTTCCAAATCTAAAACGTATACATATTTTTAATAAAGTGTATATATAAATATGTATATACTTTAATAACTACATATATCTAATAAATACGCTTTTGAATGTTACCTCCAACTTGTCGGGCTGCTGAATAGGTCCCCCCTGTGCATTTTCGGTGGCTCGTGAACAAGCTTCTTCATAATTTGTTCTGAAGCTCTCCTGCAAAAATAACATACATAATTGTTATAAAAGCATTTTGAAAAATAATAGGTGACGATAAAAAAAATTATAAAACTACCATAGTAGCCCTTGCTCGGTCATCGACATAATGCTCAGTTCCATCATCCGCAAGTGTACAATGGAGGGTCACAAATGTCTCGTCTACTGAAGGTCGATGTCCATGTTTCTCGGTCTGCAATAGATATGGAGTAAAATATAATGACAGTAATAAGTTAAAATCGTAAAAATCAACACTACTTAAATTAACTAAATATATTACAAGGAAAAGTAATGACTTACCAAATGATCTTGCCACCTTAGATGAGATCTGGCTCCTCCCTTATGCCCAGGAAATCCCCTGCCATCACATGTCGATGCTCGATTTGCCCTGTTCTGCTCCCGTATCCTCTGAAAATCTGGGCTGTCCCATATGACCCGTAAAGCATCCCAAGATTCCTCACCTATCCAATTGGGCCTACGGTTATCCCTACGAGCTTTAGCCAATCTATTTTTCAGAATTTCCGAACCCTTATGCTCGAAGTTCTTCCAAATTCGGCTCGAATGATCAGGCCGCCAAAAGAATTTTGTCTAACAAAAAAACAAATAAAAAGAATCATATACGAACAAATTATACTAATAGTTTTTATATAAATTAAGAAAAGAATCATATACGTTTTTGAGTGATAAGTTAACAAAAGCAAGAAAGAAAACACAAATAAGTCTAAAAGAATGAATACTCAGTCAAAGGTAATTCTTCGCACAACGTTCTCATGGATTGATCATTGATTCAAAAATAGCTTTTAATTCATGCAATAGATTGGTTATAGCCTTCAGAGAACTCGTCCAACCTAATCTTTCCTTAATAATAGATTAAACATGCGAACGCTATGAATAATCCCTAATTAACGAATAACCCTAGTCGAACGATAGAATTTAACCCGTTAACAGCATTAAAAACTAGAAAGACCCAAATCCTAGCCAACAAACCTACAAACGTGGTTGTTCGAAACTAGATTGTGTATTTTCTATAGTACAACGAATCATACTACTTTCCACTTGTGTTGATTCAATCAAACAATTACGGATTTGATCTTACCAACTGGAACTTTGAAGTTAAATTAATTGAACAACCGGCCGAAATTGAACAACTAACAAAACAACAATAAGAAATGGAGTTTTCCCAAAGAGCACAAGAAAATACACAAATACTGCATAAATTTAAAAGACAAGCAAACTGATTAGATCTCACAATCCTCGAAGAAAACGTTGGCTCGAATTAATCCTTGACTGAATAAAATAGTTTAGCCACTCATGGCCATAATAACAACTAGAATAAAAATATAAAAGCTGAAAATTCTCAAGAGAAGAACTAATAACTAGAATAAAGAGTAAAATCCAAGATGTCTACACAATAAAATAACAACGGGTATATATAGGGTTCGAACCCTAAATCCAAATCCTAATAGAGCTAGGATAATTATTTGGCAAACCCTAATAATCGTAGGCAAGTAGAGAATTTGCTTCCAAGTCGAACTCTTGCCATATCAACCTCTTTCTTTTCCAATCCCGCGTAGAATTTTCAGTTCCTAAGGCATGATCACGCCTTGCGCGATAAACATGATTATTTTCAAATTTAACCTTCTAGATTCCTTGTATGACATTTCTCTGCACTTTTTACCACCTTTTGGCTCGTTTTTAACTCCTTTTCATCAAGTTTTACCTATAGCAAGTAAGAATTAACTTTTGTGAAATTTTAACCAATTTAAGATCCAAAGTTAATCAAAATAAACATAATTAAAGCCTAAAATTAGATAAAAATAACATACTATCAACCCACCACACCAAAATGTTAATCATGGTTCGACACTCTTTGTGTATATCTATCTATCTATATACACGTATGTATATATATATAATTGAAAAAATAATTCTAAACACACTGTCACTTTCAAAAGTCTTACAATCTTTAATGAATGCTATACTCGGAACTCCCAACAGAACAATGACAAAATTAAATGCGAAACACGTAAAGAATTAAACCAGTAGGAAACGTTGATCGTTAAACCACATCTCTATCTCTCTCTCTCTCTCTCTCTCTCTAAAACACACACACACACATGTATGTATGTGTGTGTGTGTGTGTGTAAATAAGACAGGTGGAATGTATGATCCATGCATTTAAATGGTTAGCCGCCCCATATGATTTTATCCACAATTGGTCGATGAACTTTAACAGATTCTCTAGATATATCCCTAAAATCAGAATCCAAACGCGTCCCTATTTTCTAACGCGGTGATGAAGCAATTTTTTTCTTATTTTTTATTTTTTTATTAGCAATATTTGTTAGGTTAAAGAGAAGGAAGTAATAGCGGCGGTATTGCCTTCTCCCGCTTCGCTATCGGACTTTCGTATTCAGCTGCAAATATATCAGGCAACTGAACAATCAGTGCAAGTATTGGTTCTGTTGACGTAGCACAACCAAAAACTAAGTGTAGTAGCCAAAAAAATCGACATTGATCCACACGGAACCAACAAATTACTTATGAATTTATGATATTTATATATTTCATGTAGAAATGAGTAAATAAATAATATATTATGGTGGTTGAATAGAATAAGAGAGTGTATATTTGACGTGCTTAATTATAAATTTTTTGAAATGTCTTTTATATATAATTAGATGTTTGTGAATTTAATCATAAAATGTTTTAACATATATACTTGATAGAAACTTTAAATTGAATAAGATGGCAAGTAAAATTAGTTTCTTAAATTTGTTATATTTTTTCAGTCATAATTATAACATCATTGTCAACATTCTACAAGCTACATAAATCTTTTCTTTTTCCTCTATCAATTCAAGATCTTATTTTTAAAGTGAAAATTAGAACCATAAATTAAAATGGACTTTATTATCAAAAATCTTTTAAATTCAATAACTTAATTTTCAAAATAGTATCTAAATTCTTATAAATTCAAAAAAAAAATTAATAATTTGCTAGAACTTATTGAATTTTCAAATGATCTAACCCAAACACCAAATGACGCATCTGAATAAAAAAATATTAATTAATTGTAAACTTTAAAACCTCAACTTACGATTTGTAATAAAATTTCAATACATACAAATATATATATATATATATATATATATATATAAATGTGTGTGTGTGTATGGTCCTTCAATAATTTGGCAGCCATTAAAGACAGCAAAATAGAGAAAAAAACTGAGGCAGACTGTGCTATGGATTGGGGGATGTATGCCTTTAAAAAGCATATAAAGTTTTAAAGCATTTAAAACATTTTAAATTTTTACTCGTTGTGGACGAACGATAATCTTGCTAGACTTAATATTTTATCTACCAATACATTTATAATCATGAACTAATTAAACTTGATATCTCAATTATTTGTCCCGCGTAAGGTAAACATTGTTGTCCGATGATTTGATACACTAGTTGGGGAGCAATAAATACGTATGTTCGTTACTTTTACAATTATTGATGTCCTTATTGTGACAACTTGGTGATTGAAAATTATCGATATGACTTAGTTACGACAAGACTTTCTTGATCACTAAATTGTAAAATATAAGGTATTATTAATTTTTAGTGGTAACGACTTAAACATCATTTTTTTTTTGCTATTAATTTTGTGAAAAAGAAAAGAAAATCCACAAAATTTTGTGCTACTGAATTTATATAATTGGTGACAGCTTTTACACTAATTCTTAAATTTGTTGCCAAATTTATTTTCTTTTCTTGAAGTGTGATTGAAAAATCTATTCATGTATTAATAATTTTATCCAAGAAAATCAATTTTAACAATTTTTCAAACACAATGATGGATCCAATATTTTTTCTTTCCGATGACATCTCAAAATTATAAAGTGTGTTTCATACGGTATTATGAAAAAAAGAAAAATTAAAATACTCTCACTCGAAAGTCATTATACGACGACATTATTAATTAGTTCTGTAAGGATTATAGTATAAAAATGTACAAAATATTCATTTTTTTTATTTCTCCACTCTCTTCCAATTAAATTTTCATTCCAATTCAAATTGAACCCCATCAACTTAAATTTGGACAATTTCGAACTTATAATAACTAACTACCTCAAGATCAAATTCAAATTCTATGATTTTTATTTGTAAACAATGGACATAAATTGTTCCTCAATGAGCACATTAATACCTATATTCGCAGAACTCGAAGAAACTTCGGTTCTGACCTCTAGATCGAAATGTCCCCAAAATTTACCATTGAGGCAAGACTTCGTTGACCATTTGCAAGTTTTCATAGATTTACACACACACACACACCCGACTAACTACAAGTTGATTTAGTAGGATTACTTAAGCTACGGTTAGGATTCGAATCTTGAAGTCATGAAAAGAGCATACGAGTTGGAAGGGGTGCCTCCATATTGGACATATACGGTACCCGAATGTGCATTAATTAGCCAGTGAATCAGAAATCGAATAGTTATTATTGACCAAACATACGTTTTAATTTGTGGTAAACACCACAAAAGAATGGAAAATTCAAAAGAGACCCCAAAAGGAAACATCCACATGGTTTCACTTTCTCCACATGCCAAAATTATAGCCTTTTCATGCTCGAATCATCATTTATGATTCTTGAAAACGCAAGCAATTACGAAGGATATATTTGACAAAATTATAGCCTTATCATTCTTTTTTGATTAGTTTACTCCCCCGCGTTCCATATTTATTATCTTTTTTCAAAGCCTTTGAATGTTGAAACCGACTATTCTAAATTCCCATCCCAATTTAATTTTTTTGGTCCTATGTTTTTCTTTTTTGCCTATATATAACCACATATGTCACACCTCATTCTTTCCCATCAAATCTTTCTAGCAACAAAACATTCCCCTCCTCATCTTCACACAGTAGCACACTAACTCCCACAAACCACAAGAACAGAGAATCAAGAACTTGCCTCTCTTCTTCTTCGCACGCTGCACACACTGGCCCACAAAATCAACAAGAACTAAGAATCAAGAAACTAGTTTTTTTTTTTTTTCTTCACACAGTACACACACTAGACCATAAGAAGAACAAAAGAAATCAAGAAACTTGCCTCTCTTCTTCACACAGTACACACACTAGCTCCCACAAACCACAAGAACAAAAGAATCAAGAAACTTGCTTCTCTTCTTAACACACAGTACACACACTAGACCATAAGAACGAAGGGGATCAAGAAATTTGCCTAGATCTCTTCTTCACACACAGTACACACACTAGCTCATTAAGAGCAGAGAATAAAGAAATGGGCAGTATTAGTAAAATGGTGAAGAGTGGAAATAGCCATGCTTTTTTATCTAAGCTGGCCACAAGTGATGGTCATGGTGAAAATTCACCATATTTTGATGGGTGGAAAGCTTATGATAATGACCCTTTTCACCCCGCTAGAAATCCTAATGGTGTAATACAGTTGGGCCTTGCTGAAAATCAGGTTAATAATTTTTTTTTCAGAAAATAAAGAGAAATTATTAGTTTGAATAATTATAATTTTGACATTTTTTTAAAATTAATTTTTCGATCCCATTTGCAGCTCTTGTTTGACTTGATTGAAGAACGGATTAAGAATAATCCACAAGCATCCATTTGTACCCCTCAAGGAGTTGGGGTTTTCAAGGATATTGCAATATTTCAAGATTATAATGGCCTCCCTGAATTTCGAAATGTATGTATAATTAATGTTACATTTGCACAAATTAAAAATTATGATTAATTATGCGTTTGTGTGTGTGTGGGATTACTAGTGCTCGGAATGGCGAAAACGAGTGCAGTCACCCACCTCAAGTCTATTAATATTATATATAAGTACTTACATATATATTTTTTTCATTAAAATATAAAATTTTGTCCCCTTAAAATATAACAAAATTATTCTTTAGATTTAGTAAATATTTTAAATTGCACTCCGAAATTAAAATTTATGATTTTATTTATTTACACATTTTAATTTTCATATTTGGTGATCAGGCCGTGGCGAAGTTCATGGGGAAGGTTAGAGGTGGTAAGGTTAGCTTCGACCCGGACCGGATAGTAATGGCCGGCGGAGCCACCGGAGCTAATGAGACGATGATGTTCTGTTTGGCTGATCCCGGGGATGGATTTTTGGTCCCCTCACCTTATTATGCGGGGTAAGTTACAATCATTTTCATTCCCTAATTTTGCTCATTAATATTACTAATATATTTTCTTGTGATATATAATTATTGAAATATTTATAATGAAAGACTATGGTATATCGAGATATATATATATATATATATATTAAAATAACTTGTCAAAAATAATGATGAGAGGACCCTACATGAGTAGGATATCGTGCAGTTTTGTACATCAGATATTCATTGCACCTACTCATGGATTAATGCACAACGTAAGAAACAAGTAACGTGATATTATTGTTGCAATTAATGTTTTCTCAGCTATAATGATTTGTTTAATTAGGTTCATTGTATAATTCACCTCTTGCTCATATGATTACTAGAATATCCATTTAGAATGTTTCAATAAATTTTATTTGCTTATAATGCAACGATCTTTTATATATACACACATATATATATATATATGAAGAATTTCTTGCTAAATATTGGCATCTAGTTAACTATGTTTTTGTATTCAATTATTGACAGATTTGATAGGGACTTGAGATGGAGAACTGGGGTGAAGCTACTACCTGTTGTGTGTAAAAGCTCGAACAATTTTCAAATTACCCAAAAAGCCCTCGAGGAGGCATATGAAAATGCCCTAAAAGCCAACATCAAAGTAAAAGGCCTCATTGTAGCCAACCCTTCCAACCCCCTAGGCACCACCATGGATAGGGCCACATTGAAAACCCTAGTGACCTTTATAAATGACAAGCAAATCCACCTCGTTTGTGATGAAATATACGCCGCCACAGTCTTCCGTGGCACCGATTTCGTCAGCATCTCCGAGATCATACAAGAGGTGGAATGCAATCGCGACTTTATACATATAGTGTACAGTATGTCTAAAGACATGGGGCTTCCAGGATTTAGGGTCGGCATAGTGTACTCCTACAACGATACTGTGGTGAGCAATGCTCGAAAAATGTCGAGCTTTGGGCTGGTGTCCTCCCAGACACAACACTTACTAGCATCAATGCTCTCTGACGAGAAGTTCGTGGAGAAGTTCCTGTCAGAGAGCAAAAGAAGGCTCGCGAGTAGGCACGACATGTTTACTAAGGGATTAGAGGAAGTGGGCATAAAATGCCTTGAGAGCAATGCCGGCCTCTTTTGTTGGATGGACTTGAGGAGCCTATTGAAGGAGCCAACATTTGATGGCGAATTGGAGATTTGGAGGGTGATCATCAATGACGTTAAGCTCAATGTATCGCCGGGCTCGTCGTTCCACTGCCATGATCCCGGTTGGTTTAGGGTTTGCTTTGCGAATATGGATGATGACACGATGAAGATTGCTCTGAGTAGGATTCGAACATTTGTTGGAAAAGGTAAAAAAGAAGTAATTGTGAAGAAACAGACCAAGCCGAGAAACCTAAGACTCAACTGTTCTTCACGAATATACGACGAAAGTACGATGGTGACATTGGCATCGCCTCATATGATGTCCCCTCACTCCCCAATTCCTCACTCGCCCCTTGTTCGTGCTAGGACCTAATAAGGTTATATGAGATTAGTGCAAGATCTCTCTCTCTCTCTCTCTCTTATCATGTATCTTTTTCCTCTTCTTTTTCTTGGCCTACGATGCAAGTGCTTGTTTCTACCAAAGAATTTTGGTGGATTCTTTGTAGCAAGCACAATAAATGTAATAGTATTCAGTTTCACTTTACTTTTGAATCGTAATACTATTAATATTTTGTTTTTGAAAAAAAACAATATACTATTAATGTTTTATTTAATCAGTATATTAGCATATATTTAATAAAGATACTTAACACAAATCAACTTCCCTTATATTTAAAAGAACAATGTGTCAAGTCAAATATATATATATATATATATATACAATGTGTGACCTTTCGACGTAAGTAAAAAAAAGAAACCTAATCAATAGAAACTGAAACTGTGGCCCAGCTTTGTTTCAGTGGGTAGAGGAATAAAAGGTCCATACAGTAAGACTAGTATATTGAATAATTGGGCCCTAATTAAAGTTTACTAAGGTAATGTTTGGAATAAAGATTTTGGTGAGGAAAAGTGAGAGAAAAATAAAAAGGATCAAGAATCAATACATAGAGTATTATCATTTCAAGCACAAAAAAAAATTTCCATCCTATTTTTCTTACTAAAATCCTAGAACTAAACGGAAGGTAAATCTATTTGGGCCCTACGTCATTAACAAACTCTTTAAGAATATTAGTAAAATTAGCATCTTCGATCTATATGCATAATAATATATAATACAATTTAATAGCATATTAAATTTTTGGGTAATATCTATACTATTACACTATCTTTAACTATTTTTAATAGATTTATAAAATTAATGATAAGTAGAAATAAAATAATTTAAATGAAAAATTAAGAAAATAATTAGAAATAAAGAAAGAGGAGAGAGAGGGAGGAGAGAAAATAAAAAATAAAAAAAATAAGGAATTGACAGACTAAAAACTTGTCGGACCAACGGTAATTATTAAAAGTGCTTCTCTTTTATATAATAGTATAGATAATGTAGATATTAGTGGACCATGAAAATCTCTTATAAGAAAAGAAATTAAGTCAAGGGCCTTTTGGCATAATTGATAGATACCCTGCCTTTAGAGGTGGAGAGAATGATTATAAGTGAATCCTGACAGTGTACATATGTTTAGATAATGTGCATGCGTATTATAAAAAAAATTAAAACTTAATAATAGTATTTCAAAAAATTAGGCTAAGAAAATGCACGAGCTGAGCCAGTCTTAGATTTTCAACGATTGATTGTACTGAAGTACTTGATTATTAAAGAGAACTCAGTTTAAATGATTAATTATGTCAAATTTATTTGCTAATGATAATAATAACTTGAGCAAAAAATATCTAAAATGATATTTTCTTTATATCTCTCTCTACCTTTTCTTTTCTTTTTTTTTTTTGATAAAAGTCAAATAATTTCATATTTCTAACTTATAGTCTTTTACTCATCAAAAATTTAATAAAGCCAACTAAATCATCGAAATATATATTCCACGAAAGATTTTAAAACTAATACTAAATTCTATTATCGAATACAATTTTTCCTTTTTTTTCTTCCATATTTTAAAATAAAGTCTCATCCTTGTAGTTAGATCAAGATTTGGATTGAAATTCAATCCATACAGATATTGATTCCAATTATCTTATTTTTTTTTTCGCTTTATTTCATCAAATAGGATCTACTATTTGTATTTATTTTTGGACGATTAGCCAATTCCTTAAAATAAAAAAAAGGGGGATTTCAACAAAAATCGTCTCTACAACCATAAAAGAGAAATTTATAGATCTTGCATTTACTTAAAATTGTGGAAATATAATAATCTCTTTCATGGTAAGAATTTTCTATTAAATATAACATCATTTTACATCATCAAATAAAGGAATGGAAAAAAAATAAATTATTTAGCACTTCATTTCGATACATATTCAAATTCTGTTTAGTACTTTATTTCGATATTGATTCAAATTGCACTGCTGATAATTTTATATCTTCAATTGTTTAACACATATCAAGTGTATCCATATCATCACTATGTAATCAACAATCAACTTTTTTTTTTTTTTTTTGATAAATTTAATCAACAACCAACTTCCATAACCATAAATTTAGAGAGAGAGAGAGAGAGACTCTCTCACACACACACACACACACCAACTTGCTAATTTAGAACACTAAATTTAGAATAGGGTCGGTCCTCACTCCGTTTGGATGTACTAATTTAGGACTGAACCATGTGTCATTTTCACTTTATTTGAAATTGACCCCTCAAAATTAATGCTATTTGAAATGACTACTCAAAATTTCACAACCTAGTTATTTATTTTCTTTGCTATGACCTACTTAACCGACCTCTTTGGCACTCTTCCTAATGCTACTTCTGTGAGTTGGCCAAAATTTGCACACCCTTTTGAGAGGGGGCTGTGAGGGGCAAGTTGGCAATTAATTAAATTACATTAAATGAAAATTATAATATGGTTTGATGAAAAGTTAGTATAATCACAATTTTAGAAAGAGATTATGATGTGATTGATTATTGTTCCTTTCTATTTTTTATTTTTTTTGGAATAAAGTTAGTAGCAACTAAGGAAAAAGTATCTCAATTTTACACTAAAAAGCCTAGAGTCTTGTTTTTTTTGAGTGCTCGTTTGAATGGAATTTTTTTTAAAACAAAAAGCACATTTTTTTTTTAAAAGAAGCACTTATGTGAAAAGAATTAACGTTTGGTTGGACTTTTTTAGAAAAGTAGAAACTGAAAGAAAGAAATGCAAAATCGGCTTTTTTTTAAAAAAAAAATTATTTAGAATAACTTTTAAAAAATCACATTTTAAAATACTTTTAAAATTACTATATTCATATGTAGAACTAATTAGTTTAAAAAGAAAACTCTACTATAAAAAAAACTTTTGGACAAACACTTCTTTTTTAAGCATATCCAAAAAGGTCCTAATTTTAATGATGATCCGAGTTAAATATTCTCTAAATAGTATGATGTAAAGAGAACTAGGAATCCAAGACTCACTATCAATTTCTCAAAAAACAAGATACTTTTAAAAATATTTCAATTATACATTTATTGTAACACTTTAGAAAACATGTCCCGATAAACTACATTAAACCATTGACTAAAAATTGTATTTTTATAACACTATGAAATGTTAAATAAGCTACTAAGACAACCAACTATGACATTTTTTTTTATCAATGTCTGAAAATTAAGAGTATCACAACATTTTTTTTGTAATAGCTTCGACCAACTTGATGATAGCACAATGATTTTTTAGATGCCAAAATAATCCGTTCATATCATCTACTATAAAACGGTGTTACATTTTCTCTTTCATTCATTGATATATGCCACATGTATTAGTGTACGGTTGTGATAAAACAATATGCTAATAATTGTGTATTTTTGTGGCGCGTAAGCAAACACCAACAATCACAAAAAAAAACAACCTCAAAACTCTATTCCATTTGTATTAAAAACATGGCTAGCAATGCATATTTTTTTGTCCTAACTCAAATCATTCGTCACCTACATTAAGTTACCCCCTTAAAAAACTTGTCTGAATCAAGAAAGAAACAATGAAAACTACAAGCAATATAATCACTTTCCAGCAAAGATTTCGATTAGTGAACATTGTCCTGTCCCTAATCAATCATGGGCATCACACACACACACACAGAATCTAACTAGAAAAAACCAATATATAATGACCAAAATAACACATTTATTTATGTCACATATATATACACCACCACAAAATCCTGAAAATAGACTACTAGCACCATCCATCACCATGTATGAGCAGAGTTGCCCTGTTCCTTGAAAAAAAAAATCTCCGATTTTCGAATTTTTTAGGAGATCACACACGCATTTGGATTCTCTTCGATACTATGATGCACATTGTAGTAGGTGTTCGCCGGTGGATAATACTGCCTATGCGGCATTATTGTCCCAACCACTAGTTCTTGTTCGGCTTTCTTCCCCTCTTTCTTGGCCTCATCTTTCTTCTCTTCTTCCTTCTTGGGCTCTTCTTCTTTCTTGGCTCCTTCCTTGGGCTCCTCCTTCTTGGGCTCTTTGGCCGGCCCGACCGAGATGATGTCGGTCGGCCAGTTCTTCTTGCGCAGTTTGCTTACCACGGTCACGGGATCAACGGTTCCAATCACCGTTAGTTTCTTGGCTTTCAAGTCAATCGCGATCTCATCGATTCCTATGGTGAAAAACGAGCATAAAGATCACTATGGATTAGTCTAGAGCCAAATTCAAATCATCTGTTCCGAATGGTGTTACATCTTATATTTAAAAATTACAAGCAAGTACTACCAAATCATAAAGTATAAGAAATGTAACGGAGGATGTAACAATAATTCGAAGAAAGGATCCAAAATGATGCACAATGGAGAAAATGTAGCACGGCTATGTAGTAGATAATCCGAACTGATAGTATCTCACATTCAAATCCCCAATAAAACAGCAGATAAACTCTCCATATATAATTTTAGAAGAACACCAAATTAACATGCATTTATACAAACAACACACACATAAATTTCCGAGTGAAGGGTAAGAACGTAGGACGACCATTTTGCAACGAACGTGAAGGAAAAAGAAATGTAAATGCAATTAAAAGTCAAGTCCATTCTCAGCATTAGTTTGAATCTTATCTCTGCATTACTATAATCTCAAAAGGCCATGGGAATACCCCCTCTCTGCCATCTTTACGTTTCATAATCATAATTAATATACATATATATATATATATATATACACGTGTACATCTATGTGTGTGTGTGTGTGTGAGCGCGCGTGCTCGTGTTGGGTATGCTCTTTCATCGAAAATAATCTATTGTCCCGCTTGACTTCATTTTTATTAGTTTCGGGTCTTTTGTTCCATTTTTGTCATTCCATGATGTATGGATCACAATTCAAATTTACAACACATTTCAACCAGAGATGGAGCCAAGAGGGGGGCTGCAGGGGGGGGGCCCCCTCCCCCCCCCCCCAACCACACACACACAAAAAAGAAGCTCATATCAAGTTAAATACTAACACATATCTAACACATTTAAAGAAATTTAAATACTAACATTTTAAAGAAATTTAATGTCCCCAAATAAAAATATCTGGCTCCGTCCCTAATTTCAACCTCGAATTTCACTCGTAATGTAACCAAAAAATTGTGCATGCATATAAATACAACACTTGGGAAGAAATGGAGAAAAAAATATATTATAGCGAATATTTAGGAGTTATACGATGATCGAATGCACCACAGAGAGATAAACAACCATATCTAACGACTAATATTATAAGAATCACAACATCCCCCAAAGTTTATATCGAGCTCAAATTTACATATATTTTTTTTAAAAAAATTGAATTTCGCCTCCCAATATAAATATATATATATATATAATATTTTATAGAAATTTGAAATTGAAATAATTAAATTTTTTCATTTTTTGCACAGAGGATATATTTGCAAAGGGAAAACCTGTAAGAGTAGACACTGTCTTCATCGCCCTCCTCTTGTCTCCCTCTTCTTGCAAATCCAACTTCAGCACGAATTTCTGCAAAATAAGTAAATAAATAAAACTAAAAAAGAGAAAAGTAATAATAAATTGAAAAAAAACTACATTAAAAAGGACACTTAGAGATCATTATTTAATAATATGCTTCCAGTGATCTAACTACTACTACACACACACCCGTATGGATGTGTGCGTGTTAGAACAAATTATCATAGAAAATAAATGAAATAACCCAAAAACTGAGGAAAGGGGGTAGTTCAAAAATTCCAAAAAACAACCCAAAAATGGCCAATAAATAAAGCCATTTAATTTGTGAAAACCCGCAAAAAAAATGTTCAAAAAATCAGACAAAACGAGAAAAAAAAAGGCAAGATCTTGGGATTACTCGAAGCAACAAACTTTAAATTACATACACACACACATATATATATAAGGGATGCATGTACAAAAAGGCGAAACACCAAACTTTAATCATCAAGCCCCAAAAGTAAATAAACAAATAAAGAATCAAGAATCTAACCTTCATTTTTTCTTTTCTCTCTTTTGCTTTCTTTAAGCTCCTCAAAATAATTAAAACCTGCCTGGAAATGTCGATTCTTTATCAGATAGAGAAAAAAAAAAACAGGGGAATATACATACATGTGTGTGCGTGAGTGTGTATCACTCTTGATCAAGACTTATAAAAGATAAGTAAGAGGACATAAAATAAAGGGATGAGAGAGAGAGAGACAGGAGCTAACAATTTTGGGGTTATTTTAAAAAACAAGACAAGATTATTATTCAATGAACAAAAGAATCCGTATTCCATGCAACAATACACACAAACATATACAGAATAGAAAGAGAAAAAACAGAGTGCTTTGACGCCCTCCCCCACTCCTCTCTCTCTCTCTCTCTCTCTCTCTCTCTCTCTCTCTCTCTCTCTGTCTCTATACGTCTACAAGGAGAGAGAAATGAATATAAAATGTGAATCAGTGCACGTTTCTCTGTCAAGAAATTTGACAGAGACACAGTGAAAGCCACTGAGAGTGGGGGCGGCGGGGTGGGGGAAGGGCTGGGGGGGGCCTTATATATTTGTTTTTTTTGTTTTGGGAGTGTAATAAAATTACAGATAAACAATTGGTGATAACTTTTGTGTGTTTGAGGACCCCCACGCGGTGTTCTAGGTCGCGTGATGTCACGTATCCACTTGTCGCTCTATTAAAGTGCCAGGTCAGAGTCTTGCTTGCTAGGTCCGAGCTGGCAAAATTGTATCCGTTTTTTTTGTCTGTGGCTGTTGATTTTTCCCATGCAAAGATAATTAAAAATTAATTCATTATTATTATTATTATTATCATCATTTTTCTTGGCCATGATAATTTTTGTGGTAAAAAGGAAAAAAGAATTTATGTGGTTTATTGTAATATTGTTTTAATATTTATTTATTATGGAAAATTAAGTATAGTTATTGATAGAATACACAAATTTATATTTATGTATACATTAAATATCAAAATATATACTCCATCACTTGAAAATGCTTGAGATATTTTTTTATATATTATATGTCTAATTTGAGTAAATTAATGTTTTTTCGCTAAAGCGATTAGATTAATTAAATAACGAGCACGTGAAAATCAAATTTTATATTTGAGGAGGTTGTTGGATTCAAGGCGATACCGTAGATTCAATTAATGTGAAATAACTTCACAGCATAATAACTGTGGCGAAATTGAATTTCAAACACATAAGGACTATTTTCTAAAACAATTCCGTAAATTCAGGCAATCCATAATATGCTCATAGATTGCACGAATCAAATATTTATCTAATCAACTCTTTAGGTATATTACCTCAACAAGCTTGAGTTTATTAATTCAGAAAATTCTAACACGGATCTGGTTTGGCCTAATCCAACAAATGGAAAATGTATTGCACTTGTCAAGTGATTGGTCGGTCACTCTCCCTGAATTATCAACCATTTATAGGAAAAGTGTAAAATACTCGCTACGTAATTAATATTGGTTCGATCAAATCGGTTCTGAGCTAGAATTTCCCGATTAATTCATATTTAAAATGCTTGAGATTTTGTTTTATTGAATGTTACATATCTAATTTGAGTCATGATTTCGTCGGGAAACGGTGTTATAATTGTTGGAACAAAATGAGAACGGAAGCCTCTCCGTTCCGTTATTCCGATCTTTGTGGTGGCCGTTCCAACATTGTTACACTGTTTTCCAAGGAACAATGTACAATGGTCACAAGACGTAAGGAAAGATGAACAAGAAGGATAAATAGATGAAAATTATTGAAAATAACTAATCCATTTCGGAAAATTAATAACAATAAATTAATTGCTTGCAAATCTAAAATATAAGTACGATCTTGTACTCCCTCATCATTGTACATGGAATTGATAATAAATATGTCATCAATTTATTGAATCATCGTGTTGTGTATATAGTTTGATATTTTTTCACAAGCTTTTAGATTTTCTTTTTATACATTAAATTTTGAAATATGTGGAACAATTGCAACAATCCCGGGATATTGCAAGAAAATTGGAATAGTTACCTTGATTCCATTTCCCATGACCATTCCGGCGAACCATGATCGAGTGAACCAATATTTTCCTCTAAAGTAAATAGATTAATTAAATAACAAGCGCGTGTAAGTCAATTTTTACATACAAGAAGACGGTTATTTTTAAGTGATACCGTCCGTATAATCAGTTAATCCGTAATAATTTCACATTGCAATAATTGTGTGAGAATCTAATATGCAAAGGGAAAATTCTTACCCAAACCTGGTTTGGCAGAACCAAACAAATCATATGGTAAGTGAATTGCACTTGCCCAGTGATTGATCACTCTCCCTAAATTATAGACCATTCACAGGGCAAGTGTAAAACATTCGCCACGTGATTAATACTGGTTCGACCGAGCCGGGTCTGGGCTAGAATGTCCCTATGCAAAGACTATTGTCTTAAATGATCCCGTAGATTCAGCTTATCCGTAATATGCTTGCAGATTACATGAGTCGAATATTATCTGGTGACTAGACAACTCTCAAACTAGATTACATAAGCAAAATCGAGTTTATTAATTTGAATTTTAAAAAAAAGATAAAAATTGTTAAAAAAAAATGGCAAAAGCATTGTTTGCTCTAAGAAATATTGAAATTATGATTTTCTTAACTTATTTTGTCCAGTAATACTTGATATAAGATTGGGTGGAAATGAGAGTTGTTTGTTAATTTGGGATATTGATTATTTCCCATGGAAAAAAAGAAGGTTAGAACAATTTAAAAGAAATATTATTTTCCACTACATCACACAATCAAGTTGGATATAATAATTTCCCAAAAGTGATTAGTTTAGTGTAATAATATACTCACAATATCAAGAATATCTCACTTCAAAATAAAAAACAAACTTATTGAAACTCAATCTTATTTTCTATATATTCATTGAATCTACTGATAAAAAGTTTAATTTTTCAAATTGATAAAAAAACTCATTCAACTAGCGAAATCGATGATCCAATGCCATAAGATCTTATGTTCAACTCCCTATCACATAGGTCTTTATAATGAAAATATCATCGATAAAATTCATTTGTGCATTCGATATGAACTTCATTCATGTGTTTGGATAATTAATTATATAGAGTCCGTTTGGATTGATTTGGTTTAGAAAAAAAAAAAAGCATTTATTTTTTTTAAAAGAAACACTTCAAATCAAAAAAATTGTATTTGAATATCTTTTTTCAAAAAAAAAAAAAAGAAGCAGAAGCCAAAAAGAAAAGTGTTTTTTAGAAACTACTTCAAAATAGCTTCAAATAAGAGTACCTTTTAAAACACTTTTAATTACTGTATACAAACGCAAAATTGCTTGACTTAAAAAACAGAACTCTATTATAAAAAGTACCGTTCAAAAATGCATTTTTTAAGTTTATCCAAACGAGCCTATAGTCGTACAATATATATATATATATATATATATATATATTTGCACTCATCAATACACATTAGACATATTGACAAGTTGTTGAGATAAAAGAAAAATAAAAATTTATGATACAAAAAATATTTAAAATATTTTCTTTTCTTTTTTTAATTATCTACCAATATAGGTGACATATTAATAAATATAATAAAAAATATATAAAAATTATATAACAAAAGATCCGAACCGATTCTTCACACACATTATGTGTATAAGTGGAACCTTCTCCAAATGCACAAAACCAATTTTTTTTTTAATGGATGCCTACCAAAATACAACTCAGTTATTTTCCTGATTTTTAGAACATTTAATAGTAGAGCATTCATGATTTATCTGTAAATTAAAAAAAAAAAAAAAAACAAAAGCACAAGCGTATTGGCCCCACGCATTTTGAAGGCAGCGTGAAACACATTTATACAGTTAACTGTGGGGCCCACCCGGCATAGACAGTTATCACATATTTGGATCCCACTGGTCAATGTCAAATGTGTACTCTTCGCGATTTTTCATTCAAATTCTGATTTATATTCAATTTTAGAGAAAAAAAAAATCTTAAACCTTTCAAATTATAATCGTCTTTATATTTTGTCATATTGTTTTTCTACTCACATTATCATATAAGTCGAAAGTTTTTATATTTAACTTTATTCAGGTCATTTTTCGACAATAAAAATAAATGAAAATATGACACGTATTCTTATGCAAGATAACTTATTGTTGGAAAAATAATCTAATGGGTTACATATGAAAAACGTTAAGTAAATAAAATTTAGGAAAAAAAAACACTTAATCTCCAAAACTATAGTACTTTTCATATTTTTGTCATACGGACTTTTTTTTATTGCACATTACCATATAAACTTAACATTTTTCGCACTTAACCTCCTCATTTTATTTTTTCGATAATAAAAGTGAACAGAAGTAGGATACGTGCTCTTATGCGAGATGTTAGTTATTGTCAGAAAATAATCGGAGGAGAGGGGGGGGGGGGGTTGAAAATGTTAAATTCATATAGTTACGTGCAACAACAACAAAAAAAGTGTATATCAAAATGTTAAAAAATACTATAGTTTGGGAGTTAAGTGTTTTTTTCCTAAATTATATTTACTATTTTTTTGGTCATACAATTTAATTCTATTACTAAGAATCAAGTATGTTCTAATATTATTGCCAAATAAACCATCCTTCTTTTTTTGGGGGAAATAAAAGGATGTGAAAATTTAACTATTTTATTCAAATTATTATTAATAATTAAGATTGTATTATTTGATGACATTCATGTACGTTCTAGATAAATTAATCAACATTATATATGTTATTATGGAGAAACCTAAATTAATTTTGACTGTCAATATTGACCCTAAACTATGAAAATGAAATACATATTGACCAACATTCTAGAACCACAATATTTCAATTGCATGCAGCATGGCAATATTGACAAAAAGAAGATGAAAATAAAAATTATTTGTTTTAGGATAAGTTTGGAATAAATTTATTTGTATTTATTTTTGCATACAAGATTAATGGAGTGTTGGTGACGCTATGTCGATAAACTCGACATTTTGTTCATGAATGTGCACACGAGATCTTTTGTCAAGTGGTGTTTCATCTCCTATTTCAATATATGAATATACGTTGGGTGTAAATATATCAGTTTAAGTGTATAAATTAAAGAATTAATTTTATTCACTTTGCGTGAATGTGAAGTATGGAATAGGAGACGAAACATTATTTTAAAATAAATGATCATATCCAATACATATGATGCGATCATAAACCAAGTTATATTGAGAGGAGACGAGGTTGTCACTTGTCCCGCTTTTTTATTTTTTGCTTATTAAAAAAAGGAAGTTTTTATTAATTCAAAAAGAATTAAAAAAAAAACCATTTATTCTAGAAGTTTCTTGAAAAACCATTTATCATTAATTATTAATTTAATTATATATATATAATAGTATATAATCAAAAGTTGAATCGATCATCTTTTGAGTGAGAAACAACCTTTACCTTTACCGCGAAGGAAAGGCCTCATTGATCGTGTAAATTTAGTTAAACCTAGCAATAGTCGAACTCCAACAAATAATGATTTATGTAAATAAAAGCCGAACTCAAATAAATTAATAAATTATATTAATAATTTATACTTAATATATATATATATACACTATTATAAAAAAAAAATTATTTTTGTTTCACAAATGGCGGTTATGTATATGATTTTACAAATTTGCCCTTAAATTTTATGTGGAATAAATAGAGATATGTAAAATTATGGCTAAAATTAAAAATTTACATGAAGTCGATTCAATTCGGATACTAAATTTTGATGTGTCAATTTTATCATTTTAATTAGTAAACACATATAATAAATAAGCAAATAAAAAGGTCAATATTGTAATATTACATTCAATTTAAGAATCCCATGTTCTCAACCCACAAACCACTTTCTCTAATTATAATTACTTGATTTTTTTTTTGTGTTTATTCTTTATCATGTAATTTTATTTCATAAAATTATTTTATTTTAAATTATTATAATTTAATAAATTATTTCAAATAATTCTTAGAAAGGTATTCTTATAAAAGAAATTTAATAATTCATTTATATTTTCATCCTAAAAAAAAATTTAAGAACTAAACTAAAATATATATTTTTTATATTTTACACACACGTAGAGTGTGCAGTGTTGCTAGTATATATATATATATATATATATATATTGGTGCAACATATATATATATATGTATATTTTCAAGGAAGGAAGAAAATCAGCTCGATTGCACCATGGGCCAATGACTTAATTGGGCTATTAATGGGCCATGGGTTAGGGCCTAGGAATGAGGTACATTAATTGGATTTTCTCTTGTTGGGTTAGTGGATAAATACCAGCCATTTGTAGATATTGATCGCCGTGGCCCACTTAATCAGTGTACATAAAATTACAATGAACAAACTATGTTTGAACCCCTTCAAATAAAATGTAATTATAAATTAATTTTAAAATTTTTAAAAATTACAAATATTGTCTTAAAATATGTATCCAATTAACAAATTTCATCATTTATTAAAATAAGACATAACCATAATTTGTACTTATATTATTTTCGATGGGGTTTTGATATGAGAGTCGCACGGTCCTAACAAACTTAATACGTATAAATTATATATGAAGTCAATTTCAAAATAATTAGTGGTGGTGTTAGATTAATTAAAGTATTAATAACGCGCTTAATGGTTTAATAACCACTTTTGGTATTTTTTTTGTCTCGCACATATTTAATTTATTTTCTCTCTCATATCTCCTCTTGGTGGTGTCGAATTATTTATATTGTTGATAAAAACACTTATGGGGGCTAACTACTACATTTTGTCTATTCGGTCACTCGCATATTTAATTTATTTTATCTCTCATATCTCCTCTTTTACTATTCACACATTTTTACTTTATATTTTTTTCTCTTTCTCTATCCTCTATCAATATATATATATATATATTATTTCATATGACTTTTTATCATTCCTTTTAATCTTTTATTTCTTATTTATTTGTTGATCTTATAATTTTATTTTTATGAACTATTTTTCTATAATAAATTTACTAAAATATATTATAAATAATTAAAAATATATACAATTATGCATAAAATTCAATAAATATTTTAATTTTATATTCATAATTTAAATATGTAATTAAATTATATTTATTTTTATTTTTATTTTACACGTGTATCGAATGTGTCCAGCCCACTAGTAAATAATAATGCCCTGGTAATGGTTATAGCTGTATAAAATTAAATTATTTCACAAAAATTATTAAAATAACAGAATTAATTGAGGAATTAAGCAATTCAACGAGATGCATATTTTGTTCGTCGGGTTAACTGTTGCGATTGCAAGAACTATTTTTTAGACATCTTTATTAATATTTACATGAATATCCTAAATCTTGAGAGATATTTATATTTTTAAAATAATAAATATTAATTTATAATTATATTATATCTAAAAAGGTCTAAACGTAATTTGCCTTTTTTTTGATAAAAAATTTGCCAAACTTTTTATCAAATTCACAAATTGTTTACAAGAAGAGGTCCGAGTCCGACCCATAAACCCGAATTAATATTGAATGGACATAACCCGATTGCCCATCATTTTCTCACTTCATGTACACGTGTCAGACCTCGGGTGATTCATACCCGGGCATGGGGGACCCGGGTAAATAACAGCCCCAATTTCTATGACGCAATCAGATTTCGTATTTCCCAATTCCACGCGCCTATTGACGCGTGTTAACACGCTCCGCTGATCCTTGTGTTCCTCGTCATTATCAACTCACTGAATATTTTTTTTTACCCACAAAAACAAAACCCTAAAAATTCAATGCCTCAAATCCCCAAATTCCCAATTCGGATATCTCGAATTTCACTTCATGATCCCAAAATCATGAGATTTTTCACCCACTCAAAACCCTAAATTTTTTGTTGAAAATCGACTCGAATTCGGTTATTGCTTATCCGAGAGCTTAGGGTTTTGAAGAAACAATGGACAAAAACGAGGATGATTTGCAGCTTGGTATGTACAGGCCTCCGAGTTTCACCGGTGGATGCTTGGAGATTCGGCTTTTCTACGTCCGCATCGCCCCCTGCGCGGTGGAGAACCTCCCCGACCAGCTGAAGCTCCGCCACCTCCGCCGCGAGATCGGTGTTTCGCTGGAGATCAACGGCGCGCGCATCCCTTCGTCCAACGCCGTCTCCGTTGCCCTCCGCCGCGATCGCGTCGATAAGGATTCGTCCGAGGCGACGTACGTCAGCACGGACAGCGTTAAATTATCCGGCCCCGCGGAGTTCGAGGTCTGCGAGGAGAGGGGTGATGATGATTTGGGTTTGATCCTATGTGGGTCTCTGCAGAGAGTCGACGCTGCGGCTGCATGGAGTAATGGGAATGCGTTGGATGGTGACTCGAGAACTGGGTGGAGCATGGAGTGCTACGTGGCGAACTCCATTGCCAGCGGGAGGTCGGCGCTTATCCATCCAAAGAGTGGGGTTTCGTCGCCGTCGATTGAGGTTTACATAGCCGGGTGTTGCTCCGGGACTCCGGTGATTTTGACGAAAACGATCTTGGTTAGCCCGAGGAAGAAGGTGTCGAGGCAAGGAATGATGCTTGATGCTATTCCGGAGGACGAGGAGATGGGCAAGGAGCAAAGGAGTTTGTGTAATGGATTGGTGAGGCAGCGGAAATCGCAGGTAATTTTTATTTGGGTTATTGGTTTTTGATTCTTTGAGAGCAATAATGATTCTTGAAATCATGCTAAGAGTATCTAGGATTTGTAAAAGTTGATGCATATTAAGGGGTGTTCTTTTGCTTGATTGATTAAATTGATGTTGAAATCTGCTGGTTAAATTGATTCTAGAGAGATAGATGGACTACTAACACTCCTTGAAGCTCCAAAATTAAGATGCTTTTTTCCTTGATTATGATTTATGTATCATAGATCAGTCTTGTAGTTTCGACTTTGCTATCACTCTTGAGATGTTTTCCTGTCACATTTTCTGTGAATTTATTCAGTTCTAGATGAAAGCCTCTGTTGTGTGTAAATCTTTACTTTTCGAATTGTTACTTTGTAAACATTAGTTCTATGAAGTATGCATGTTAATGATTGATCCTATAATAAACATCATATTTGGCAGCAAAAGTTTATTCAACTTGAGATATTTAAGTGGCAGCCACAAAAATCAAGTTTATGTTGAAGAAAGTTGTTAGCAGCCCTCATTGATTTCTTCTATGTTAAAGCTTAAATTATGTATAATTTCCAGTTTACGTGATCGTGTGCTGGGGTTCAACTACGAGTTCTTAAACTGCTCTATTGTTTCCAGTTCTTTCTCTGCTATAAATCAAGACGGGAAGAAGAAAATAAAGTAGAAGGAACTATTTTCCTGGCGCACGTTCTCTTTTGTAGCCATGTAGCTCTATTTACCATCACTGAGAATTTCAGTACCTGCAGTTGTTTAGGCTCTTGGGAGGAACAATTTGTTTATGCTAGCCAGTGCAAGTAAAAATGTCCATAGTTCCTCTATACTTTTTCTCTTTATATTGTCAAATATACTCATTTTCGTAATGACGATAGAACCTAGGTGAGGAAATAGTCGAAGTAGATGTAGACAAGAATGTTCATGTCTAAACCTCGAAGATTTTCACACACTGATTTAGTCAATACTATGAAACCCTGGATTCTATGAGTTTGGTCCAAATGCAGCAGATAGATTTTAATTTGAAAAAATATGAAAAAGCTTGTTCTGCTTTCTGGCTAATCGAGGCTAACATGTAGACTTTGAGTTGGTATGTTGCAAAACTTTCATGAAATGATTTGAGGCCCAGTGGAAATAAGCTATAGGTCTCCGGGATGATATATTATTTTCTCCTCCTCCTCTGGCCCACACATCAATTTGACTTGTATCTAGTGACATTAAGGGGTTAATTGTAATTTCATTAGATAGAGGGGTTTCTTTTGCAATTGAGGCAGACCTCGAGGGTTTCTTCTTCTTCTTCTGTGCGTGTGTGTGTGACTCTTTCATTTAATCCCTGTTCTTTTTATGCCCGATTGCAAGAGATTCAGTTCATTAGGCCAGTACCTCCTTCGCTATGCTTGACATGGTATCCCATTCGTTGATCTCATCTGCCAAGAACATAGTTAAACAACCCTCTGTACATTTTGATCCTCTGATGATACCTGATTGATTTCGTGCAGTTCATGGGGGCTGATATGGATGATTACGACTTGGATGGGAAAGTTGGTTTCAGTTATTACCCTGAATATATGTACACCGGTGAGGATGGTGAGCTTTCATGGTTCAACGCCGGTGTCAGGGTCGGTGTTGGTATAGGGCTCGGGGTGTGCCTCGGCATTGGTGTTGGTGTTGGCCTGCTCATGCGCTCGTATCAAGCTACAACTCGGAATTTCAGGAGAAGGTTTTTCTAGTTTTCGTCTGTGGATTTTTCGTAGTGCTTGGTTCTTCGTAGATATATACTCCTAACGATGTCAAATGACTTGTTTGTTTCCCTTTTTTGTTTGGGGGGGTGTCCTGTTTAGATATCTTAGCCAATTTTGTTCTGCTTTTTTGGCTGAATAAGTAGCCGGTTTGGTTAGAAGAAATTGCTGCTTTGTAATGCATTGTTGTAGAATTTCATAGCATCAATGTTGAAGTGTTGTTTGATATGAAGAGACTTTGTTTCAGTTGAGCTTAGTTTTTATGGGCGAAGTTTGATTTGAGGAAAAGCCATTTTTTGGCTTCTGCTTTTGTGAAAAAGCCCAATCGAACACTTTTTTTTTTGGGTGTCTAAAAAAAAATTCTTCTCCTGTAAAAGAAAGTTTTGATAAAGTTTAGGATATATTTGGAAGAGTTATATATATATTTGAGGGAAAGCCATTTTTTGGCTTCTGCTTTTGTGTAAAAACCCAATCGAACACCCCCTTTTTTTTTTGGGGGGGGTGTCTTAAAAAAAAATCCTTCTCCTATAAAAGAAAGTTTTGATAAAGTTTAGGATCTATTTGGAAGAGTTATATATATATATATATATATATATATATATATTTGAGGAAAAGCCATTTTTTGGCTTCTGCTTTTGTGTAAAAACCCAATCGAACACCTTTTTTTTTGTGTATCTTAAAAAAAATTATTCTCCTATAAAAGAAAGTTTTGATAAAGTTTAGGATCTATTTGGAAGAGTTATATACATATATATATATATATATATATATATATATATATATTTGTTGAGTCTTACTCTTCACAGTAGAGCCTTTTTATGAAATAAATTACTATTAAATTATAATAAATAAATTATTATGAGCTCATATCTGTAACAGCCGTATGGTGGCCTCTTGCATAGATACTGCCCCGCCTGCTAGCCATTAAGACGGATCCCGTCAGGTCAGGGGGGTTTTCAAAATGCGTCTACACAGTGGAGAGGAACTGACACTCTTAAAGCAGCCAAATCCATAGTCTTCACTCGATGTGGGACGAACTGGTGCTACATCATAAGCCCTCTAGTCGAGGGGCTTGAACGGCCGAAGCCAACGTCGCCCTCTCAACAAGAGCACCACTGATGAGCCCATATCCGTAACAGCCACACGGTGATCTCTTGCATAGATACTGTCCCGCCTGCTAGCCATTAAGACGGATCATGTCAGGCCAGGGGAGTTTTCAAAATGCGTCTACACAGTGGAGAGGAACTGGCGCTCTTAAAGTAGCCAAACCCCTCGTCTCCACTCAATATGGGATAAATTGGTGCTACATCAAATTATTATTAAAATATAAATAAAATGTGCACGTTTTGATTAGAAATTGGATTCAATACTTCATAATCTTGACACAATCAACTTTGATAATTAAACTAAGCTTCACCGATAAATATAATAATTTTACAAGTGCTTTAAAATATATTTTTCTTTGAAAACTATGTTGACTTTTAAAAAATAAATAAATAAAGTAAAATACTGATTTAAATAATAAAGCCCTGTTGAATTTTATGTGTTTTAGAATTTTGACAAGTTCTAAGAAAAATATTACTTTCATAGTATTACCTCTATTGCAAATTATTTTTCAATAAGAGCCACTTGATCTAAATATGAGTCAAATTTAATCAATTTCATATTTTTATCTTTACTTTACCTTATCAAATCGACTTTTATGGATAATATAAAAAGAGCAAGTATTGAAGTTGGTTTTATATATTTTCATGTGAAAAAAAAAACTTAAAAGAAAAAGGGGAAAAAAACACATTGCTCATGAACTACGCCTAATTTTTCACTTTTCTATGTACATTTTTTTTGATGCACTTTGCCATATAAATTGTTTAATTTTACATTTTACCAATTTAAATCTATATTATGTCGAAAAATTCAACAAAAAATGATCACATGATTCTTAATACTAGTATTGATTTAAGGTTGAAGGAGAGAAATTTTATATTCGATATTGTCTATTTTGGCGTGGCTCAATTTTCTAATTGAAAATCGGTGAATTTTAAGTGATCACATTAAAGCTCGAGTAGAGAAGAAAGTGGCTTTGCCAATATCTTCGAATAGAAAGAAAATGCATTTCCATACACACACACACACGTAGGTCAAAAAAAGTGCCGATGAACATGAATGTCAATATGGGTTAAGTCTTTAGCTCATACAATATATTTGGACTGAAAATAGATTTTGTTGGGTAAAGTGAAAAATCAAATACTCCATAGGACAAAGTGTAATAATAATAATAAAAAGTTTATATAAAAACATGCGAAACGAATATAGTTCGGGGGGCATAGTGTTTTTTTCCCAAAAGAAAAATGTAAAAATCATTCTTACAGACTTGAAGGACATTATAGTAATTTCACTCTCCGCATTTTGGTATTATTTTACTTCATTTTTTCTACTGCTCATAAACAGTCTCCATTTCAAAGTTCAAAACGGACAGAGAATCGATCTAAAGTAGAAACGAACTCGAATTGATTCCCCCCAGGTAACTCTATCGATTCAATCATTCATGTTTTTCTATTTAATTTCTATTTTAAATCTGTTTGAATTTCTAATTTTATATGTGGTAATCGATCTTGATTTATTGCTATTTTTTTCCTTATTTTTTCCTCTTTTATGAGCTCTTTAATGATTTGTTTGCATGTTTGCTTGTTAATGCGATTCATTATTCTGGTGCGTTATTGATTCCGTAATTTAGATTGAGATCTCTTCGGATCTAGGCTGATGATGACTTTGCTGAAATGTATGGCGAAAAATTCCAGATTTGTGAATTTATTTGGTGAAATTGTTGTCGGATCATGTAGTTGAAGTATATGCGTGAGCTCTTTTGTTTTTGTGATTTGGTCTTCTGGGGTTGGACCTTTGATGGTGTTAAATAATTGTAATTGGAGTTTATAATTGCGATGATTATGTTTTGGACTTAAAATGCAGTCCAAAGTTGAAATGTGATATTACATGCAGCAGTGTACTTGTTTGTTGTGGGTGTAATTAATTTTCTGAGACCTTTTGAAGACTATTCTGAGTTCAGCAAATGTGATGATAAGCGGAAGCCGAAGTATAGGGGAATGTTAAAATGAGATTTATGTGCATTTAAAGATTGTATGAGTGGCACTATGAACGAGTAATTTGAAATTTTCTAACCACTTTTCGTAGTTTTGAAGACTATAGATTCAGAGACTTGAGTGTTAATAATGCACTTGTTCAGCAAATGTGACAATAAGAGGGAGCCAAAGTATCGGAAATGGTAAAACTGGGATTTATGTGCATTGAAAGATTATATGAGTGGCACTATGAATGAGTAATTTGAAAGTTTCTACCCATGCTTCATAGTTTTCAAGACTAAAGATTCAGAGATTCAAGTGTTAATAGTGCTTTTGTGCTTGATCTGTACCATATGATTGGAGAAACAGTCCTAGTTGACGATAGGCCTAAAAGATTCAATATGAATGCAGCTACCTGTATCAACTCTTTTTTTGTTCCAACTAAGATCTGGAAACACATCCAACTTTCATATCTCCGAGCTTTGTGGGTATTTTTTTATGGGAAGTTTGGAGTCGTATCGGCTGCATTGTGATATATATTCTCTTCTTGTCTTGTGTTTCTCTTGCAGTGTATTAGTCGAATTGTGAATAATTTTATGTCTTTCTATATTTGGAGGATCCATTACACACACGCACACACACACACGCACAAACCTTTGATGAAATTGGTCACTTTTTCATAGCCCAGGTAATTGTGGCAAGAATATGTCAGGCGCCGAAGAAATCAAAGACCAAACAGAAGTTGTAATGGAGGACGTGGACGACTCCTTGCCATCAAAACAGCAGGAAGTTGTGTTCAAAAAACACTCTATTTGGTTACTCTTTTTCACTAATCCTGTCATTTTTAACTATTCATTATGTTCTCTTTTTTGCAGGAGGAAGCTGTTAAAAAGAAATACGGAGGAATAATGCCCAAGAAACCACCACTGATTTCTAAGGTATTATATAGCCTTCTTGCGTACTTTTGCTATGTATCCTGAGGATTCTATTGAAATGCTTTCAAACCACCATTGATTTCTAAGATATTATGCAACCTTCTTGTTATGTATCCTGAGGATTCTTTCTAAGATACTTCCATTTGATATTAGGATCATGAACGTGCGTATTTTGACTCTGCTGATTGGGCTTTGGGAAAGGTACTCCCTTTTGGTATTCATACCATGTTCTGCACTTTCGAACCTTGTGATAGTGGTATAAATATTATTTTTGTAAATTTACTTAATATTCACCAATGCTTTATAACCACAGCAAGGAGTAGAGAAGCCCAAAGGACCACTTGAGGCTCTCCGGCCAAAGTTACAGGTAATTATACATCTACTTTTTGCTTTTCGAGCGGAGTTTACAGGAATCATCTGCAAATTCTAAGGTACTCCGTGAATCTATTACAGCTTTCCATCCATGTTAGCTAGTTTCTGCTGCTATTACTTCTGCTATCCATCCATCAGTCATTGCCTTCATAACGGGACTCTTATTGTGAAAAGGAAAGAGATATCTAAGAATTTATTAACCATTCCCTCCAAGATATTTAGTGTATTTTTAATACGATAGAGTAGTTTTTTGAATACTAATGTTGCAATAAAGATCCTCTTCTCTCTCTCTCTCGTGATCACCCTTTCTTCTTGTTCAATTGCAAATGGATGCTGAAAATCTTGGTTTCCCTGCCATGATTTAGGATTTCCCTATGGGTGGACTAGTGCATGGTTTGTTCTCAGTTTCCGGTTTTTTTGCATGTACTTTGCTGGCTGAGCTAATATGTTGTATGGCTTATCTTGGTGGACAATTTTGGGGATAGAATCTCACACGAGCATAAAAAGTTAAGATGTCACAGACCAGCAACCTTCATAATCTAAATCAGTCTGTAGACTAAATGAAACATTTGTATGGCTGTATTCCTCCACACTGCTCCTCGGACATCTATAATCGTAATGGTGAAGTTGTTGATATCTGATATCCTGAGTATGCTCAGTACAAAAGTGGAGTAAATTAACAATGTTGTTATGATATTATTGTTGCATGTTTCTTTAGAAAATCGGATTCGCATTTTATTCGTATTTCTCCTTTGCGCTCTGCTGATACATTCTTCTCTTTTATATCTCTTTTTCCACAGCCAACACAACAGCAAACACGATACCGTAAATCTCCTTATGCACCTTCAGAAGGTGAAGGCATGTGCGATTTGTTAATTTGTTATTTAAGTAATATATTTATGCAATGGGGAGGATTTTGAAGTTGTAACCACTGTTCATTTTCTATCAAAGCCCGGCCATCGTGCAATTAGCCTAGACTCGTTATTCCTCACCGAGGTAGGTTAACGAAATCTTGTATCTCTTGTGCAGAGGGAGCTCCGGCACCATCAGAAGATGCGCCTACAAATGAATGAATAGGAGCTTATGATGCTTCGATTCGTGGGGTGTTTCGCCAGCATCGCCGGCCTCGTGATTATTAGTGAACTAAATTTATGCTAAAATAAAATTTTAAAAATTTATATTCGATTGCCTACGTAAGGGAAGAATGCACCTATTGTTGTACTTGCTGCTGTAATTTCCCATATTCTCCCTGATCTATTCCTGTTGTAGACTAGTTTCATACTGTTCAGTTACCATTGAGTTCACAATTGACATTTGAGACATATTTGGGGTCCCAAATCATTTATATATCATGGACTATTATTTCTTGTATTTTTGTTTCCTTCAAATATTAATCCAGTTGCTCATGCTCAAAATGGACATATATATCGTCGAAGAGTCGGGTTGGGATTGGATGGATACGAGTATGATTGTACCAGGTCATGGTTTGAGGTCCCGAGACCTATAAGCATGAGGTTCTGTGTTCGAGTTCCACCAGTATGTGCGTATTTCATTTATGTCGTGGTTTGAGGTCCCGAGACCCTATAAAGCATGAGGTTCTGTATTCGAGTTCCACTGGGATGCGGATATCTTGTTTATGCGAGTATGTTTTGATTGTTTCTTCATTAATTTGTTCGTTGTTGGTGATTATTGACGAATGTATTCTTTTATTGATCGAATTATATGGTGATATAGTTGTCGCTACTTGAGAAAAAAGATTACAAATAGGGTTCCATATGATTTGCTGAGGTTATCTTTTAATGTTATATATTTATATATATACACACACACACATAATTATTTGTTGAGGACAAACTGATTGAATCGATAACTAGTAAAGCCACTGGTTCCATTTTCAACACATTGCTTGGGGTTAAAGCCAGCAAAAGTCATAGGATGTGGTAGAACTTCACTTACTATAGGTTGGTTGATGCAATAATGGTCACCCAAAATGTTGGTTGATGTATTTGTTTTGACTTTTAAGATCCAGCTCATGCTTAAAAGATGAAAAATAAAGTTAATTTAAAAAAGAAGAAAAAATTAGAAATAAATATCCTATAAAACATTTTTCAAAAACATTAAACATAAATCAAAACTCGACAAGCCTTTTTCATTCAAATTAGAAAAAGCTTGTTCCTAACACAGGTATTTTTTTTTTTTTAATTCATATCATCCTATCCTATTTTCAAGATTGAATTTTTCTCTTACTTTTCACTTTCCTTCTACTAAATTTGAAATTTCAAATCGATTAGTTATGCTTAATTAGTTTTATGGAGCAATGATTATGTTAACCAACCTCTAAATTTAGTATTGACATTATAATTATCATGCTATTGAGTCAAAAATACACTTACCTACTAAAATAATTAGTCTTTACTAGGTTAGTTGCTATCAATTTAATAATACTACATTAAATCACTAGTATTTATTAGATTAGTGCCATCAATTTCATAAATATTCAAAAAGTGATGTCAAAGTCAAAGCAATTTTCACCGCTTCACACAAACATTGATTTCGATGTAGTTGGCTGGGGTCGAAAGATGAATCAAACTACTGCCACTCGACTACAAATTGATCGATAGTTGAAAGTTTTTAAACTCAAGTTGTTCAACTATTGACAAATTAGACTTGAGCATTTTGATTGTTTGATAATATTTGAAGCTGATTAGTTAAAATTAACAATATCGAACACTACAGAAAAACGCACATTTTCCCATAGAATTTCGACAGAATTTGTTCGCCGAATGCTGGAATTCGGCCAGACGAATTCGATTGAAAATTTTGTTGAAAATTCAAAATAAATAATAAAAATAATTTGATGAAAAGTTCGGCCTGCGTTTTTAAAAACCGAAAAGAAAAAAGAAACTAATAGCACAATAAGTTTAAACTACTAGAGTTCGACCCAAGTTCAACTTGGTTCACTTATGCTCGTATAGTTGGCGTATAATTGATTATTCTCTACATAAAAAAATGTTATTTACGACTACTTATTTTTTATTGATGTAATTAATGTATTTTATTACTTTAATATTATAATATATTGAATTATATACGTGATTAAATATTTCAAAAATAAAATCCAAATATCTTTTGAATTTGTAATATACCAAATAATATAATTCACCATAATATTTCAAAAATAAAATTCAATTTCACAAGGTTACTCCATGTCATTCTTACTCTAATTCGTATTCAAAATCCAATCACAATATAAAAGTATAAATCTATAGAATATTCCCACAAAAAGATAAGGGAGTTAACTGTAAAAAACAGAAGTCCAAGGACATCCAAAAGTAAAAAAAACACAAAATCGCACTGGGGCTGAACTGTAAACATTAGAAGTACAAGGATCTCCATTGGTAAAAAACACAAAATCACACACAGTAAATGGAGTAAAAACACACACACACAAACACGCACTGACTGGACTAGGGTCTCCATTTCCAAAACCACTGGATAGCTGATCCAAAACCCAATTACACGTTTGATTGCGTGTTAGTGTGTGAAAATTTTACAGAGATTTAGAGAGAGGGAGAGAGGAGAGAGGGGGAGATCCGGCTGCAATGCCTCACCGCAGCAGCGCCGCTGCTAAATCTCAGCCGCTGCCTCTGGTGGTGACGCTCAATTGCATCGAGGACACGGTTCTGGAGCAGGAATGCCTCTCCGGCGTGGCGCAGGTGGAGCACGTGCCGCTGAGCCGGCTGGCGGAGTCGCGGATCGAGACTGCGGCGGCGGTCCTCCTCCACTCTCTCTCGTTCCTCCCACGCGCCGCGCAGCGCCGGCTCCGACCCTGGCAGCTGATCCTGTGCCTCGGATCCTCCGACCGGGCCGTCGACTCGGCCCTCGCGGCCGACCTCGGGCTGAACCGGATGATCCACGTGGACGTGAGCCGAGCCGAGGAGGTGGCGGATACTGTGATGGCGCTTATTTTGGGGCTGCTTAGGCGTACGCATCTGCTCTCGAGGCACGCGCTCTCGGCTTCCGGGTGGCTCGGCTCGGTCCAGCCGCTCTGCCGGGGAATGCGCCGATGCCGGGGATTGGTGTTGGGGATTGTGGGTAGATCTGCCTCTGCGACGTCGTTGGCTACTCGGAGCTTGGCGTTTAAGATGAGTGTGTTGTACTTTGATGTGCAAGAGGTATGATGATAACTGAAACTTAACAAAAACACTTAAATGCTTCAGTCTTAATTAATATCTGTAGCATCAATGGGTTTGTGTGAAAATTGTGTGATATATTTGTGAAGTTGCAGAACTATGGTGTTTGTGAAAATTATGACTGTGTGTAACGGTCTATGATGTTATGATTGTGGTTAAGGTTGCTGGACTAAGATGTTCTCAGGATTTTCTTGCCATTTAATATGCCTTTGCACTTTGATGTTGTTTTTTCGATTCTTTTGCTAATAAATATGTATCCCTTGGTGCTAAGATCATGGGAATTTCTTTTCCATACCAAAAAAAGTATATGTTCTACAGTTGTGCTTAAATAGTCACCTACTTCATGGATATAGTTGTGACTGTCAGTAGTGTGTAAGTGTTCTAATCATGGTTTTGGTTGCACAAACACGAAACTAATAGATTCTTGTTTTGTTCCCTCAGTCATAAGTTTTTTGTGGATTCTTTGGTCAATTACTGTTTAATCACGTTTGATGAGTTGGCTGATTTTCTCACACTAAGATTGATAGACCATTTTCTCACACTAAGATTGCACTTTGGTCATATTGTTTTGGAAAATTTTGTATTCTTTTGATGTTTGCTTGCTATTTATGATATTATATATTTTGAATCAATTTGAAATCAATGTTTTGTTCCTTGTATCTAATGTAGGGAAATGGTAAAGTAAGTAGGTCCTTAAGATTCCCATCTGCGGCCAGAAGAATGGATACGTTAAATGACTTGCTTGCTGCAAGTGACCTCATATCCCTGCACTGCGCTCTGACTAATGATACGATTCAAATTATCAATGCAGATTGTTTGCAGCATATAAAGCCCGGTAAATTATTTAATAATTTGCTCATGAGGATATTCAGTGCTTGGTTTTTTGAACAATCCATCTCACAAGGTGATTTACTTCTCTAAAGGGGCATTTCTTGTGAACACTGGAAGCAGCCAGCTGCTAGATGATTGTGCGGTGAAACAACTTTTAATTGATGGCTCGCTTGCAGGCTGTGCCCTGGATGGTGCTGAAGGGCCACAATGGATGGAAGCATGGGTATGATGAATAGTCTTAGGGTATGAATGCATTATAGATATGTAGTTCAGAGGTTTGGTACTCTTTTTTGATGAAGGTGTGCCATGAAATTACATGACTATAGCAGTAGGATGTTCTTCCCTTTCTTTGGAAGCTTTTTTCTCCATTTTCTTGTACACGTTTCTTTTTTGTTTTTCTGATTGTTGGTTCCCCCCAAACCTAGACCCAAATAGAGTTTAACCTTTTGGATTGCTATAGTTGTACATTTTTCCTCCTCCCTTTTACTAAGATGAAATTACTATAACCTGAATTCAGGTCAGGGAGATGCCCAATGTTCTGATACTTCCTCGAAGTGCGGACTACAGCGAAGAAGTATGGATGGAGATAAGGGAAAAGACCATTTCCATACTACAGCAATTCTTTATTGATAACGTCATCCCAAAGAATGCTGTATCTGATGAGGAAGACGAAGAGGAAAGTGAGGTCGGATATGACCTTGGACAGAGTCCCACATTAGAAAATGAGACTTCATTCCAAGGTTCTATAGGTGATAGGTCGACTCAAGATATTCAGCTTGTGGCTGAAAGCTCCCAGAAAAAGGTTTTAAATCAGTCAAAAGAGACTTCATCTCAAAATCAAAGTTCTGTCTTGTCTCAAAATACTTCCAATAGATCCGAAACAAAGCGAAGCAGATCAAGTAAGAAGGCTAAAAAGAGGCATGGCCGCCAAAAATCTCAGAATAAAGCCGACGATGCCTTGGCTTTTGAAAAAGAGAGTAGTTCGTACAGAGAAGATGATGCTTCTATGAGTGGCACAGAGCAAGGGTTGAGTTCTAGTTCACGTTGTGCATCTCCTGAAGAGTCAAGGAGCAGGAAAACACCAATTGACTCAAAAGTGGAATTAGCTCCAGAGCTGCTCCTAAAATCAAGTATAGAACTTAGTAAAAAATCAGGTGAACTGCTGCAAGATGGTTATATTATAGCTTTACACGCAAGAGATCATCCTGCACTTCACGTCTCGAGGCAAAGAGTTAAAGGAGGTGGTTGGTTCCTTGACACATTGCCGAATGTAACAAAAAGAGATCCGGCAGCACAGTTCCTCGTTGTATTTAGAAGCAAGGTGTGTATATGAGAAGTTTAATTTTGTTTTGACTATGTCCGACATTTTACTACTTTCATTGGCTCGTTGAAGTATGCGAGCAAAATAAAAATGGTCTGGAGGACCAAGTCCAAGGATGATACTTTGGCGAGAGAATGAAATTAAGGAAGCTAACTGATTTCTCTTATGGCTGTGTTTTACAGGATACAATTGGTCTTAGATCATTTACTGCTGGAGGAAAGTTATTACAGGTATGGCTGCCAGTTGAGCGGTGATTTGTCTTCCATTTAATGTTGTGAGGTTGCTAATTGTAGTCGGATGGGAAATATGAACATAGCTAATGCTCCTTAAGAGTTCACATTTGACTTGTGAGTTGTTGGAAGTGGGCTCTGATATTGATGTTAATAGTTTCACATGGATGAGCATTTTGGTTTCTTTCAGTTGCTGATTTGGATGTATGAAAGTTTCTCGCATTAAATACTAAGTAACCCCCCTGGTCTTACGCACACGAGCTATTTTCTGTTGCCCCTTTGTGAAAGACACTCTGGAATGGTTATTGCTTTTTCTGTTTTTCTTTTTCTTCTCTCTCTCTCTCTCTCTCTCTCTCTCTTGAATATAGCAAATGGCTGTCATTGCCTGAGATACTTGTTAGCTAAACATTTGTGCAAAATTCTTGTTACCTGAGTTTTGCAGATAAATAGGAGGATGGAATTTGTATTCGCCAGCCACAGTTTTGACGTCTGGGAGAGCTGGACAGTCGAAGGTTCTTTGGAAGAGTGCAGGCTGGTGAATTGCAGAAATCCTCTGGTGAATTTGTTTTCTACTATTCTCAGTATCATTTAATTCATTACTTTGTTTTGTTTATATTTCATAGTTTTTACTATATGTATATTAACATAGAACTGAATTTGTGGTGGTGCCATAAATCGCAGGCTGTGTTGGATGTACGCATTGAGATTGTCGCAGCTCTAGGCGAAGACGGCATTACTCGCTGGCTCGATTAGGCATTTGAAACCAGCAAGTTTAAAAGGTTTCTTTAACATTTTGTTTACACTGAGATTTGTGATGCTTGACAAGAGCTTCTAATTTGTAAAGCACATTCTATTTTCACACCGGAATGAGGGATTGTGCCTTGCCTTTATGTATTTTTCTTGGCTTATCTCCTTGAGAGATAATATTGTTGTTGAAATTTGCTTGCCTATTTTCACTATTTAAGTCGTCTACCTATTCTTCTGTTTTTTGAGGGTGAAATTGTGGCTATACTTGTATTTTTCATCTGTTTTCCTTGCCATTTTCATCTCCCTTGCTCTTTTTTCCTTTCTTTCTTTCTTTTTTCTTTTTTTGCATGAAATGGATCGGGTCAAGTTGAACATGTTTGGGTATTTGGATATCTTGTAGGGCTGCAAACGAGTTGAGCTGGGGCAAAATTTTTGAGCTCGAACAAATGACAGAGGAAATAGCCAAGCCTACGTTAAATCAATTGATATGTCGTGCTAGTTCATTAATTCGAACCTTCCTCTACCAGCCTTCGTTCCCGCCAAAGCAAAGGACAAAGGAAGTAGCTATGTCTGCATTAAGGCGATTGATTCGTCATGGTAGAAAAGAGAAACGACATAGGTGACATTAACTCGAAACTCGAACATGTGGATTTCGTAAGAGAATACTCAGTTAGGCAAGAGTTCCAAACTGAACTTTGGGGATCAGAGTTGCAAATTGACCCCTTTAGGACTCGAACTTGTGGCACATCTATTTGCACGTGCAATAACTTACCGCCAAACTATTTGTTTGTCCCTAATATCTGGCGAACATATGTTATGCTATGATGTATTCATGAGCCCAAGTCAAGGACTTTGGTTAGGTAAAATCAATGTTTTGAAAATCGGACTAAAAGATGAACTGACGATTTTATTGATTATTGATTTGATTGGTTCGATCGGATCTAACATCATAATACGTAATAAATATTTCTAATTTATATAATATTATTAATATTATCAAAAAAAAATATAATAAATATAAGTAAAAAAAAATTAATTTATAAAAGTTAGCAACTATTGCACGCACGCAAATACATACACACCAATGCATACATATATATGTATGCATGTATCCAATATATTTACATGTATATACACTCGCACATATATATACCTAAATATAGCTATCTGGTTCCTAAACCGGTGCCGATTTTATATATATACCTAAAGATTTATCGATTCCTAGATTGTATGTATCTAATATATATATATATACACACACACACTTAAAGATGGAATCGCCAATCCAGTTCTTAAACCGGTGCCGATTTTACTAGTTTTTGACCAATTTTTTCCGGTTTTGACCGATCCAATCAATATGCGGTTTTGAGGGGTCAACCGAGCCTGGATCAGGCACGGTTCACTGATTGAACTGGTCAGGACTGATTGGTTCAGTCCAATTTTCAAAACACCTGGGTAAAACTAATTTGATCCTGTATAAAAGACAAGGGCTGATGAAATATCATAAAGTCCGATGAAGGTGAAGCGTATCTTATTATGGTCTTTTCCTTCTACATCCACATTAGGGGTAAGGTTAGACCAAAAATGTTCAATTTGATTGTTCAGTTTACGAATAAAATCTGACACTCGATTCATACAAGAACTTTCGGATCGAATTAGGTTCTTTTCGCCAAATCTTGAGGTCTACATGTTGAGTCATTATGACTACCCAACATGTGAGGTGCCATATATGTGATCTAATATCCATTCATCAATGACCATAAAAACTTTGGGACCAAGTAGTTATTATGTACTAAACAAAAGCCCTCTTCCTCACGCAAAACCTATGGGACTCTTCCTCGTATCAAGGGTGTCCCAAAATCTATTGCAATCTAAGCAAGGAATTGGGTAATTATTAGTTGTTAAACCCTAACTCCGGACCATCATTTGTTGTGACCTTGGGACATGTTTTGTACCAATATGTATGTCACTTAAGACATTCTTTGTAATTGTGACAGAGGAATTGTACAAACAGTTTGGTATTTTGTTCAAATTTATAATCACTTGGGATGCAAAAGCTCATTTATGTTTTTTTTTTCTACATAAAATAATAAAATCTAATAACATATATATATATATACATATAATCCAAAGCTATGTATTCTTTTGTTTTTTTATTTTGGAGGAGGGGGAGGGGGTAAATTTTAAAATTTAATAAAAGATATACGTAATACATTGTTATATAAATTTAGGCGTTGCTTGCTTTGTCAGCCTTTTATAACTTTGCTCGAATTTGATCCAGTCGTATGCAGCAAATCACACGAATCACATTGATCATGCGATTGGTCACTCTTTACAAAATGCATATTAATTATATTACAACATAATTTACTTGTCGTATGATTAATATTGGCGTAGTCGAACCTGGTTCAAGCTAAAAATTCCTGCTCCACTACTTTGAGGAAAAAAAAAAAAGAAAAGAAAAGAAGAAAAAAAGGGGAGTAGATGTAAGTATAATTGTTTTTAAAAGTGTAATAGTTTTTAGACCAAAAAGCTTACAACAACCTTCTTGACATTGATTACTTGAATTTCTCTCACATCATGTATTTCTCTCTCATCAAAGGGTTCTTTTATAGCTTATAAAGGGCATTGAGTAGACAGAGAGAATATGTCCTTTGTGAGGTCAAAAGAAAGATGAGAACAAATACTATGATGATAGAAAAAGATCAATTAATACTTATTAGAATGTTAGTTTGGGTCCTCATGCCCAAAGCAACATAACTCTTAAGGGGGAAAAGAATTGACATGCTTTAGTCACTATTAGATTGAGAATGGAGGAATATTATCAACATATTCTTAAATTTAATTTTTATACAACCATATATATATATATATATCTATATATATATATAACTAAATTTGCATGTGACTTTTAGAAATATAATTTCGAATATATATGGTTATCGAAAGAAGTAAATAAAACGTGTACCTTTATCTTAAATTTTATTTAGGTAACTACACATGTTACAATCTATACATATACTCTATAAGGGTCTTAACTTATGTGATTTAATAGTCGATTAAATTAACCCCATTTGAGTGTGTTTTAAATTTTAAAATGATTTTTCTATCTCAAATAAATATATTTAAATAATTACAGTATATTTATATGTAATAAATAAATAAATAAATAATTATAATTCTATATTATATTTTAAATTTAAATACATTGATCGAATAATTGTTGAAAACACATAGTAGATATGGAGCTATTGGTTTTATTATTCATAACACCCCATATTTTTTCTCAAATAAAAGACTCTATTTTGTAAATAAAATATAATTGATGAAATAAATAATAAATCAAGAAAATAATTTAAACTCCCTTAATGAAACGTATTTTAGGATTTTGCTATTATCTTAAAGAATCCAATAAAGAAAATGATTAAACCCTTGCTTTGAACTGAGGCGCTACAAAAATAATTAATTATTTGAATGAAACACATTTAAAATTTTATTAATATCTTTAAAAATAAATAAAAATAATAATTAGAATAAGCTTCGAGTTTTGGACACTGCATTATTTACCATAATTTAGAAGAAGGGTTAATTCAGAAAAACTCACTGAAATTTGGTTCGATTTTGGAAAACTCCTTGTAATAGGTAACTTTTAAATACCTCCATAATATATGATTTTATGTTACAAATCACATCTTCCATTAGGATGTATATCTATAACACAAAACGAAACACCAAAAAGGCGGTCGTAATTTTTCATATTACGGATGATTTTTCGAAAATAGACTTAACTTCTGGAGATTTTCCGTAATTAACTGTTTAGAAAACCTAAAACCTCGATCGAGTGCACGTTATACATGTGCGTAGATCAAGTAATTTGATAGCATATATATCATCTAATTAGAAACGCATATACTTTTGATGATGGGGCGACAAATATTCCTATTATTACCCTCTCTTTTGAAATCTCGGATATTTCTTATTAATAAAATCTTTGTTTACTCTTAAAACAAAAAAAGGAAAATCTAAAACCTCATTTCATATCATTACTAATAGTATAATTATCCATCTATTATAGGTCTAAAATTGATTTCACATCAAACACAAAATTGGGAAAAAGAATAAAAAAAAGGAAAAAAAAGAATGAAAAGGATTTAGTATTACAAATAGTCAAAGTTCGAAAAACCAAAAAAAAAAAAAAAAGTCAAGAACATAACTACCTTGACGAAAAACAATAAAAAGCTCTTAGCGGCCAAAAAAAAAAAGCAGAAGCTACTAGAACCATACAAACGCGCCCTACCACTTCATCATCCCAAATGAACTAACATCACCCATCCCTGACCACGTGTGCGGTCCAGATCACCTTCTCTCTCTTCTCTCTCTCTCCACACACAAAGTCGGTTATGTTCCTATATATAGCATCTTCAACAATTGTTTGCTTCCTTCCTTCTCGAAAACCAAAACTACACGAAAATAAAAGACAAACCCATCAAGAATTTGTGAAGGAAAATCGAAACTCAACTCTTGAAGTTCTTGAATTCGAAATAAATTTTACCTTTTTTTTACAGTTTAGATTATTGAATTTTGTTTTTTTTGGGGGCGATTTGAATTGTGGGTTTTGTCGAGAATTTGATCATACATGGTGTCGGTGTTCCCGAATCCGCCGGCGGATCAAGATTTTTCGCATTTTGGCGGTTATTACATGGCCGGTGATCCGATGATGAAAGTTCCTGGGATGAATAGAAGTAATAGCAATTTGCTTCAAACTACGCCGGCAGCGAATGCGGCTCTTGTTGTGGATGATCCCAATAAGAAGATCCGAAAGCCGTATACGATTACTAAGTCGAGAGAGAGCTGGAGTGAGCAGGAGCATGACAAATTTCTTGAAGCCCTGCAGTTGTAAGTGCTCCCCGCCCCCAATATGTGGAAATGACTTGTGGAAAGTTTTTGTGAATTTTGTATTTTGGGTGCGTGGCTTTTATCTTTGGTTCTCTTTTTTTAGGTTGATCGGTTACTTGAGGGGACATCAAGTTATGAGTAAAGGATATGTACAAATATATATATGTGTGTGTGTGTGTGTGTGTGTGTGTGTGCGCGCGCGCGCGTGTGTGTGTGTGTGTGTGCTGTGTAAAATTCATGCCTGTGAACTTTTCAATCTTTGGAAAAATGGGGCTCTCTTGTGTTTAGATTATGTTTTCTTCATCTTTTTTCTCGTTTTTTTTTCAGTTTATATTTTTCTGTAAATCATCTTGGTTAATTTTTTATGGTGAGGGTATTTAATAGATTCAAAAAAAGCAGATGAATTTTAATTTTTCATCAAGATTATATGTATGTTAAACACATGGTGTACTTATTAGCTTGCTTTTGGACTTTCAGATTTGATCGCGACTGGAAAAAGATTGAAGCTTTTGTCGGGTCAAAGACGGTTATCCAGGTAAAATCTTGAGTTGAGTAAGACTTTTTTTTTTTTGTGGTTTTAATCTTACATTCAAATTCCTGAAATGTTGAACTAGTTATGATCCTCGTACGTTTAGAGAGAAAATCAATAATAATTCTGACTGATTATATTATGTTTCAACAGAATCAGGATGTATGGGAAATTTTATGTCATGGTAGATATGGTCAATTTTGGGCATTAAAAGAGAGGTCTGGCTGAGGCATATGGTTATCTCTTCAGTTTTCTATAACAATATTTGCTCTAATTTAACTTCTGCAGTTTCTGTTTTTGTACTCGGATCGTTCTCATCTATTTATTCTTTCTGTTTTTGCTGTGAATAAAATGAATTGACTTTCCTTTTCTTCGGTAAGTAGGCAAGGTTTCGTTCTCGTCTCATGAATTTTATATTCTCCACTTTCATCTATGGCGGAATTTAGTTCTATGTTGTCCCTATAAAAGAATATGGTGCATGATTTTATCAAAGATTTTTGTACTAGTTGCATGTGGATGCTGCATTTATTTTCTAGAGGCTAACGAGTATGTTCTGCAGATTCGCAGCCATGCTCAAAAATATTTTCTGAAAGTCCAAAAGAATGGAACAAGCGAACATGTACCTCCCCCCCGTCCAAAGAGAAAAGCAGCTCATCCTTATCCTCAGAAGGCCCCCAAAAATGGTTAGCTATCTGTTGCTTGTTTTGCATTTGTTTATTTATTTGTGACGTCTTCTGGCATCTAAATCATTTTTGTCTGTGTGTAATTCTCGTTGATCTATGCAGTTGTTACTCAAGCCCCAGGATCAGTGTCAATACCAAGAAATCCAATTCCAAGTGCACCGTTGTCTTCTTGGAAATACAACGTAACGCCAGCTGGTTGTTTGGCAAATGCACCAAAAGGTACTTGTGTTTGTTGGGCATGCTGTTTATTTTTTATTTGTTGTTATTTTTCTTAGTGTTGCTTATGAAATGTTGGTATCGGTGTTTCAGATGATACCAGGTTGGCAAGCATGACCAATAATTATAGCAGCAGCAGTAATGAGAGCACTCCTCATGTGTGGAAACATAATGAGAGACACCGTGAAGTAAAGGCAGAACAGTGCAACACAACGAAAGGTATGTTTGCCCTCCCTCCCCCTTTCTCTCTCTCTCTTCCACACCCCCCCCCGGTCTCTGTCTGTCGGAGTGGGCTGATAAGCACAAATGCTTCATGATATGTATTTGGATTGAGGAATTTAGATTTGAAGGAAGGATTTCATATGACTTCAAATTTGATGGATTTCAAATCCACCACAATAAGTCTTTTTTGGCTGAACGTGGGAGCTGAGGGATTTCAAATCCATTGTAACGTGAATATACCCAAACAAACTCAGTAGATTTGCCCTTATGGATTTGAAATCCATAGCTTCACTACCATCAAATTCCAAACAAACCTTTGGGTAATAGCTGCTTCAGTTTTTTTTGGCTTAGACATGGATAGTGTTGTCGGGACACTTAAAAGTGCAGCCTCATTTTTGCATGAGTGTCAAATCTTGTTATCCAAGCAAGTATTGTTTCTTCTGAGTTCACCTTTACTGAAGTCGGTCTGGTTACTCTGGTACGTGTTGATGCAGTTATGCCTGATTTCGCTCAAGTTTATAGCTTCATTGGCAGTGTCTTTGACCCTACTGCCAGTGATCACTTGCAAAGGCTGAGAAAGATGGACCCCATAGATGTAGAGACGGTGAGTCCTCTTCCTGAATTATTTTATTGCATATGTGCATGAGCTTTGCAGTTGCCTGCAACTGTGTGATGGATAATCACATCCGTTCGGTTGAGCTTCAGCCGTAAAGAGATTACTGTTGAGAACATGACTTCATCTGTTTTGGACTCGGCAGTAGTGACCTAAGTCTACCTTGTGTTGCAGGTGGTTATGCTGATGAACAATCTGTCCGTCAATTTGGTGAGCCCTGAATTCGATGATCATGTAAGTTGAACCTACTTTTGTTTTGTCCCCCTTTCCCGACAGACTAATATTACTGTAACCAAAGCTGGAAAAATTTTGTCTTAAAAATTTCGACAAGTTTGTATCCCAAGATGTTCAAATCCATTCAGTCTAGCATTTATTACTTCCTTGTATCGCATGAAAGGTTGCTTTGAGCAAACAAAGTTCCAATTGTTGGATCTGTGCCTAATTCATGCATGAAATTGTACTCCTCGATTCATCCATGCTTATGTTCTTGGCTGTAGCTCTGCCATCATGGCTAATGATCGTTGCATCCAATCCACAACCATGTCTATATTCATTGAAATGAAGAAAATGAGCATATGAACGTGATAACTTTTTCAAATGTTTTCCAGTCTTTTATCGGTTCCTTAATGTCTTTCATCTGTTTTTACTTGATAACAGAGGAGGCTGTTATCGTCATACAGTACTACGGGCAGTGGACACGAGAGCATGAGGAGTACTATCCCATCCGTGTAAAAGGTTTATGGGAAGCAAGTCTTATTTATGGTCCTCTAATGGCACAACTGCTCGATATGAACGAGCTCGGGTTGAATCTGTCAGGCCGGAAGCAGATTCTCGAATCTCCCGGTTTACCAAGTCGCATATTTGTCAAATGGCATGTGTACATAAAGTCTTCCGAGTTCTTGAAAGACGGGTGGATTGCAGTTGTAGCTTGTATATAGTCACGCAAGCGAGCCGTTGAACTCGCGCATGTTTTAGTATGTGATTTTGGGTTAGTTGCTAATAAAAGACGCAGAGGGTCGTCAAGAAAAGATTTGCATGTTGAGTAGTAGTGTGGCGTGTGTGAATTTGAGTCATCGAGACGCTTTTTCGACCAGTTTTGTATATCTGTATAGTGTAGCTGGAGAGGCTTTCTGCCTGACCTCATTATTTAGTGAGTATATATGTTGCTTTTAATGGCAGATCCATAGGGCTTGTTCCAAATGCGGCCTGTGTCCGTCTCTTGTTTCCTTTATTGGGATATTTTGAAAAAAATATTCACGGCTCAAGTATTCTACTTTTGATATGACATGGTCGGTACTTTATTTGAACAAATGTTTATACCTTATAAATTAATGATGCATTATTATAGGTGTAATTTGCAAAATTAATTGGGGGTGTCAATAAAATGTTGTAAGGAACTTGTGATGCTTGAACGGAATTATTATTAGATATTCTACTATCCGTGGGAAATGAACTTTTTGCGTTATTCGAAGCGCCAGCCTCCAAAAAGGACTGAGGCTAAGAGATCGTTTGAATTGATTTTTCAAAGAAACAAAGTATTTAGTGATGAAAAAATGTAGGTCCCATTAAAAATTGAAAGGTGGTATTTCTAGCTAGTTCACCAGAATAAGTTCAAATGAGAACATATTTTAAAATATTTTTTATTACTTCATTTAAATATAAAACTATTTAAATTAAAAAATAAAAGTTCTACTACAAAATTATGATTAGAGAGGTACTTTATTTTTAAATCTATCCAAACAGACTCTACATCTTTTTGTGAGAAACTTTAAATACAAAATTATTTGGCTCAAAAAGTAAATACCCTAGTACAAAAATATGTTCGGAGAGACTGTTTATCTTTTAACCTATCCATACAAATCCTATATCTTCGTGCCCCAGAGACCCGTGGAGAGCGAGAGAAACTTACTTTAGCCACAATGGATTTTATAATGTAAGAGGTAAGTCTGTCAATGGGTAGAATTTTACACTATCTAGACCCCTTCATTCTATACTCGTATCCTACCCAAACCCACACTAAAACGAGAGTACAAGCAGCATGAAACGACGCCAAAAAAATATAACCCAAGAAAGGTTACTTTGTGCGCCATTAAGCTACTCCTGTTCTCAAAGTTCTAAAAATGAGCATAAAAGGAATCGAAATAGATGGAGAGAGATATGAACAAGATGATAAGATAGATGAACAACAGTTGAAATCACGATAGCACATATCAACATGCGGGCATCTCATAGTTTTCAGTACCCATTTCAAAAGAACGAATCCTGTTAGATAGATCCAATCAGTAAGTGGAATGCCAAACTTATGCTGAGATGGCTTTGTCCACAATCAACAAGGGTCATATGAAATTGTCAGTGACTATCTATGCCGGAATCCCATGTCTAGTTCACGTCCATGTATTCCCGGGTTATGATCGGGAGCAAAAGGATGGTTACGCTTTGAGTTTGCCCGGAGCTCCATTTCGATTAGTCTTTGGAAAGCATCGGGAGGATTACGTCCAGGATTGAGGTCAGGAGCTGATACAATAAAAGTTTTGTTTAAGTAATCACATATGGAAAAGCAAAAGCAAGTCATCTCATTGACTAAACAGACCACAATTTCAACAGACAACTAAAATTTAAGTAAACCTGGGGTTGGGGAAGAACGGTATGCAATAAAGATGGTACTAACATCAAGAACACATAATAATTTGAACGAATTTCTGAGAAAAGATCTAGTGGATGGCAGGATTTCCACAGGCAGCTATTATTGAATGACAAGAAAAATCCAAGATGAATGAAAATAGAGTAGGTTGGCGAGGTATATTTCTTTCGTTCTTCGGTGAGGTGTGCGAGTACAGCTACAAATTATTACTCCTATCTGTAACTAGTACCGAGTACATAAAATTCTTTCAACAGATTAACCCTCCGTTTGGTTCTTAAATTTTAATAAGGAAAATATGAAAGAAAATTTTTTCTTGGCTTCAAATGATAGTACTCTTTGCTTTCATTTTTGATCCATTTCATTTTTCTTCTATATTTCCTCACCAAAATCCTCATTCCAAGCATAGCATGAGAGAATACCAATTAACATAAAAATTTTAAACCATCACTGTTTTACTATGGAGTTTGGAAACAAATTCAAAACAAATTTATCCTGGTTTGTACATTCAAACAAAATATGGGGAGTACGTACCTGGCATTGGCAACCCATGGCTCCCAAGCGGTTGGTGGGTCCCCAAAGGAAAACCTTGGATTTGGTTTGTGTTGTGAATACCATGATGGGAAATAGGACCAGTCCTTAGAAAGTCAGGTGATATGCGAGGAGCATGGTTGCGTGGAATCTGCATCTGATGAAGCATTGAGGGCGGAAAATCAAATCCCCCATTCCCAATATTTGGGGGATGGAAAGGATGCTGAATCATATTTGAAGGAAATTGTTGATTGGCTGGAGAATCATTTCTAAACAGGGGCTCTGGACCTGAGAACTTCAAGTGGGAACTCATGTGAATAAGATGAGAGTCCAATTGATTGTTTAACGGCCTCGCTTGGGCCATTTGTGGAGGCTGAAGCTGAGGCGCTGGTTGCTGCACCTGAAGACTCTGATAAGGAAGTTCAGGCTCCATGTTTCTGTAAGGATCACGTGTGAAAGCCATACTTTCTGAACCTACCACAACTCTTTCATCCTTAATAGGTGCCGCCAGCTTGTTCATGATGTCACTGAATGCATTTGAAGAAAATTTTACATCATTGATGGGATTGTCAGTCGGCAAGAATGTAAACATCTGGTTATTCCAAGGATCACCTACAGAGTTTACATTCTCCCTTTCAAACCCGCTTGGGACTTCCTTGGGATAATGCTTTGATGAAGTTGCTCCAGTTTGATAATCATCAAAATGAAGCCAGTTGTTAGCCTTACTTGGTTCTAACTGCTCTACCTTCTTTGAAGGAATGACCCTATCGTCTTCAAGCCCAATTTTATCAATTGCTGAAGAAGAAATGCCATTTTCTGTGACTGGTAAACGTAATCCACGAGGCTCCTGAGCATAAACTTCATCGGACCCAGTTGAGCCCCTTTGGACAGAGACAGGTGCTTCAACTGATTGTAGCTCCTTCATAAAAGCAGATCCAAATAGCGTCTCAAGAGTGACCGTCTTCCCCGAATCAAGAATATTCTTAGCATTCTCTTTGCCTTTAGGCTCATTGACAGCTGTGCCCATAGTATATTCTTGAGAAATTAAAGGTTTCTCTGTCAAACTGATATCAACACCAGAGTTTGGAGTCATTTTACTCTGGTCTGTTCCCTTCTGTAACAGCGAAAGTAGGTGTAGAGAGGCAGAATCGTCAACATGTTCACTTGGTTGTTCACTAGTTGCATCAACTTCATTTAAGGGTGGCTGAATGTCTGTAGTATTTGCAGTATACTTGGTTAAAATTGATTGTTCAAGGTCTTTGCAGGTAAGCACAGTTGGAATTATCTCTTCTTTGTTATTAGCGCATGCCTGGTCCGACACCCTAGTAGCTGCAGATGGCAAGTCAAGTACAAGCTTATCAGATTGCTCTAGGATGTTATGGGAGAAATCACGCGGAAAGTGCTCGGCTGCTTCTGAGTCAGAAACTTGATATCTGCCTTTGTCACCACTGACTATTAAAGAAAGTAAATCATTTGGCCTAGCAGTCGAGATATCTTCTGCAGGCTTTGCTTCTGCCAGAATTTGAAGACAAAACTTAGAACCATATGAATAAGACATAGCCAGTACTTTTTCAAATATTAAATTGTAAATCACTTGATCATCACACCTTCCTCAAAAAACCATTGGGCAAACTTTGATGACTGGACAGAATTGGGGCTCCATGAGTCATCAGGTTTCCCATCATGATGCTACACAAGAACAAATCAAAAGATGAAGTTAGTACAAAAGGACAGACATTCACATCAGAAGGAAAAAGACAAAAAAAGTTCAATAGAATGAATAATAGGTAACTTCCTCCTCTTTTGACAAAGATGGCATCAATCATCTCATACAACCAACTAATATTAAAAGAAAGCCTGACAACAGTTTCACACCAAAACAATGTGCACATTGTCAAATAATGAATAAACCCATTGCTAAAATGAAAAGTCGCATCAATGGTCATCTATTTCTAACTCACAAATTTGGTAAACGAATATTCGCCGAAACTATATGAAGAACTCAGTAATTATGCCATTGAATAGTTTCATATAATGAGTATCACCAGCAGCTGAAAGTGTTGCCATGGATATCTACTTTTGTTGAGGTTTGTTGTTAACTTCCACAAAGTAACTGATATCAGAGTAAGACATTTGAACACAAACCAGATATTAAGCAAAGATTTGGTATTGCATAACTTTCAGCATCAGAGCATTCAGCTGAAGGAACTCGTACTGTTTTGTGTTAAACAGCCAAAATAACATAGGAACAATAATAGCTTCAGCTTCTCTCTTTGTGTTAAAATATCCAACAAATGAAAGTAAAGAAGCCAGTTAAATCATTGCACAATTCTAGCTTGACTTGGATCATCGTCTAGAGCAATTGGGAACATATTAACCAAACAGTTACAGACAGCAAAACATCTCAACAAGATACAACACGATTATCCAGTTAGCTCTTGCCATTCTGGATCTCACTTTGCACCTCAATCCAAGAAGGAGGTGTCGCCGCGCCCATCTGAGTTCGTTCAACTTTCTCTTTTTTTCTTTTAGAATTGAAAAGGGGTTCCATCAGGACTTTGTGAATTTTATATCCACTTATCAAGTTTCAACAGAAGGATAATAACACTCATCATTATTTTAGAAACATGATGGTTCAGTGTACAGAAAGTTTGGTGCCATTGGATAGAAAATCCACACAAATTCACTTAAGAATTTAATTACCTCAGCTGAATTAGAACCATCATCATTTATGGATAATGCGCTGCCAAATATTTTCTCCAAAATTGAAGTTGGAAAACTTCTCTTGGAATCACCCGCTATTTTGTCCTCCAATGCATCAGCATTGAGTTCAACAATTTCGAGGTCATCCAAGGTCCCATGCGAATGCAAATGACCAGAAGCATGGGGTAATTGATCTTCCATGCCAGGTTTCCTAATATGCACATCTAAACTTGTTCTTAAGTTCACATTTTCCCCTTTGTCCAAAACAGGTGTATTCTCCAGGGGCTGCCCATCAACCGAACTGATCTCTTGAGACAACTTTCGCTCTAGACCAAAGTTAATACCATTTTGAACAAGATGTTCAGCATGCAAAAGGCTTTCCCCTGATACAGATTTCCCTTCCTGTAAAAGCACAAGGTATCTGAACATTTCGAAGAAAAAATAAAGATGACAAATGGTATTTTCAACAAGGGATGTGATGCAGCTATTATTACAAAACAAAGAAACAAATGGATTATGACTAAACTTAATAGAAATTCATCACAGTAAAGCTGAATAATAAACATAAAAAGAAGCAACAGATCCTCCACACCAAAGAGAAGGGTGGCTCTTCAAGTTCATCTCATAAATCCTGCGAAATGAGTACATTATTTTTGCTAAACTCACTGTACGATCATCTCTTTGCAGTTCTTATGCTTAGACTTTCTCTACCATTATGTGCATTTTCCAGACATATCAGACAGATTATCTCAATATTGGGTTGGATTTCTACACAAAGGAACAGGGACATCACACAGTTCTGGATTGGGAGACCTACTAAAACCACCTACAAGCATAGCTTAGGTTTGGATCCCCACAGTTCTAACATCATCTAATATTATTTTTATTTTTTTATTTATTTTTCTTTTTCGTGTGTTGTTTTCTTTTTCTTCTTTTAGTTTGTCAGACTAACTTTTTGGAGTAAGTAAATCAAAAGGCTTAATTATGCCATGTCTTTCTGCGATCCAGTTTTCAGTCAGCCAATCAACTTACTAGCTCCCAAGTCCTGACCCAGGATGTAACACCCATAAAGCAACAACCAAAGGAGGAGCTGCACCGCTGTATTTCCACCAGGAAATGGGGAAGTGAAATGATATTGACCAAACGTTCAAAAAGATAAATTCACCTGGCATAAATCAAGCATGGCGATGGTATACTACAGGACTCATGTAAATAATGAGTCTGCCCTTGATAGAATTTGTAAAATCATCATGCATCTCCAACCAACTAAAAGTCTAAGGAGACAAAAAGGGAAAGTGGAAGTAGCATACCTCTAATGAAGGATGATGAAGTGGAGATTTCAATCCGAAAATCTTTTCTGCTACATTGTTTCTAAAACCAGGTGGAACAAGTGGTCTAGATGCTGGAGAGTGAGAAGCAAGAGAACATTTCTCTAAATCATTACTCAATGTAGGAGTTGCAGCAGAAACCTCCAACTCATGGTCTCTCAGTAAAGGTCCCTTCTCCTCTTTTTCACCCTCCAACATTTCACGAAGGTCCGAGACATCACCAGATTTATGCCTTTCCTGATTTAACTTTTGTTTCTCTTGAAGAGACCTTTGCTGTTCCTTTCTCATCATCTCAAAAGAGGCTGAATCTCGAACAGGTGATGTACAAAATCAATCAATTAGAAGGATACCTAACCAATATCAAGGAACCATGCATGACTTCAATCAGAGTAAGACAATACCTCTTCTCCTCTTCTCCTCCTCTGCTCTGTCCTCATTATCGCACTCTGCTGAACCAAAAGTTTCATTGTTCTTCGAGTCAGTGTCTCTTCTGGAATAAGGCACCGCCTGAAAAAAGTTCAGTTACAATATCATGTTCAGATAACTGCACAATTTTTTTCATTTCTTAGCACATGGATTTAAAATATTATTGTAAGCAAAAAGATTAATTTGGAGAAACAAAAAACTGAAAGAAAGAACAAGTACATATGTTGAAAATGAACTACTAGGCCTTTTACGTAGTTCACAAATATTACTTAACCTTGTAGGGACGTGGAAGGTGATACGGCTCATTGCTCTTGCTAAGCTGATAGTGCTCATTTGCTCTCACCTCTAGAGCAGAGATACCAGTTGCATGTCCAGATGCTCTCGCAAATGAACCACTCCCGAGGAGCCCATCTTGCTCAGTGGTCTGCCAAGATCTTCGAGATTGATTGCCACAGTGCCCGCCAGAATCTGTACAAAAAGTGATCCAGTTATAAAAATTAAGAAAACACACACACACACACACACACACGGGGAAAAAAATGTAGTGATAGAAAATCAAAGGGATGGAAGGAAAGAAGAGAAGCATGATAGAGGAAGAAAGATATAGACATGAACTATGACACATATACACGAATTGCAGCCATCATAGCATGTGACTGCAGGGAAACTCATTTGCAAAACAATCTTGAGCAATTACATACTACCCCTTCCATCCCAGTTTGCATGTCCCATCTTGAATTGCCATAGCATTTTAAATGAGAGGTAACAGACACGTAAATCGAGGAAAACTAACGTACATCATCAAGTCTTTCGCATTCCAGAAACCCAAATTTGGAGTTTGATCAGTTACAAGAGTAGCTTTCTAATACTCTAGTTCAACTACATCTCAAACACCTCACAATTGTGAATTGTACAAGCCTGCTCTGATCATTACTGCATAAAAATAAAGTAACCAAAAAATACAAACATGTATCTATGTTAAGCATCAGGGAGAATGTTGAATAGGACCTGAATCCCGGTCAGATTGAGATTCACTCTCCCGATCGCTCCGGCCAGAAAAACGGTGTTCCCATTTTCCGTAAATGCCTCGAGAGTAGTTACCAGAATCCCCCTGAGTAGGTGGAGAGGATCCGTGCTCATTTCGTCTAAAACCCTGATAAGGCAGGCCCCTTGGTCGATCTTGGATGGCTTGCACAGATTCCTCAAATTCACTACAATAGATAAACATACTTACAATATGCATGAAACTTACTATACAAATAGAAAATCCAAGCAAGCACCATAATAAACTTCAACATATTTAAGGCAATAGTTTCACTGATACTATTGATATTTATTGGGGACGAGAGTAATTTTACTAGCATTAGGGATACTCAAGTTGGCATTCACCTTAACAGTGATTCATCAAAACCACTTGGCAACTTCTTGCAGATGTCCAAATTGCTCAAAGACAATAAGAACTCTCTCTGATACGTTATCTTTGGCTTCCTAAATTATCAAAAACCAGCAAATGCCGTTTACTCCTAACAAATGAGAGAATCAAATGCGAAGAAAAGTAAACGCACTAATTTGATAAAAACAAGGGGGATTACTTTGAAACCACATCAAGGTTGTCAGAACCACCCTCGTCGGGGGACCCCTGGTTTTCATTTTCCAAGCTCATTCTGCAGTGTGCAATTAAAAATGCCTTCACCACCAGCTAAATCATACCCTATCAATTACATGAATCTCACCAACTCCATCAAACCCAATCATGCATAAACGCGAAAAGAAGAAATAACTCCAGCTACTCGAATCAAAAACCTCAAGTTTTCGAATTCCAAACTGAACCCTCAATCCATTTGAGCTGATTCCCAGCAAAATTCAAGTCAATGCCAACAAAAATTCAGAAATGCCAAAGTACTACGACAATATACACAACACGAGCTGAAATTCACCAAATTGACCTACCCAAATCAAAATGCTCTCACCAAAAATCAATACACAAAACTGGAATCAACCCTTGTTCGCCCTAATCATACAACACTAGAACCTCAAATTCCTCAACAAATGCTACAACGTTCGCTCGCTTTTACAATCTAATCTCAGAAAATTCTCATCCTAAGCCTTCTTCATGAATGAAAAATGACACAACAAAAACGAAAACAGAAGGTTAGGGTTTAAATTTTCTCCGCTATCTTTCTTCCTATTCCCCCATGAATCATGCGTTAGGGGAGAGATAATCCACAAACACCACGCAACTTCGCACGCACATGTATGTGTGTAGTGTTTCTATGCATGTATCGTTGTATACGTGTAGAAAACTGTATGTATATATTAATACGTATTTTCCGATTTGTTTGCAGAGAGAGAAAGAAATGTGTGTGTGTGTGTGTGTGAGAGAGAGAGAGAGAGAGTTTGCAGAAACGGGATTGAAAAATGAGTCGTCGCCGAGCAGCACAATAGAGCTCGAAATTTTAGGAGGGGCTTAATTGTTTGACGCGCTCTACTATGGTGTGAGAAACACGCTCCGTAAGAACTCTTTGTCTATTGGACCGTGTGGTTTACCTCACCCCAATGCGAGTAGGTAATGGTTTCACTTGTGGGAACTGAAAATATCTAGGGCGTCTTTGTTATTAAAAATCCTTTTTGGTAAAAAAAAAATTGGTATATTTTATCTTGTTATTGCATCTGTTTATTCATTTTATTTATGTTGCATAAGTATATTATCTATGTATATTGGAGAGTAACAAAATTATAGTACGATTTAAGTATATTATCTATGTATATTGGAGATTAACAAAATTATAGTATGATTTAAGCTATGTTATACGAACTTTTTCTTACTATATTTGATCATATAAATTTAATATTACTAATTATCTATTGGTCTAGCGGGATTAAACACTGGATCCCTTAAGCAATGTTCAATATTTAAATTTTTAAGTTGTGAATGGAGCAACTAGGTCCAATGTTCGAAACTTATTTTTTACACTTAATCTCCTCCAATCGTTTTTCGACAATAAATTACATATTCAATAAGGACTGATGTCCTACCGAAAAACATTCGTAGGAATTAAATGTGAAAAATATTAAATTCATATGTTAATGGTAGGGGTGTAAACGAGTCGAGATCGACTAGATTTATATGAGCTCAAGCTCGAGTTCAAACTCAACGAGCCTGCATTTTTGGGCTCGAGCTTGAATCAAAATGATGAAGCTCGAGCTCAACTCATTGGCTTGTTTAAAAGTCGAACTCGAGCTCATTTTTTATAATATATTATTCTTTAGTACATTACTATTTTTAGATAATATTTATAAACAATATAATATTATTATTTTTTTCTAATATATAACTTAAACACTTAAATCATACAAAACACTAATTTTATATACAAATCCATTATTAATATTGTATTTTTATTAATTCTTTATCTATTTAAAAAATATAAAATGGTTTAAAAATAAAAAAGCTCGCGAGCCAGCTCGAGAGCTTTCGAACACTCACAGCTGAGCTCGAGCTCATCTCAGCAAAGAGCTCAAACTCGAGCCGACTCATTATATTCATAAACCGACTCGACTCATCTTATACCACTAGTTAATGGGAAACAATAAAAAATTCATACGACATAATGTAAAAAACATTATAGTTTGAGGGATTAATTATTTTTTCAACTTTTAATTATTTATTCTATCAATACTTTGATAATTGTTTATCTGTGACTCTTAAGGTGGAATTTTTTGTTGTGTTATTCATTATATGACGAATAGCCGAGCACCCCGAAATGTGTGCAAAATTAAAATAGTGTAACGTAATTATGTCTTAAAGTTTGACAAAACAAAATTATAAGTATTTATCAAATTTTTTAATACGAATATAGTTTTGTTGATATTTATTAAATTTACAATAGGTGAAAATTTAAAAACAAATTATTATAAATTGTACGATTAAAAATATAATTAAACAAAAGAGTTATAAAAGATTGAATTGTGACACTAGAGATAATAAATATATTGGGGAAGTTCTTTTCTTAGTAATAACAAAAAATGTCGAGTTTCTTAGTAATAAAAAAAATGTCGGGTAGCGAGATGAGAGAAATAAAATATGAAACTGCGTAGGTGGGCACATTGAATGCGTATACAAAATTTAAAATATATATATACAATTTAATTATATATTTAAATTTTTTAATAAATTAAATTATAAATATCTATTGATTCTTATATATGAATAGTGTTTTTTTGTATTTATGAAATTTTAAAAAAGTTAAAATTTAAAAAGTTAAAATAAATAATTTAAATTGTATAATTGAAAATTAATTATATAAAAAGAGTTAAAAACTTTTAATGGTATTACATGATATGTATATATGAGAGACAAGAGAGGAGAGTGGATGGGGTAGAAGAGATAAAATAGAATAAAGGGTGACAGATCAAAGATTTAGAAAACCAGCCAAGTTATTAAATAAATAAGAAATAAAAAATTTAAAAAATAAAATAGATATAAATATATATATATATATGTCTATACTATTAATAAAGAGTTTAGAGAGTCTAATAACCATTTTAATCTTTTTGATCTTGTTTGGTGGTTATTATGGCCCTTAAAATCTCCATTAATAGTATGTACATATATATATATATATTTATATCTATTTTATCTTTTTTTTAATTTTTAAGTTTTTATTTTATGCTAATCTTATAATTCTATATTTACTTTAAACCATTTTTTATAAAAAATTTAATAAAATACATACGTTCCAAATAATTAAGAAATATACAACAATGTATAAAATCTAATAAATATTTTAATATATTCATAATTTAAATATATAATTAAATTATATTTTAAATTATTTATTTTCCACACACATCGAGCGTGCCCTATTAACTAGTTAGTAGATATAGCATAATATACATAGTGTAAATAATTACAAAAATGCTTAATTGTTACATGTTGTGCTAACAAATTTTGATAAATTTATTAGTTAATATAATAACACCAATTAGACCAGATTGTGTCCAAGCTGCATTAATATAATTTACCAGGGAAGTCCCCCTGAGACTTTCCCATCAAAAAAAAAATAACAACAATTAGACAAAAAAAAAATAGACACATTTATTAATAATCACGCAAACAACAATGATATTCAAATATTCAAAAAACAACCATTGGATATGTAGCCCTGTGGTGGATTTGAACTTGTTACTAGTGAAGTTTTGGGTTCATTCTCCCTCCTCATTCTCCCTCGTCCTTTAGATGCGTGTGCGCGTTTGCGCACCCGTATCGTCCTGATTAACGTCTATAGAATTATTCACATTAGTTAATAATTTGTCGCAACACTCCATTAGTTAAAATGGTTTTAAAAAAAAAATCAACACTATCAATAAAATTGTTCACAGTAGTTAATATTTGATGCAAGGAATGTTACAATATGTACTACTAACCCGCACAGTCCATTGGACATGCCCAGTTGACAATGGTAAATTGAATATTTTTGATACAATCATCTCGGGACACCCTATAGATGTCAACCGGAAAATACCCCACACACACGCACACACTCACTCAAAGGGGAAGGGGTAGAGGACAAGAGGGTTCGAACTCAGGACATTCCTGATACCACTTTCGAACCCCCACCACTCGGCTATGAGCCCAATGGCATGGTAAATTGAATATGGGCTCCTTAATATGAAATTGTTTTAATTGTCGTGTAAATCTTGAGTATTTAATAATTTAAAGAGAGATTTTCTTAGTTATTTTTAGATTTTTGTTTTTAACTTCGTTGTGGTGGTTAATTCAAAGATATGTTTTATTAATTTCATTTGGGAAAATTATGATTAAGGAATTAGGAAGTTTTGAATTATTAATAAAAAGGTAATGACTTTTAGGTATTTAGAGATTAGGGATTAATCAAACTAAAATATTATGATAAAGGGATTGGTGACTTATTAAATTATTCAAGAGGCAATAACTTTTAAATATTTGAAAATAAGGAATTAATAAAATTTTAAAATTACTAAAAAGTTAATTGTAATGCAAAAATCAAATTTATGTTGGTTATCGGCTTACCGCTATTGCTTCTAAAAAAAAATGTTAACCAATAAGTTGTTGGTCGAATGGTCCCTTTTATCTCTAAATATCTAAAAATTTATTACTTCTTAATTACTTTTAAAACTCAGTTATCTCTTATCTCTAAATATCTAAAAAGTTATTCCCTCTTTATTAATTTTAAAAGTTCATAATACCTTAGTCATATTTTCCCCATTTTGTTAATTGTTTTGTCGATGTTCTTAATTATTTGGTTGGTGTACGACTCTATAAGTATCTATCATACATGTGCAGTAGCAAACACCAAACACTCTCCTTCCCCAATTTACAATACTCATAGGCTCAATCAAAATGGCTACAGTCAATCCCTCCTTTTTAATTATCTCTGTGCTTGTTCTTGCATCAGGTAAACTACTATGGCTTTTCTATTGCCAAAAATAAGTCAATTATCTTAAAATGTATAGTAATTTCGGGGGGGGGGGGGGGGGGGGGGGGGAAAGAAAAGAAAAATGGAGAGAGAGAGAGAGAGAGGGGAGGAGAGAGGGAGAGAATATGAAATTTTGTGAAAATCGACCAAACGTTAAGGACCTTTTTTTTTCTTTTGCAATCAACCCTTATTTTTCTTGTTTAATCTTTTTCATTCAATGTTCTTTTTTCTCATATGTTTCAAGATCAAATTGACGCCCTTAAAAAGTATCTAGGTAAATATGTATATTTTTTTGATTTTAACCACCTGGTTTTAGTCCGACTAAATCGGATTCGGGTACTACACCAAGCCCAATATGAGAGACGACCCTATCAATCCAATTACTCTATTCACAACTTTAGGATTCGAACCCTACATGTTGTTTAAGGAATTTAGTATATTAATTTGTAGTTAGATATACATATGCTTCTATCACAAACTTATAAAATTTTGGTGTACAATATTGCAGTGGGGAGAATGGTGGACGCAACAAATATATTGAAGAAGTGCACAAAAGACCTGGGTGAGTGCGGTGACAGGGTGTGCTTCAACAAGGTGTGCGGCGAAAAAGGTTGCGACCTTAATTGCCACAACTTTGCAGGATCCCCTAGCGCGAGGGGGCATTGTAGTCTTGTCGGTTCACAAAAACTCTGCAAGTGTGAATATGATTGTGCAGCTGCACATAATTAGTCCTAATTAATTCCTGCATTCATTTCTTCTATGTTAAAAAATAAGAGCATTTAAGAAATGTAATTGAGAAGCCAAATATAATATATGAGAAGTTATAGGTCGATTATTGTCAAATGTTCTACATCGATTAAACACAATGATGTGATGTGGCGTGATTTATAATGATTTGTGCAATTCTCTCCTCATGAGCTAGCTTTTGAGGCTGAGTTAGACATAAGTCCATTTTTTCAACATGGTATAAGAGCAGACAAAGATCCTACATTCAAGTATTTCCACCCGCAGATGTTCTTGTTTGCATTCAAGTCTTTTTTACCCGCAGATGTTCATTCCTGCAAACTTCACGCTCCAAGTTTCCCGCTTGTATTCGGCCCTGGGCAAGAGGGGTATGTGTTAAATGTCTCACATCGATTAATCCTGTAGTCAATTCTTTCCATCGTCAGATGTTCATTCTTGCAAACTTCACGCTTCAGATTTCCCACTTGTATCCGGCCTTTGGCATGAGGGGGGTGTGTTAAATGTCACACATCGATAAAATATAATGATGTGATGTGGTTTATAATGGCTTGTGCAATCCTCCCTTTACGAGTTAGTTTTTGGGGTTGATTTATGCCCAAACCCTAATACTTCTACAGTTATGGATCATGTGATAGTGATATTTGATATGGATACTCTTTTAAAAAGAAATTTGGACAAATCCAAATACTTTTGGTTTTTTTTTTAAATCAACAAATATTTATTTTAGGATGTTCTAAAGAAAGAAACTAAACCAGAAATAATAGACTTGCTTACCATGCACCAATATACTTGTAATTAAGTTTCAATACAAAATTTTGCTAATCTCGTGCTCTAGTGGAAAAATAGCTTAGTCAATATTATTAATTAAGTTTGAATTCTTTTAATTGTTTACTTATTTTATATATATTGGTTAGAGAAGTGTGCAATCTCAAGATAGATATAACAATTTGGTGATTAATGTTGATAATCTATTTTTCTTAGTCTAATTATATATTTGTGCAAACATTCATGTCACATGCACATGTAGTAGTAAATATCAAGCATTTTCATTCTTTTTGATTGGAAACAATAAAATATATTTTGTTCATTTATATCAATAGGTGATGTATTACAAATCAAACTATTTTATTATAATTGAAGACAAATCAAATTATTTTATTAAAAATAAATAAATAAAATTACCATTAAATTAGAACAAACACTCACACGTACCGGTGAAGAATCGAGTCCCACACATCATAAATTCAAAACTTTTACCAATTGAATTAAGCTTGTCGACACATTATGCATTTAGTTTGTCCCTGTTTTTTTTACGGCTTTCCCAAATATCGTCTTTGTATCATTGCTTTTGTTAAAAATAATACAATAAATTAAAAATTAAAAGCACTTTTAAAACTATTTTTTAAATTAATTTATTTTAAACATCCAATTATTACTTATCACTGTATTTTTCCAAGTACTATCTATTTTTACTATTTCAATTGTTCATAATTTCCTCTTATTAATTTAATTTTTCAAAAAGAACGTAAATTTGCAAACAATTCCTATGAGCGAATGAATTTAAGGATGCAAACAAATATTAAACGAAGTAGATATATAATATTCGTATGTGATTATGTTTTAAAATATTTATATTAGAATTTGAATTCAAATAATATTTTATATATTTGAATGTATCCGTATCAATTTAATACTTTAAAAATCAAAAAAAAATATATATATATATATATCCAAATATCTGTTTTCGTAGAAAGGAATCATAATGTCGCGCATTCAAAGGTGTTAACTACACGATGGGAAATTCTTATCTGTATTGGGTTCGATCACACCATGACTAATTAGGTGGTGAGTGTTTTACACTTATCCATGTTATTGGTGTATAGTTTAGGGAGAGTGACCAATCACATGATAAGTATATTAACACTTATTATATGATTGGTTGGATGCGGACAAGCCGGGTTGCGGCAAGAATTTTCCCTCTATACGATTCTCTTTCTACATACACGTGTATATGTACGTATATTTATAGATATATATCCATATATATATATATTTATACGTCGGCAGATATGATTCTGTTTAACCCAGTGGTAATCGTGCCAATGGCTGAGTCCTCGGTTATCAGAGCAGAGCAACCGTTGGATCCAGAGACCGCTACCGAACCTACAATCATCGGAGGCGGCGGCGGCGGCGCCACCTCTCGCCGCAGCGAACTCGTCTTTGTTGTGAATCCCAAAGGTACCTCTCAAACTTACACATTTCATCATCACTGTAACGTGTTGAGCTTATTCGTCTGCATATGAACTTGTACGGTCTCGATTTTTTTTGTATTTTTTGAATTTTGCACTCTAATTTATGTTTTGGGAATGTTATAGCTGTGCTTGGACTGTGCATGATTGTGTAGAAACATTAATTACAGTAATCTCATCTGTTTGGTAAAGCAGAGAAATGCTTGTACGTGGATAGTCGAGCTCGAAATTGCTGGTTATACAGTATTTTATTTATTTATTTATTTCATGAATATTTTGGATAGAGTTTGTAAAAAGTTATACTTATCTTGTTAGAGACCAAACTGTGAGGAAAAATATTTTTTGTTGTTTGGTTGATTTATTTTTCATTTTTCTATGCTTAAACTGGGTCTAAATGGAGAGGGCACGGTTGAAATTGGGGCAGGAGCTAATGGAAGGACTGGCAAGGAGTGGAAGAAACTGTTGCCATACCTAAGATCACGCCTCGGTTCTGATTATAATGTGAGGAAACATGTTCTTCAAAGATTTATTTGAATCTTGAGAATTTTGATGCTTTTTGAATGGCTATTTAGTGTGCCTAATTGGAGACTGGGTGTTGAGCATTGAACTGGTGCTTGTTCAGTCAGTCGGTAAAACGAAATTCTAAGTATCAAACCTCTTTTTACTTCAGGTTTCTAAAATAATGGAAAAAACTGGTGACCACATCACTCCAGATGATAACATTATTGGCTGTGACATTTACATCAAAATCTAAAGTGATTCCTATATATAAACTTGTTTAGTGTATGATTGTATGCAGAATTAGTTTATTAGAGAATAGATGGTCCTACTAATAGTTTATGGGAACAGATTCATTAGAGAAGTTTTATACCTATTCATAGCAGCCAAAAATGGAAGTTACTATGGAAATCCATTCTGATTCTGCTCCTTTTTCTTTTTCTTTCTTAATCCTTACTAGCGTGTTTATCTTCTGGAAATCATCAATTTTTCTTTATGGACATAATATATATATCTTTGGCATAGATCTTATGTTCACAAGGATGCAACACTAAATGCTACCCTCATTTTGGCCGTGATTTTGTTGCACATTATGTTATAGTAGTCCTCTGCTCAAACGCATCTTCCGTCTCCCAAGTTAGTCTTTCTGATTTTTTCCTTCTTGTGATCAGATATGTGAATCATTGACTTCTGGTCCTCGTCATGCCACTGAGATTACAAGAGAGGTGAGATTTGGCTATAATGCAAGTTGCACAAATGTGGAAGTCGAGTGCTATCTTGTTTCCAGGCTATACGTGGGGGTGCTGATGCAGTGATTGCTGTTGGAGGTGATGGAACTCTTCATGAGGTGCATATCTTTTGGCATCTGACATGCATTGCAAGTAACATATTCTTTCGGTTGTGCTCATTGTGTGTGCTATTCTTACTGTACCGAGGCATTACCTTGTTAATCTCAACACGGCAGGTCGTTAATGGCTTTTTCTGGGATGGGAAACCTGTTTCCAACCGTTATGAGAAGGCTGTCCATAAAACTGCTCTTGGTGTAAGTGATGATCACTGTGCTTTTATATTCAGGATATCTTTATTCTTTAACAGTTAAATTGAGTTCGTGTTTTAGTCATTAAGATGTAATGATTGAGCAAGGTTATATTTCTTGTCCTCTCTTCAGTTAATCCCCCTCGGGACTGGTTCAGATTTTGCCAGAACATTTGGCTGGTTAGTTAGATATCCTGCTGCTGGCTTTCCTGGATGAGTTTTCATTCCTAGCAGTTCCTTTGACAGCTGAATGATGATAAGATATCTTTGTTGTATGTGTTATCAGGAAGAATGATCCTCGTGGTGCCATTGAACGCATTGCTAAAGGTAATACAAGTGAACAACTCCACATTTATTAAGCATTATTTATGGAAGATTTCTGACCTCGATTTTCAGGGGTCAGATCTCAAGTTGATGTTGGAGTTATTACTGGAGAAAGTGGAGAACCACATTACTTCATAAATGAAGCTGATATTCATTTGTAAGAGAAATTGTTGACGACATTACTAAACTATGGTATTGACTAAAAAATCCATCTTCTTGTGTTGTCTCATTCTTTTAACCTTGCAGGAGTGCCAAGGCTGGTTATTTTGCATCAAGATACAAGAAGTTTGGAAATCTCTGTTATGTTATCGGTGCTTTGCAAGCGTTTTCTGAACACCATAACAGGGACCTTAGGATAAAGGTTGGCAAAAAATTTCCTTGTCTAGAGAAAAGGCTTTTAATCCAATTTCTTTACTACCTAATAATATCTACCCTGTTTTTTAATCTCATCAAGGTCAATGATGGTGTTTGGGAAGTATACTCTCAGGTAACAGCTCTTTGCATCGGAAATGCCAAATATTTTGGCGGTGGTATGAAGATCTCACCCAATGCCCATCCGTCCAGCGGGAACTTTGAGGTCCAATTACATGCATCACTTATCCCCTCACCAACCCCACCAGAAAACACAAAAAACGAGAGAGAGAAAAAAGAAAAAAAGTTTTTTAGGAAAAAGGTTAGCGGTTGAGTGCTTCTTGTTCAGGTGGTTATTCTTCAGGACTTCAAATGGTACGACTTTGTCCTCAAACTGCATAAGCTATACAACGGGACACACTTATCAGTGAAAAATGTATATTCAAAAAGGTATGATTTATAGTTTCGAAAGTGGTGTTTGTCCGAGTTTTCTGTGTGTGTTTTGTAGCTGTGCCGATGTATCGGAGAAATATATAATTAGGGCAGTGAAGTGGTACTTGAAGTTATTACTAGCTCCAAAATCTTTTCCAAATTACATGGAGTACGCAGTTCTCAACCAAGATGTACAGGAATCGGTACCAGCAAAAATGATAACACAAACTATCATCCATGTCCTCCATTTGCAATCTAACGGAAGGTGATTTGCTGCATGTTCTTCACATTGAGGGGAGGCATGTTGAACTCAAATGCGATAACATAAGATTCATTTTACGCTTCTTAAAGCCTGCTTGGAGACATAATTTGAAATTATTATGTCTCATTTTGCTTGGTTTATTTCAGTTTTTTGTTTCGCCATGTAATTTTGCTTGATACATGTGATGGAGGTATTTTATGACCTGATATTTCCAACTTTACGTGTTACTTTTCTTGTAGAGCATGTTCTCTCGATGTGGAGGAGCTCGACAGCACCAGCAGTGTTTTTGTCCAGTCCGATGGGGAGCACTTAAGCTTCCTCCCTAGAAAATTTCGTATTTTGCCCAGTGCGATCGAGATGATATGCTAACCTCTCTCTTAACAAAAGACTTGCTAGTCGATACGATGAAGAAACTGTATCTATGGAGAATATAATGCAAGCTTGGATTTTGTAGATGGCACTTGAGGGCTGATTAAGCATAAAAAGACCCCAAATGGATGATACAACAGCAAATGGGGTGTACTCTTGAGGGAAAGAACTTGCGCATATTTTTCATACTAACAGATGCTCATCTGTATGTTTCTGTTTGAACTTTGAGATAATTGTGGGGGGCATTATAGTCTTTTCTGTTAGTATCATATCCTTGTTTGACCTGTAGGGCTTGCACTTCCCTGTTAGTCCCCATGACTACTAATTCATGTCTACTTTCAAATTATCAACATCAAAAAAGAGTCACCAGTTCATTTTTTGTTGAATTTTCGGGTTGAAAATAAGTTTCAACAGATAAAATGTAAAAGTTAGATAATTCATATGGGAAAATTAGGATTGCAAACGAGTCAAGTTGAGCCTTGATTTTTTTTTCAAGCTCGAGTTTGAATCAAATTAATCGAGTCCGAGCCCAACAAGCTAGGCATAAAGGGGCTCAGGCTCAAAATATAGATAATTATTTATAATTATATAAAAATAAGAATAAATATTAAAAAAGGATGTGAACTTACAAACAAGAGTTATTTGGTTCGAGCTTGGTTCGGTCAAATTATTTAAATTTGAGTTCGAACCTTTATCGAGTTGGACTCGCAAGCAAGCTTAATTCGTTTGAGGGGTGAAGAGTGTGTGTGTGTGTGTGTAAACATGGGTATGATTTGAGGGGCGACTCAATACTTTCATTTTTCATTATAAAATTTAAAATCAACTTGACCCCCATCTCTTAAAATTTTTTATGATCTTGATACTTTCACAATTTTTTTGAAGTTTCTCAAACATTTTTGTTGCCTCCATCAATTATTATAATTATTATTATTAATTTTCTAATACTCTTAACTTCTATATGTTTATATGCACTCTGAATTTTAATACTTACCAATTTTTTCAGATATCTCTAAAATTTTTACTTCTCCACACACACACAGTCTCATCGCCACTTCTTATTTCATGGCCAGCATTTGTTGAAGCACAAAGATACTTTCTTAAAAAAAAAAACCCGCGGGAGCTAACTGGCAAAGCTCTCTCTCTCTCTCGGCAATGGCATGTTTCCTCGCCTCTTTCACTTCCACCACACCCACCTTCCATTCTCGCCGCCACACCCTAATTCTCGGCCCAAATCATCACCCTAAAGTTCGCCGATTTCGATTTTTCTCGAAGAACCCAACCAGCAATTCATCTGCCAACGATCGAGAAACCTCCGAACCCGAAAATGTGCTGCTCAAAATCGCCTGGTACGGCTCCGAGTTCCTCGGCGTAGCGGCTTCTATCCTCCGTTCTCCGGCGAACAAAACGGAGGATGCCGGAGCTGGTGTGGAGCTTTCTGTTGATGGGTTCGGGAGGATTGATCGAGCAGCTGTTGTGGAGACTATTAAAGAGGATTTCCAGAGGTCGTATTTCGTCACAGGTAATGAGGTAAATAGGTAATGGTGTATGAGATAGTTCATAGTTGCACTTCAATCTGTTTTGTTCTGGTTGCATGTATGGATATTAGTTAGAATTTGAAATTTTAATAAAAATGGATATGAAACATAATTTTGGGTGAATTTGGGGATGGCCAGTGGTGGAGCTAGGAACCTGGGGTTGGGGTGTACTTAACCAGCAATAAACCACCAAAAGTACAAATAATTAAATTCGAAAACCATGGGATGCACTGAAAGACGACCGAAATAGTGCATTAAAGGAAAACTAGGGTGGTCATTCAAATTCAACCACACACACACACACACACACATATGGTGTAATTTTAAAGTCAGGTATGTGGCTCTGCCACTGGGGATGGCTGTCTTATGAACTCACTTCTAGCTTTGTCCCCTCTTCCAGGGCTTAATATGGCCTGGGAACTGATGATAAACTCTCTACTTGTATTGTCCCTAGCTATAGGGGCCTAATGTAGCTTGGGAAGTGATGAAAAACTCTCTCGGAAAATTCTTATATCAATCCGGTGTTTGAGTGCCCTCTATGAACCCAAGGGTTGAAATTGTGTTGTATTTTGTATGTCGATTTCTTTTGTAAGTGAATTAATTATGCGACCCAATCTGAAATGCGGGATTGAGACTGGGTGTATAAAAGAATTTCCCAACTCTCTCCTCATTTTGTCTGTAACTGTGGGGGCCTAATGTGCTATATATAGATTTTAGAGAGGGGTTGTTTAGGGTTATTCTTTCATGCACCGGATGTTAAATACCAATCGGTGAGGAGTATGCCGCATAGTTGTAGGGATAGTATGACATAAGGAATGACTGTCTCTGTAGCCCCATTCTTACTGTAAGGGGGTGGGAGGGAGATTACTACTAGTCCTCGTTTCTGGTCCTCATTTTTAGGGCCTAACGTAGCCTTATACAGAATTTAGCGGGGACGATTGCCGCTACTAGCCTTTCATTCTGGCCCTAATTACAAGCCTAGTATGACTCAGGGGGGCTGATAGTCTATGAGCCCCATCCTTATAGATATGGAGGAGCTTTATATGGAGTTCGGAGGAGGTGGCTACCCCTACCAGCTTCTTATTAGCTGTGTTCCCACCTATCCTTGATTCTAGTACCTATCTTTGCATAGATTTTGAGGAGGGCGGTTGCGTATACTAGCCTCCCTTCTCTCTCTATTCCTAGTTGTAGGGCTTTCAAATATGGAAGCTTCTATACTGCATTTGGACTGAAGGATTTGGATATGAAGGAAGGAGTGAGGGTGGGGATTTTGAGTGACAATATATTTTATGGGTTTAAGATCCACCACGATGACACAAAAAATAATTTCAAGTAGGAGCTAAAGGATTTGAAATCCATCGTCACATGGATTTATCCAAACAGACTCAATGGATTTATTATGATTGTTTTGAAATCCTTAACTGCAAATCCATCGATCCAAACATGACCCTAGTCCTTTCTTTGGTTGGAGTTGTAAAGAAATTGATTCTTCTAAGTCCAATTTATGGGTTTTCAACTTTCAACATAAATCAATTCAATTTTTAGTGCATGCTCGAAGATAAGCAAGGACTGATTGTTCTTGTTTTGTGACTGTATAGGGAATCTGGCGGTTGATGCTTATGAAGAGGATTGCGAATTTGCTGATCCAGCAGGTTCATTCAGAGGGCTAAGACGGTTCAAAAGAAATTGTACCAACTTTGGATATTTGCTTGAAACTTCAAACATGAAGCTTATGAAATGGGAGGATTTTGAGGTGAGATCATCAATCATAGCTCAAAAATCTCCTTCTTGAGAATTAATCACAGTTGTTTGCATTTTGCAATGAACAATTTTTGCTGGTTTGAGATTTTTGTCAGTAGGGGGGTTGGTAAGGCTAGTCAGTCTTTTCCGAGTCTATGTCAGCCATAGTACACACACACACACACACACATACACATATTCTGTAAATGGCAAACTTGTCTTTACTATTTTGTGACAATTCAATTTTGCCTCTCAGGATTAAAAATCGTGGCTCATTTCTTATGTTGTTCTTGATTGGGGTCAGGATAAAGGAGTCGGGCACTGGCGGTTCAGCTGTGTGATGTCGTTTCCATGGAAGCCTATTCTGTCAGGTATTTGCACCTCAACTCTATCAATGCAAAATTTTGAAATCATTGCCACTGTGTTTGTATAAATACTACAGGAATCAAAAGGTATTTTGAGATGATTTGATATTTGATTCTTGACTCTCTTTGCAGCTACTGGTTATACTGAGTACTACTTTGATGAAAAATCTGGGAAAGTATGCAGGTATTTCTGCTCTAGTTCAAGCAATTATGTCTCTCTCATATGTATTATTCAAATAAAATTGCCTGTTTTTTGCCACCCTTCCATGGTGCATCTATCAGCCTCTTTCTTGAATTTTTCAGGCATATAGAGCACTGGAATGTCCCCAAAATGGCCCTATTGAAGCAAATTTTAAGGCCTAGCAGGGGACTCAGGGACAAGAAATCTACCTCAGGAACATGAGAATGATGTTGGACTCAATGATATACACCGGTAAGAAGGTTATATCAATTATGGCATATATTGCTCGTTTAGATCAAACCAAGTGCGTTAATTGTCATGATTTATCGGCAAAAACATGATAAAAAAGTCATGCGATAAAGGGGCAAAAAGATTTGAGAAGTTTGAGCATTGGAGGGGATAAATAGAGCCATTCTCAAGCCTAGTGTAATATTTTGGTTTCTTGATTTTCAATAGTTAATCTTACTTGATTTAGGCATCGTATTCGGTGTCTATTGGGTGTATATAAGTGGTAAAATGTGGTGAGAAGCATATATTTGTACAGGAAAATAGTTCTTAGCTTTGTTATTTTCATTGTTTTTTCTGTAGCAGCTTTGTTATTTTGTGTGTGTGTGTGAAATAAGCAGTAGAAAGTTTGCAATTGTTTGTTTGTTTTTTGATAAAGTACGATTGTTTGTTTGTTTGTTTGTTTGTTTTTTAATCTTTTTTGATGGTTAGTACGATTGTTTGTATTGATATGCACATATTATTGCAAGTAGCATTACTCGAAATAAAGTATGCTTAATTATCAAAATAAATGAATAAACTCCTCTTCTAAGCGTATTTATTTATTTTCTTTTATATGCGTGTATATGCATAACTCATTTGGACTGGGCCTACAAGTACTTCATATGGGCCTATAATAGTGGGCTGGTTTCGTTATCACATTTGCTGGGTTACTCGGGTTTGGAGAACGTAGGGCTCGTTTGGATGAACTTAGAGAAAAAAGATTTTCTCGAGCCATGTAACAATTTATAAGTTAAACAGTTTTATGTTTGGATAAAATAATTAAACATATTTTAAAATGTGCTTTTAGTGTTGAAGTTATCCTATATAGCTTCTAAGAAAAGCTATTTTTGGGCTCTTTCGTTAACTTTTTTTTTTTTTTTTAATTTTTAAAGTCTACTCAAACATAATTACTTTGTGTGTGTGTGTGTGGTTTTTTTTTGTTTTTTGTTTTTTTAAATAAGTGTTTTTTTTAAAAAGGGCAATCAGAATGGCTTGTAGTATGAATTAATACATACAGGCATTGGGTAATATAAATAGGTAACAAAATAAAATGTTTCGTGATTTAGAAGAATCTAATACCATATAGGAATATGCGGCTTAGACATTTACAGTATAATTTACACTTTTTCCAAAAAAGGAGTGACATAAGTTGAGAATACATTTCCAAGGTTTCTTTTATGAATATTTGTCGAGATTGGCTAAGTTTTAGTTTGGATTTTCGGCTATATATTCATACATCATCTTATGTTATAACTATCAATATATATTATATGTATTGTTGAACGATCGAAATTAAAAAAATATATACATATATAGAAAAAAATCACAAATTTTCATTTTTTAATCTCAATCCCTCGTAAACTCAATTGGTTTTTGTTGGTGAGTGTAATATAAAATATGAATTGAATAATATTATATATAATGTAGAGGTTCCGACACAAAATTAATTCTTACTCATGTTTTTTCCCCCTAAAAATAATCAACTTATTAAATTAATTTACAGTAGTTATAGTTAATAAATTTAGGGATAATTACATCTACATCCCCTAATGTTTGATGTAAATACACTTAGATTTTTCGAAATTTGTATAATTATAGAAATCGCCCTATAGTTATCTTTTGCCTGATAGTACACCCCCCAAAGTTTGCATAACTTCATAAACCACCCCTTCTATCAACTTTCAACTTATAGTTAAACCCCTTAAAAATTGACGGTAGGGGTGGTTCATATAATTTCACAAACTTTAGGGAGTTTAAATGTATTTACTTCAAATTTTCAGGGTGTAGGTGTAATTAATATCCCCAAAAGAAAAAGGTAGGAGCACCCGTGAATGGGGGACACCGTCAGCCACAAATTCCAACAAATGAAAAGAATGTAATCGTAGATACAACATTTGTGCTCGCTTGAGGACCAAGATAATAAACACACTTTGTAATCATTATTATATTTTTATACTGTTAACTCGAGACATTCTATAAATGTCAATCGAAATATCATACATACACACATTCACTCAAAGGCAAAGGAAGAGGACAAGAGGATTTGTACCTGAAATATCAATGTTACTAAATTCGAACTCCTACCAGTGAGCTACAATCCCAATAACTTAGAATGGTTATTATTATTTCCTTTTCAAAGTCATGTGGATAAATTTATATAAATTTTCATGTTATTATTTTAAAAGGCTTTAGCGAATGGAGTATATATGCAATCTTGACTAGGGAGATCACAAAAATTCAATCATAATTTTCATAAGTAGTCTTCATTGTTACATTGACTCCCAACAAATTGTGGAGTGGAAGAATTATGATATTGTTACTTACAAGTACCAATTCTATGTTGTCCAATTGTTGGGAAGGACTTGGCTTTGTCTTCTTGGTTTGTTAGTTTTTTTTTTCTTTTTTTTTCCTCTAAAATTTTATATTTAGTTTAATTAAAATTGGGGAATTCCGAGAATTGAATTCGAGACCTCTTGCACCCTAGGCGAGAATCATACCACTAGACCAAATGCCATTAACGTTGTCCTTGTCTTGTTGATATTATTATTGCTATCATCCTTTCATAAGCTAAAAATGGAAAATTATTTTATGCATTTGGCCTGAATCTTATGGCTCGTTTGGATGAGTTTTAAAAAAAGCTGTTTCTCAATCGGTTTTTTTGTTTAAGTCAAACATTTTGTGTTTGAATGCAGTAGTAAAAAGTGCTTTTATTTGAAGTTATTCTAAGAAGCTTCTAAAAAAGCCATTGTTTTGCCTTTTTTCTAGCTTTTATTTTTTTTAAAAAAGCATATTAAAACACAATTTTTTTTTTGTTCTGAATTTTTTTAATAAGTGATTTTCCTCTACAAAAATCAATCCAAATCGGCTCTTACTCGTGCGCGAGTATGGTTGGTAATATTTTAATATAAAATATTTTAATATATTTCAATATAATGTATAACACTTAAAAGTCTGTCATTTATATCGGTGGATGAATGAGGTACTATTGTCTTTTTTCATTAAAATAAGGGTTAATTATACTTTCTATTCTTGAATTATACGTTGTGTTATATTTATTTCTCTCGGTCAAAAAATTTAACAAATTAGTCACTCATTATGGCGAAAAGCGTAGCAAAACATTTCCTAATGTCCATAATTTAAGAATTGTTTTGTTACATTTCATAATTTAGGGAATGTACGTGACATATGATATATTTCAAAGGTGCAAAATGTAATTAACCCTTGTCATTTGATTCTTTGTCACTATTATTTTTTTCTTTTTGGAAATGTTATTGCAAATGAAAAGGACAGTGTTATTGTTGGTGAGGGTGCAAATTTAGGATCATGTGGTGGGGCACAGCCTATTGATGCACCCCGTGAAGTGGGTCGGCGGTAGTGGGGTGAGGTGAGGCTCACGGGATCGAATATTGTGGGGGCACGACTCCCAATGACCTTCCAAATGGCAATTGCCACCCCACTATGAAACTACTTTCCAACTCAAACCAAACCAAATTTATGAATTTTTTTTACCCGAATCTAATTTAATCGAATCCAATAAATTATATGATAAGTGTATTATATTTCTTAAGTGATTTTTCACTCGGACTAAATTATTCATCAATCACTGGACCAATATTTTCTTTACCCGAATCTAATTTAATCGAACACAACAAATCATACGATAAGTGTATTCTATATGTTAAGTGATTTGTCACTCTTCATAAATTATTTAATAATCACAAGATGAGTGTTTTTTTCTTACTTGAATCCGATTTAATCGAATCCAACAAATTATACGATAAGTGTACTCTACCTGTTAAATGATTTGTAACTCTCTGTAAATTATCTATCAATCACGGGGCGTGCGTTTTTTTTTTATCTGGATCTAATTTTGTCAAACCGATCAAATCATATAACAAGTATACTACACTTATTAAATGATTTGTCACTCTTCATAAACTACCCAGCAGTTATAGAATAAGTGTAAAACACTCAACACGTTTAGTTTTTTCCTTGACACACACATATATGCGTATATGTATATATGCATCACCTCATATTTGTAGGTATACTTGCAACATAATTAGGCGATTTCCATCATCACATGTACTAATGTTCATTTTCTTAATTGTTACAATTATACACTCCAATTTAGTTTGATTTGAGCATTTTCTTTTGGGTTAATTACACCTTTTACACCTAAATTATATTTTCATATCATATTTATTCCCTTAAACAATATAATGTAATGAATCAATCCCTAAATTATAGTTATCAGGGGCTGATATGTTCGTCTTTTATTATTATAGGGCTAATTTGTTATAGTTTGCAGAAGGATAAATGCGACAGATAATGCAATTTGAGAGTGCAAAATTTAATTAACTCACACTTTGAAATATTGAAGATTGAGCATACTACATATGCATTTGTTTTAGAAATTAAAAAACCAGAACAAAAATAACAATATGGTGCTATTCAATAAGTAATTATTGTTACCAACTAACAATTAGTTTAGGGGATGAGACGCTAAATCTCTTAAATAACGTCAAGGGTTTGAATTTTGGAGTTGTAAATGGAGCAATTGGACTAAAAAAATTGCCCCCATATTGACCTATGTAGTACTCAAATCTGAATTAGTCGGCCAGTGAGTCGGAAGTCGGGTAGTTTTTAGACCAAAAACAAATATATAAGTACCGATGAAACAATTTTATTTTTATTTAGACCAGAAAATGAAAAAAAAAATGAAGAAAAGAAGAAGACATCCACATTAAGAGAACTTTATTTGTTTCTCAAGATTGATTATATGTTAGATTATGTACATATTTGATGTACATAGTAACATCCAAGCTTCTATAAATACTTGTGCTTGTCTCTTTGTACTACAAAACATATTCCCCATTCCCTTCCTATCAATTAACTACTTATGCAAAAACTCCTTTTCAGCACTTCAAGTAAGATAAATATATATATATCTATATATATCTATATGCGGGTGTGGGTGTGTGTGTGTGTTTTGACACAAGAATTCGTGCTTTTCTTTGACAGATAATGAGTCCCATTATCCACCTCTTTCTCCTATTTCTTGGAGTGGCCATTCTAAATGGTGTTCAATGTAGAAAAGCAAGAACTTTAGAGTCCTCAAATAATGTTTATTTTGAGTACTCAGCCATTAGTTGCAGAGCTCACAGTGCATCAATATTGGACTATGGTGGTGTTGGGGATGGGAAAACACTCAACACAAAGGCTTTTCAAGAAGCAGTTAATCATCTGAGCCAATATGTATCTGATGGTGGGGCTCAGCTCTTTGTTCCTGCTGGCAAATGGCTCACTGGGACCTTCAATCTCACCAGCCATTTCACTCTATATCTCCACAGAGATGCGGTTCTGCTTGCCTCTCAGGTATATTTGAGACGGGACAGGGTCAGACTCAGAAATTTTAATTTTGGGTTTGTTATCTTTCGTATCCCCAAACTATAAAATGTAGCGACTGTTACGGGATGGTTTTATTATGTTTTCCACTGTTACGAGGGGTTGATTTGTTGCCTATTGTTGGTTTTAGGGGATAAATGCGATACAAGGTAGAGTTCTGGGGTACAAAGTGTAATTAACACTTATATTTTTGGTGGTGAATTAGATTCTCATAAAATATTTAAGGACAATTTCGTCATTTCTCCGAACCAAAATTTGTAGTTTTGATGCGGGCTCGGGGGGGGGGGGGGGGGAGTTCGGATCATCTGCTACACAACGGTGCTACATCTCTTCCTCCACTCATCAATACACGACACGTGTATTAGTGAGCAGCTAAGATAAGAAAAGAGAATATTTAAAATTTTTTTCCATATCATAAATTTTTTTCTTTCTTTATCTCAACTGTTCACCAATATACGTAGCGTATATTGATGAGTGGAGAAAGAAATATACTGTCGTTGTGTAGCAGAGGATCCGAATTGGGGTTCCCCACACATGCCAAAAAGTCCTTAAAAGAATAATTTTTTACCGTGAATAGTGGGTGTTTATAGTAGGTTCTTATATGGATCTATCACATTAGGCCTTTGTGGGTTCATTAGATGATGCCATATGTCATGAATGGACAATCTAGATATCGAACTATTACCGAGCACGGCCCACGAAAATAAGTCACAGGTCTTGGAGTGTTTGGGGATTGAGTTTAGTTTTAGGGGCACTACACACACATCAAAAATCCTTAACTCAATAAATTTTTGCACGTAAATATATAGTGGGTATTCATAACGGGGTTTGAGGTGGACCTATCATGTCAATTCTTTGTGGGTTCGTGAGATGATTTCATGTGTCATGAATGGACTACTTAAATATCAAACTATTACCGAGCACCAACTACAAGAAAAAGACGTAGGTCATGGATTCATAACCTTTTTAGTTTTGGGGGGCAATTTTGGCATATTGGTCAGAAATGCTTAAATACACCAGTGCGCCGTACACCAGAAGGTGTAGATGAAAACATGTCAGTATAATATGAACCCACTGCTAACATGTTTTAATTTGCACCCTTGCGCGTTTTGGAATTTGGTATATAGAAGCATTTTTCCAGATTGGTCATATTGTCTATTTACTTATAACCATAGTTTGTTTGTGTTCTTGGAAGAATATCATCTGCTCTAACTTCAATTTAGGCAACAATTAAATTTACATATAACTTATTTTTCAGGATATAAACTCTTGGCCTGTGGTTGATCCTTTACCATCATATGGCCATGGAAGGGATGCAGCAGGGGGAAGATACATCAGTCTCATATTTGGAACCAATCTTACCGATGTCGTCGTTACAGGTACAATATTTGTTAGATCCCCTGAGGTTTGCGTAATTACAGAATCCACCCCTGTCATAGACTTTTTGTCTTATAGTTACACTGCCCGAGGTTTGCATAGTTACAAAAACTACCCCTGCCGCCGACTCTTGTCTTACGGTTTGACACCCGGAAAAAATAGACGGTAGGGTTGGTTTCTATAATTATGCAAGCCTTATGGAGTCTATCTTCATCTAAACCTTAGGGCTATTAGGTGTATAAGAATTGTTATTCTGATTCTTCTTTTCAGGATTAATAGCATTACAATGATAGCTAGATTTGCTGCCTGTTTTAGGGGGTATCTGTAATACGGGCACAAATATGAGGGGGGTATTTGTAATTTTTCATACGACGTGGGATTTTGCGGATTTTGCGCAAACGGGCCTAACCTTAAAGGGTTTCTTTAATTAACCCTTTTTATCATGAATATATATATGTGTGTGTGTGTGTGTGTGTGTAAATTGATTTGCTTTTTGTGTTTTATGTCAGGTGAGAATGGTACTATTGATGGTCAGGGTGAACTTTGGTGGCAACAATTTCACAAGAAAAAGCTAAAATACACAAGGCCCTACCTTATTGAAATCATGCACTCAGACAATATTCAGATATCCAATCTCACACTAGTCAATTCTCCAACATGGAACATTCATCCTGTTTACAGCAGGTATATATACATACATATATATATATATGTGTGTGTCTGTGTGTGTGTGTGTGTGTGTTGTGTGTTCAGTTATGCTGGTTCTTGATATGATAATACTAATGTTCATAAACATTGCAGCAATATAATCATACAAGGGATTACAATTCTAGCTCCAGTGACATCTCCAAATACAGATGGCATCAATCCAGGTCTGTCAGTTTGTCAAACCTTTCCAATATTAGTCGGGTATTGATCAACAGGTCGATCTCCCGACGGACAAAGGGATCCACACACTTGTTTCGATAGGGAAACCTAACTTGAAATATTAAAAAAAAGAGGTAAATGGTCAAAGTCGATTGGAGGGTCCCACCTAGGACGTCAAAAAATAAAACCTAACACTTATGGATCTATAGGATGATGCCACGTGTCTGTATATGTGGAAGGCTAGGATCATAAACTCAAAAAAGGGTTGGATCCGACCCATAGAAAACGACGTGGATCCCTAGCGTTTAGAGGGTAATATTGTCATTTCCAACTTGTAACCTTATTTACCAATACCAAACACTAAAGTTTTATTGTTTACATGATCAGATTCTTGCACAAACACAAGAATAGAGGACACCTACATTGTCTCCGGGGACGACTGTATAGCCATCAAAAGCGGGTGGGACGAATACGGTATAAAATACGGTATGCCGACCCAGCACCTCGTCATCCGCCGCCTCACGTGTGTCTCCCCCTACAGCGCCGCCATCGCCTTGGGGAGCGAGATGTCGGGCGGGATCCAGGACGTGAGAGCTCAGGACATAACCGCCATCCGAACAGAATCGGGCGTAAGGATCAAGACCGCAGTCGGGAGGGGTGGCTTCGTGAAGGACATATACGTCAAGGGCATGAACCTACACACGATGAAGTGGGTGTTTTGGATGACCGGAAACTACGGCTCCCACGCAGACAACAACTACGACCCGAACGCCTTCCCGGAGATCAAAGGGATAAACTATAGAGATGTGGTGGCGGAGAACGTGACGGTGGCCGCTCGTCTGGAGGGCATCTCGGGAGACCCGTTCACGGGCATTTGCATGTCCAATGTGACGATAGGGATGGCAAAGAAGGCGAAGAAGTACCCATGGAGGTGTGCCGACGTGGAGGGTGTCGCAGGCGGGGTGGTCCCACCACCCTGTGATTTGCTGGCTGATAAGGGGGAGGGACAACTTGGGATGTGCGATTTTCCTAAGGATAGTTTGGAGATTGATAACTTGGAGTTGAAGAAATGTTCTTACACTATGAAGTAAGTTTTTAAGACATCATGGATAATGTTTTTTAAGTTGTACTATTGTTGATGTGAGCTATAATTGGCAAGTAAGTTGTGGGGAGTATTTGCTTTTCTAGTTTTCTTCAATGTTTATAAATATTCAAGTTTTTTAGCACCCTCAAACTACTGAGAAAATAGAAGTTTAAAAGTGGGTTAATTGCACAGATATCCCTCTAAAATACTCAAAATTACCAACTCTAACTCGATCGTTTATACTTATAATGACCTCAGCTCCAAGCTTCACTGTTCAACAAGTTCCTCGTTCTGTCAAGATAAAACCATCGTTGGAAAAATTTGCTATTTTTTAAAAATATTCTTAGTTACGCGTAGTCATATCATATTATGCTCTCGATTTGAGTTTTGTAATTACGCAAACTTAGAGGGGAGGTCACTGTAATTATGCAAGATTGAGGGGGTGAGTTGGTAATCCAGAAACTCCGGAGGGGGTGTCGGTGTAATTAACCCTAAAATGAAATACTAAAATTTAACAAGTGATTGGTGTATGCACATGAAACATACAGAAATAGGATGAAATAAATTGAGCTCTCAGCAATAAGGAATCTTGAAATTTTTACCACTCAAAAAGTTACAAAATGACACCAATTAGTCGAGTTGGTGACTACAACATATCACTCGCTAAAAGTCAATTACAGAAAAATAAAATGCTATAAAACCTAAGTAAATATCCCAAATATATATATATATATATCTCCAAACTACATATTATTTCTGGTTACCTTTTGGGGAAATTTTTATGCGTTCATTCATCAACTCTAGTCATGAAACGACACGCCTTAATGAGTTGGGTCCGGGTTGAACTTTACGGATTCTCTCCAAATGAGTTCCTTGATATTCTCTTCAGTAAACGATGGCTGCTCGAAATCGAACACGAAGGGCCGAGGGCAAATGGGCTCCTCGTTGATGTCGTGTAGAGGGGCCAAGTAGGGGTGGCACAGAGCCTGTTCAACTGCAAGTGATATCAAGAAAGTAAAATCATTAACCGATCTCGCCTGTAACTATGTGAAGTTAAATAGATCCTCTTCTGTAATTATCAAAATTACACACACCTCCCTAGTAATTCATCTCCACCTTACGGTCAACCCGCGTGTTGGTTTTTGCATATAGTTTAGTTATACAGAAATCTAAGTTCAAATTATAACAGACTTCCTAAATTGCTCCGGCATACGTGGAATGCAGACGGCCAGAGTTCAAGCAATGCGACATTGAACAAAATAGATTGCCTCCAAGACTCTTTAGATTACACCAATACGTTCACGAAATTGCAGAACAAATATCATTTTTGATGACTTGAAATTCGATAATGATGCTCACCTTCTAAATAGTATAGTCTTTTCTAGTTATGTAATCAACGAGGATAGTATTATTTTCTTATCCTTGATTTTCATGTCACCATAGAAAAGGATTAAAAACTTAAGACATCATAGAAGAGAACATTAGATGTTAATATACTCAGAAATCGAATCATACCGGTAATCCGCTTGCTCGGGTCGAACACAAGCATTTTCTCTAATAAATCCACAGCTCCGGGAGAAGAATTCGGAAATCTGGCAGAAAATTGCTGCTTCGGGAATTGCGGGAGCTGCCTGACATATCTTCGGGCATTGTTGCTCCTAAGAAACCCGAGACTAGCATCGTCTGGAGAGCCTATGAGCTTCACAAGATGAAAGGATACAATAGAGCATCAGTTCAAAATTGTTTTTATTTTTATTCTTACTTTTTTTCATTGGAAAAAGATGGTTTTTCTTCTTTGTTTTTGTGTGTTTCGGTTTTTTAAGCGAAATTGGGGAAATTACCATTACCCCCCTTATGAAACAAGAGGGTTTTTTTTGTAATTAAGCCTAACCTAAGCAGGTTGAGTTGTAATTTGCCATAAATCAATCCTAAGGATACCATGGGCCCGTTTGGATGGGTTTAAAAGAAAAGTATTTCTCGAGTTGTGCTTTTTATAGTAAAGCAATTTTTGTTTTTTTAAATCAAGCATTTTTGCATTTGGATGTAGTAATTAATAATGCTTTAAAATGTGCTTTTATTTTAAACTACTATGAATAGCTTCTATAAACGCCACTTTCTAGCTTTTTTTTCCAGCTTCTGTTTTTTCTAAAAAACCCATCCAAATATAGAGTCCATTTGGATGGAGTTTTTTTAAAGGAGAAACACTTATTTTTTTTGAAAAAAAAAACACTTCAGAGTAAAAAATTTGTATTTGCATGGGTTTTTTAAAAATGGGAGATGCCAGGGAAAGAAAAAGCCAAGAAGTGGGTGTTTTTAGAAGCTACTTAGAGTAGCTTCAAATAAAAACATATTTTAAAACATTTTTAATTGCTGCATCCAAACGCAAAATTACTTGGTTTAAAAAAAAAAATCTCTACTATCCAAATGCAAAACATATTTCAAGAAGCATATATTTTTTTTTTAAACCCATCCAAATGGGCTCATAATCTTTTTGTTTTTGTTTTTTGTTTTTGTTTTTTTACCAAAAATAAGTACTCCACTAAAAAAGCCCATCCAAATGTGTATCTGCATGGACAACTTTTCACCAAAACAACGACACAACAACAACAACAATAATTAAGTAATTTACCTCTGTGATAAGTCTCAACTGATGAACATAATCTTTGCCGGGAAACAAAGGTTGTCTCGTCATGATTTCGCCAAGTATGCAACCGACAGACCAGATATCAATGGCAGCAGTGTATTCTGAACAGTTTAGTAGCAGCTCCGGGGCCCGATACCAACGAGTCACGACGTACTCAGTCATGAAATCGGTCTCTGATGTTGTCCTCGCAAGCCCGAAATCTCCAATTTTCAAATCACAATTAGCATTTAGTAGCAAATTGCTTGGTTTCAGATCACGGTGCAACACATTTGCTGAATGAACGTATTTAAGTCCTCGAAGAACTTGGTACAGAAAATACTGCAAAATTTAAATAAAGAAATATATTGAGCTGCCCTGTTATATTGAAATTCAAATTCAATAATTACTTAAATTGGCTTTATGGTGTAAGGAAGTGAGGCCAAACCCGACAATGGTCATCAGCCAATGGTTGATTAGACCGTATAATCTGATGAAGATCGGTGTCCATTAGTTCATAAACAATGTATACGTCGTTGAAATTCTCCTTCTGTGGTGGCCGTATGATGTCTTTAATTGCAATCACCTACACAAATGTTTTCACAAATACAAGTAAACAAAACCTCTTAAGTATGGTCCCATGTTAAGCAAGAAAGTTATGGCCTAATAAAACAGAGAGAGAGAGAGAAGAAGAAAAAAGGAAAGAAAAGAAAAAGAAAAACAAGTGACTTCTCTCACTCACTCACACACACACACACACACACACACTAGCTTCAAATTTTCCCCATGTATTGAGCAAAACTATTTAAGAATCAGATGACATGTTCCAATCGGATAATAAGAGCATATTAAGTTATTAACACATTTGACCTCAAAAATTAGAAATATGCTTATCGATTGCACATGTCAAACAACTAAATGCTGACATCCATAATTGAAATAAATTGCGTGAACAAAGAGAAATAGTATTTTGATATGTATTTCCAATAGCCAACCAACATAGAAAAGCTATGAGCAAAAGTTTGTTATCTATCGGTATAGGTAAAAATGCTTACATTGTCGTGATCCATGTGGCGCAGAAGTTTAATTTCCCGTAATGTCCTCTTCGCATCGATTCTGTTGTCGAATGCATTGCCTATCTTCTTAATGGCAACTTCTTCACGTGTCTCGGAGTTTACAGCAGCGCTAAAAGACCAAATATCCCCTTATCATACACATTAGTCTTAAAATGCATAAACAGTAGCACAATACCATATTAGTCTTATATGATGATGCACATGGGACAACTTGATAATAAACCAATAACCAGTTCATTGCACAGCATATGATGTTTCTTATAAACCAAAATCTACCAGTAAGAATAGAGCATTTCTCTAGAAGCCATAAGGTTTCCACTTATTGGTATCTAATTTATACATTTCACTTTATCTTGTGCCATTTTTCTTGAATTTTGCGAGTAGATCTCTTATTGTTCTACTAAAGCTAGCTTACCTTATGAACTATCCAATAAGCATGCGCGCACGCGCACACACACACACACACACACACAGTTATATGTATGTTTCAATATCCAAGTGCAAATAGAGTTCACAAGACAAGAACAGCATGCTAAATCCACACACAGTCTCTGAACCTGACATTGATAAACACACACGCACGCGCATACATACGCACACTTACATGTATATTGCAATATCCAAGTGCAATTCTAGAGTTCACAAGACAAGAACAGCAAGGAACGCTAAATCCTCATAAAGTCTATGAACCTTGCATTGATAAACACACACGCGTGCGCACACACATACACAAACTCACTCAATGGTCAACACCTATAGATAATCAACCAGAGCTGGTTTATTAACTTCATTCAACCGAAATTCAAGAAAAGTAAGGCCTCACACTTTGATGATCTCAAATTCATCTGCACATACCAGATGCAAATATGTACGGAACCCCATTTTTACAAAATTTGTGCACACAATTGTTCTTGCAAGAACAATAACATCCAACTTAACCCCAATTCCCAATAGTCCGAGCCAAATAGAACATTTCTCCTAAATAGTCAACAAATGATCTAAAAGAATTGAAGATCCCACAACAAAATATAACATAACAATCAAAATTTCCAGAGCCCCACTTCAGTCTACCATATCTAACAACAGAATTTGAATCTTGACACCATCAAAACCAAGTCAACTCTAACTCAACAAGCAAAAGAACACCAAAGTCAACTATAGTCACAACGACCATAAATGAACCAAGTAAAACCAAGAAAAAGGGCTTTGAATTTCAAGAAAATACAGAGAGAATTTGTGTAAATCATTACCAAACAATGCCATAAGCCCCACGTCCCACGGGCCTAAGAGGGACATATTTTCTTGAAAGTTCAAAGAGATTCCCATACACATTATACTGCATATATCTCCCACCATGAGTTGGTATCCCTTTGATATTATGCCCACCATGATCACCCGAACCACAACTCGACTCCACAGACATATCCAAAAAAACAAATAAAACTAAAAAAAACTCTAACAAAAATCGTCAAGAAAAGGCAAATAAGAGCAAAATTTCAAGAACCCAGTTCCAAGAATGGATTTTTGGATTTGTTGTCAGTGTTTGTGGGATCAAAATGTGAGCTTTCCGACATTTCTTGCCCACTTTTCCCCTAAACTGTGAGAAATTTTGTTTTTTAAAAAAAGACAAATTTGTGGAGGGAGAAAAAGTGAAGTTGGCGTGTGAACTTTAATACTGGAATGGCTTGAGATTACCCGTGAAGTAAATCGATTTTTTTGATGTTTCTATGAACTTCAGCCATACACTTGGGGTAAAGCTGATATAACTTTTTATAAATATAATTTTTCTATAGATATGATTTTTATTATTTTTGATTTATTTTTTTTCTTGAACTTTATAATTTTATTACCTTAAATTAATGGAAACTTTGAGGAAATGGCCCAAAAGTTGTGTGGTCAAACAAGGACCAACAGAGGCTATTTGTTATATAGAGGCAAGAGCTAATATCCATGTTCTTTGAAAATTCTTTCTTCTTTTGGTTTTGTCATTTGTATGAACAACTTACTTGGCAAGTCCATTTTCAAGTAGTAAGAATTATTTAACGAGTTTAAGCAAGATATTGTATGATTGTGTTGACAAAAACTTATCTAATCATTTGAATAATGAAAAAAAAACATCCTTTCATCATCTATTATCAAGGGTAAGAATTTTTTTTTTTACAAAAAACAAGATAATAATTTCAAGAGATACTTTAATAAGAACATTATTTTCATATATTTGATAGTGAACTATGACTTGTGAGTCCTCTTATGAGCCCCTTTCTCACTATTTTCTTACCTGTTTTATTACAACAAATGATTCTTTTTTTTTTTTAACTTTGTTCTTTCGGATAATAATCACCCCACCCACACATGCACATTGCTAGAATTCAAACTCGGGCACTAAGCCCCGCTAAACTCCTCAGCCTCTACCCTACCAACACTGCTACGATTCAAACCCCGACACTAAATTGACCGCACCCACACACGCACACTGCTATGACTCAAACCCAAACGCTAAACTCCTCAGTCTCAAAAAATAGGGTACATCTCCATTAAACTAGAGGGCCACAAACCAGTACTACAAATTAAACTAGAGGACCACGGACTGGTTCTACAAATCGGATGCTAATTTTGATGTTAACAAAGTTCTAATAATGTCAAGAACTGGTCTCTTGCTTCCCCATCTTTTCCTTGAAATTTCCATCCAATAATAAAAAGGCACCAAAGTTAGGTTCAAATGACCAAAGAAAACAAGCCACTCTTTACCATTCGGTCACCGCCGGCTAACATTCAATGTCAACAATAATCCAATCTGGATTGCTGGAGTCATATCTCATTCTTGGATCCTGTATTCTTGATCTTGAATGACCATTTTAGAGAGAGACACACACAAACAAAAATATACACGCACAGAATATAAGCTTTTATTACATTCATACAATAAATACAAGTACAAACATTTATCAACAACATTACCATTAACAAACCACATCTCACAAGATCTAAGACTGAAGCCACATAACAAAACACATAGTATAAATTCAACCAGAAAACATAGCACTCCATTACATCGCATTTTCGTATACAAGGAGATGTATATATTTACCATTCACCTAACTGCCTGGCCTTCTGCATTGAGGTTAGTCTGCACCCGGTCGGACACATTACCATCACCTACCCTAAGATTACAAAGCAAAGCATCCCGTCCTGTCAGAACAACTTGGAAGAAACTGTCCACCTCCTTTGCGAGCCCGTCGAGCCCTTGAGATAACCTTTCTGCCGATTTCTCCAAATCTGATTTCATCATCTTCAACTCTTCAGCCTTAACGGGGTCCACCCCATCTTGCACGACGGGGTACAACTTCTTCACACTTATATCGACACCTTCCAGCTCTTTCAGGACCGTGACTCTGCCAGTTGAATACGCGGTTCTTATTTCATTGTTTACAAATGTCTTCAGATCAGCAAAAGCCTCGGCCCACAAGTATGTCTCGGGGATCTCTAAGTCCATCAACTTCTTTGCAGACCCGGAGAATGCAGCACCAAATACGCTACATACAAAAAGAGTGACCACCTTAACTCCATACAGAGCCCGCATCAGAACTTTTCCCTTCGAAGAGTTCTTGATTTTCGGCAGGTCTAACGTTCGAGCAAGACAATCCATCACAGAGAAGCAGTTATCGAGCCTAGGATTCTTTGAGCCAATATGCTGCCTCCAGCTATCCAGCGACGAGCACGCCCGCACAAACTGATTCGAGGAACCGCTGCCCAAGTTATGCAAGACGCATTGAAGGAAAAGGTGGCCTTGTTTCATCCGAGAAATCTCGGAACTGAAAGCAATGCAGATATCCAGCAACTTCACGCTATTGTCCAAATACACGTCAATCCATTTGTCATCCCAATCACAGACGGGGAGTTCGAGGGCGGTGATGAGAATTTTTATGTCAGCATGGATTCCACACAGTGACTCCATTGCACTTCTCATCCACAACACGTTTAGAACATCTTCCCGGTCAGTTGGCTTAAGCTTTCTAAGCATCTCTGCTAATGACTCCTCGAAAGAATTCAACAAATCAAGAAGCTTAGGGGACAGGTTCGATCCCTTTGGCAATATCATGCGAAACGGATTCCCAAATGGGAAAAAAGTCCTTTGTGGATCCTGTTGACGACTCATTTCATAGACTATCTGCTAACAAAAACACAGAGATAAAATACGTAAGATGACAGTGACAAAGCCTAGTATTCTCACCATCTGTTTCAAAAAAATGAGGAAGGAGGGAGAGGGAGCACAATATAGAAGAGAAGCCCACATTCGTATTGTCATAGGAGAACACAGGATCCAACCAAGAAAGCAGAATTTGCAATGTCACCACAATATAGTCATTTCTCTTGAATCTTGCAATACCCTGAAGGTCTAACTCACGAGATTCGAGTCTGCTATATATAAATAAATATATATACATGTTGAAGAAAGCATCAAGTCTGCTATATGAAATGGTAACAGAATCTTGCTATCACCCAGTGTAACTGCAAAGGTTACTTTCAAGCACAAAAACAATTAACAACTTTTAAGCACGACCGAATATTAGAGAACTTGTATAATTTCTAATCCCTAGTCCACAGATTTGGCAAATAACATGACTCTCAACATATCTAAATTTTTTCATGTACCTTGAACTTCAATACCCAATTACCAGCAAACAAGCATCAAGAGAAAAAAATTAATCCAGATAATCCAAAAGAAACCAATCGATAATCTAGGGGAAAATTAGAAACATCATCATCATCATCATCCCTCTCTCTCTCTCCCCCCAACTGATAAAGCTAATAAATTTTAAAATTCAATTAATAAAGACAATAAAAACGACTAATAATTCTCAAAACCTCACAAATTATCAGATCTAAGCCGATTAAATCAATACACCCACAAAATCACCCCCCCCCCCCCAACCCCCGATTCTCACAATTAGACTCCTAAATCCAAATTCAAATTCAAACCTACTTTCCAACTCTAATCAAAATCACTCAATTCCACCAAGCAAACAAGTTACCAAAACACAAAAAAACAAATTAAATATTAAATCCTTCAAAAAATACTTACACAGAATGAACAGATTTTCAATGATTAAGCCGGTCAACGGGGGAAAAACTTTCCGCCGATCAAGTTGAAGGCGAAAATTCAACACAAAAAAAAAACCCTCCTAATTTCTAACCCTAATTACATCGCATGGATCAACAAGACCGACAAAGGCATATAGATACACAGGAATGTGTATATATATACATACATACATATATATATATACAGAGAGAGAGAGAGAGAGAACCGTACCTGAAACAGTACTCAGAGACGCGTAGAGAAATGGTGAAGATTCAAAGAAAGTCTTCGATAAAAATTTGTGGTAGAGTTTTGCTTAAATTATTGTTATTTTGATGGGACACGTGGCTGGATTTGAGTGGAAAATCAGTGGGGGCGGGAGCAGGGGATCAGAGTCGGTGGAAGCGGACCGCTGGTCCTCCGGTGGGCAAGATTAAAAATCATCGTGTGAATTTCACTTTAACCCCGCAATTTTACACCCTCAATTTATAAAAAAATATATATATATTTTTTTTTTCAAATTAAGAAAGTTAATATTTATTTTTCAGGGATTATTTCAAATTTATCTTGTCAAATTAGATAAATTAAATCTATTTGCATCTTTAAAAAAATTAATATTTCAAATTAGAGACGAAATTAGAGGCTGAAAAAGGGCATCTGCCCCCTCAACCATGTATTTAGTCATAATTTACATGCATTTTTAGTGAAATTCATAATTCCGTACCTCCCCCAAGATAATAAAAAGTTTTTCTACATATTGTGAAGATTCGATTTCGATTACTGGATAAGAATTCCAGGCTCCCTCCCTGTTTATAATCATGACACATTTAAAAAAAAAAAAAATAGACGTTTTTATTGCTTTTTATTATAACATGCCACTATATTTAGGATGCTTTGCACATTTTGTTTCGAAAAAAAAAAAAAAAAAAAAAAGATTTTAATTTTCAATAATATTACCCTTTTTTGTTATTTTCTTTGCTTTGTGGGATAAAAATATGGGTATAAAGAAATTGCAAATTGAACGAGACAAGCAAGTTTAAGCTTTATATATTTGCAAATACTGCTTAGTTATTGGTCCAATTGTTGAAGGAGTCACCAAATTATATCTCTCTTTAAAGAAATTTATAACCTACTTAGCAAGAAAAACGCAGCCTAAATTGACTTGGTAATGCAATTGAGAATTTTGAGATGACATAATAACAATTCCGATTTTTTTTTTTTTTTACTACTTTTTTTTGTCCCAAAAAAAGGGTGTATTACATATTAATTAATTAATTATATTTACATTATATATGCAAGACACACATATTGTCTTAAGATATCATTTTATACACCTAGCCTATATACACACAAGTATGTATAATTACATAAAGAATATAATACAGAGAAGGTAACAAATTCCAATAAAGAAAATGTCAACTATTGCTTACATCAAATGACTATCAGCGTGCGGTGAGGTTTATAATAACTTGAATAACTTTCACTTCATGAGCTCATCTAGCTTTCGAAATTAGATTAGATCAAAATCCATATTTTTTTATAGGGTAATAGTGCCGACTAAATCTTGCATAATTTTTGATCCTCCTCCTGCAATATTAATTTCAGGATTATTTCCACTAAATTCGGATCTAAGCGTGAAGCGAATGATGTCATGTTATTTATACTAATTTGAACAGTTTCCACCTCATGAGCTAACTTTCGAATTGAATCAATACCAAGCTTATAATTTCTTTTACCCAATAAGGAAAAACCCGGGAGAAGTAACATAGCCTACGAACAACAAGAGAGTAAGTAAAAAAAGGGTTGAAAAGTGCAATGGCCTCCTTAAATTTATATATTATCACATTCTATATGTATTTTTATAAAACTCGAAAAACATTGTGTTCTATATATGCATGACCAGTGTCACAAATTGGCTTTTGTTCATGCTACCTATGTAGGTATAGTCCAACTAGTATTTTCAGCTATTGAATTTAAATATGATGATGTCAAAAAGTATATAGAAAAAAATTGCGTCATAATACTCGATCCAACGATTAAAAATTTAGTTGGGTACTACCCAAATGGATAGCATCTACCCTCCCCAAATTGATGGAGAAATCAATCCCATTTTTCCAATATAAAAACGTTACAAGTGGATACATAGCTTGCCATGAGCAACAAGGAACAAGGAGAAAAATCTCTGACATTAATATAAACACACTTTTAACCAAGTTAGCTACCCAAAAAACATTCCACTTGTAGCAATCCTCCCATCTCACCCAATTACAAGTCATTTGGTCCCACCCTAATTACACGAAACTCGAACAAAATCTTAAATTCGATACGAAAATCTAAATCATCTGGAACCATAACCTGTTCGGCTTGAGTTGATTCGTTTTAACTCTTGCACCCAACTAACCGTTACCAAAACCGGATATAAAAAATAGGAAACTTTCTTATATGAACTTAGTGTTGGGTCCCACATACATGCACCGAAACATCCAGTAGGGCAACGTGTCACAAATAAATCCAAGATTTGAACCTTGGAGTTGTAAATGGAGCAATTGAAATAGGAGTGTCACCCTCATATTGGGCCTCCGCATTACATGAATTTGGATTAGTCCACCAATGGATCAGAAACCACATGGTTATGACCCAAAAAAAAAATATATTCATTCATAATTCTTGGGGGAACAATGGGATATTAATATGGGAATCGTAGCAACTTGTATTATTTGGTACATATGTGGAGCCCAAAACCTTACGTAGGTATGTCATGCTTACTTCTATATAAAATGCTTTTTTGTTGTAATGTCCCGTTGGATGATGGAACAGCCAAAGTTAGAGTTGGAGAAGGATGAAACTGTACTGTATAGGAAACAAAATGTGCTGTGACATAACTTCAAAGCATAGCCAAAAACAATTTGCTATAATTTCTATAAAGGGTAAACATTGAACAACTCACTTTACAAAATACTGATGCTTTAGGCAAATACTGGAAAACTTTGTAAATAAATATAACTAAAATGGTATAAATAAGTGATGAAAGTGTTTTCATTTGATCGAAAATCGAAAAGTTATACTATCTGCATCTAGTTGGCGAGTTACAAGAGGTACCTTCACGTTTTCGTCTATCGTCCGGCTCCAGGCCGGGACGATCGACATTTGGAGCCGGGATGATCGACACTTTCTACTCGATGGGAACGGGAGGATACTCGGTCAATCTGCCGTTCCTGCATTGTAAACACCGGTTTAGTTTAGTTGCAAATTTTGAATTTTGATAAAGATAAAATGTCTCATACGTACATCGCGAGATAGCAAGTCCTCGGATTCCAGCATGTGCATGATATGACCCATTTTCGGCCTCTTCTGAGGATCGGGGTCGACACAGCGAAGGGCTACCAAGATAACACGTTTCAGCACTTTCGAATTTGGCCTTTCGGGCAATTTTGGATCTACTATTTCCTCTGCTTTCCGATTTCCGACCATCATCTTCAGCCAATCAACCAAATTAACCTGCAATTGTTTCGTAGCAAATTCAAAATGTGTTCTATCGACAAATATTCTAGAATTATTTTCGGAGCTTTGGTTGTTAATCATAGCTAACCTCCCCTTGTGGTCGACTATAATCAACGGGAGATCTTCCGGTTATGATCTCCATAATCAGTATTCCGAAGCTATAAATATCACTTTTTTCGTTCAGCATACCGGAGCAGGCATATTCGGGCGCAACATATCTAGCAAACGAATGAGAAATGTTAAATTTCGAAAAGCAGCTTAGTTATAATACAAGGAAACACATCAAAAGAGTTAAGGATCTGTTTGGTTTCATTTTCAACCAACTTTTCCATTTTCCAGAATTTTTAGAAATTCAAAACTGTTGTACTCGGTATTCATGTCTTTGAGAATGATGATATGTTTTTGAGGTATTAAAATGAAAATGTGTTTTGTCTGTGATGGTTTTGCAACTGAAATAGTTGAAAAATTGGAAAAGAAAAAAGGGAGGGGTGGGGGTGTTTGGAAATACAAACAAACGAGCCTTTATTTGTTATCGACAAGAAATGAACTCACCCAAATGTTCCCATAACACGAGTCGTCACGTAAGAGTTGTCTGAATTCAAAAGTTTAGCAAGTCCAAAATCAGACAACTTAGGATGCCACTGACGGTCGAGCAATATGTTGCTGGTCTTGATGTCACGGTGAACAACTTTTGGTTCAAGACCCTCATGTAGATAAGCCAAGCTGCCATAAAGCAAGAGTTAAAAGAGTAAATGACTTGAAAGAAATACATACATATATATATATATGTGTGTGTGTGTGTGTGTGTGTTTGTGTCAGATGTTGGAAGAAATCACATTGATTTTGAGTCACCGTACCCCTTAGCGGTTCCTACAATTATATTCATACGGATCTCCCATGTCAACGGGCTGACATCCCCCACATCTCCATGAAGCCACTGGTCCAAATTTCCATTATCCACATATTCGTATACTAGCATCCTACACGATAACACAATGTGAGGCTCAAATAGAAGGGTCAATTGCAATGACCTCCCCTATAACTATGTATAATTACACAAACTTCCCCTTGTACAAAATTACAAATATCCCCACTTGATCATTGAAATCTAATCAAAAATGTAAAATCTTATCAAGAAACTTAGATATTACTGTCCATACGTTCAAGAGGAATTTAAAAAATTTACTGCAAGTTTGAATTATAGCATCATTTAACTACGTGCGTTAGATGGAAATGAGTCACAAGGGAGGTATGTGTAATTTTGAAACCAAGAGGGGAAGTTTGTGTAATTGTGTACACAGGGGAGGACGCGGTAATTATTGCTAAATTCAATATAAAATTAAAGGAGCATGTAGCAAAATGAAATAATTAACAAAACATATATACCTGTAAGCTCCTTCGACACAGTACCCAAGCAATCTAACAAGATTCTTGTGCCTTACACGTCCGATCACTTCCACCTCCACCTTGAACTCTCTTTCAGCTTGACCCCTGAGAATATTCAGTAGCATAAGTTTATAAGACAGGCGAAAAATGATTTGAAAATTAACTAAGGAAAACCGTTTCGATGGATAAAGATAAGGCTGATATGGATAGAAAAAGAGTTGCTCACATAGCATCTACAATATTACCGAAAATATTGTTAAAATACTTTTCCGAGCTATTGGGTTCGTCGGGCTTTGATCCCATTCCGAAGCGTTCTGCTCATTGAGTTTCATAATATTCAGTTTAGCACTTTGTTTCCTGAATCTCTAGGCATAAATGGAATGACCGTGTGGGGGGGTGGGGGGGGGGGGTTGGTAGGGGCAATCGCTAACGTGTATAGCAACATCTTATACATATTTATATTAAAATTCAAATAGTTTGCCCCCCCCCCCTCCCCCTCCCCCCCGAAAAAATGATAGAGGTGCCCTTTGGTATTTTGTAAAAGTTCAATCTCACCCCTGAAATTGAAATTCCTAGCTCCCCTCAAGTCCATATATAATAATATTTTTATACATATTTTCATTAAATTTCAAATATTTTGCGTGTCCAAATTATAAAGGTGCCCTTTGTATTTTATTGAAAATTCAGTGTTGCCCTTCAAAATCGAAATTTCTCACTCCATCTATCTCTGAGTAGAAAAAGATCTAAAACTCATAAAAATTCACTATGTTCTTTTTTTTTTTCCTTTTTCATTTTTCAAAAATCAAAGCAAATAAAGAAACTCGCATACCTATTATTCAACAAATTCTTTATAGCAACTCGAGTATTATCACCCAACACGCCGTAATACACAATACCGTATCCACCTTCCCCGATCACATTCTCATCGGACAATCCGTTAGAGGCCGCCTCGAGCTCTCTCAAGGTATACCATCTTCCCCATCCCAAGTGGGACACCTCAGGTAACCCCGACCCACTACCGCCAAACGATCCGGCGAGATCAGCCCCATTGGTAGCCTTGCTCTCACCGCTCGATGCTCCCTTGTCTGAAAACACCAGTCTATGCGCCACCTTCCCCATATCTATTTGTATCTCTGGCACAGCCTGAAAATTTCCAAGAGAACCGAAAAATGGTTACAATATCTTGCTTGCCCATTAATAATTTTCTTTTTTCCTTTTTGCCATCTGATTATCGATGAATTTTACACACTAGCTAGTAAAATCTTGCTTTACAATTCGGTTAATCTACAAATGGATACCAAAGTGCAAAATTAGTGAAACTAAAGAGTTTGTGTACAACAAAATACACACACATGTGTACATATAGGGGTGTGTGTCTGTGTGTCAACAAAAGTGCAAAAACGAGTATAGTTCGGAAGGCAAAATGTTCATAAACTATGCAAAATTATATGAACCCAAATGGGAAGTCAACTCCGAGAAGCAATAGAAACCACCTCGTTTTCATCTTTTTACAAGTGGATTAGAAAATAAATGAATTGCAACTTGAATTTCACAGTAAATAATGTTTAATAATTTGGAAGTCGATTCTAAACTATATCAATCAATCAAAGTAAAGGGTGATTGGGAAATTCTAGTACAAAACCGGCTCGACTGATCCAGTTTTAATCACGTGACTAGCTTTTTACACTCGTTCCGTGATTGATGGATAATTTATGGAGAGTAACCAATCGCACGTGTAACACACTTGCCGTAAGATTTGTCCAATTTGTCCACACTAGGTCTGGCTAAGAATTTTCCGGCCAGGGGATTAATATAATAGCTTTTACTATTCAAAATGAAGCTTAAATGTAGTAATATACTCAAATAATTATCTCAGTTAAAAATAACACATCCTAATTTGGAAAGGAATAATAAATATACCTTTCTTTCCATGGGTAAATAATAAATATCCCTTGCTATAGCTCAAAGCAAACTCAATTCAAACATGAAAAACAAGTATTATATTTCATATATAGAAATAAAAACCAAACAATTTAACAAGGCAATTATTAATTCAATTTCAACAAAAAAAAAAAAAAGGTCCTCGATTTATACCATAGGCAGCGCAGCCGCAGACGCGGCCGACGACTCGTGGACGATCTCCTGAATTTCCTTAGAGACGACGGGAGTAACATCACCGCCACCTGAGAGCTTCGCCGGGCGGAGAACTTTACCCTTTCTGCCGCCGCTGCGGCGGCGCGAGGCGGTGATGCAGAGAGATAACAGGAACAGGACGAGCACAATCACCACTCCGACGACTATCCCGATGACCACCCATAGATGGAGCCCGAAGATCGAGGTCTTCTTCGACAGCTCCGTGTCCAACAACGCCGCATCGTACACCGACATCTCTGCTGTAAAACTGTATCTATCTGTACGTATAGGCGGGGTGTGTGTGTGTGTGTGTGTGTTTAGTGTGTAAATGGTGAGAGAAATGAAAAACCCACCATGCAAATGGAAATCGGAGGAGTATTAAACGAATCTTTGTTTGCTGGGTTGCCGGAGAATGATATTGAGCGTGATTTAGCGTTCATATATACGTGTGTAAATATATGTATAAAGGCTGTATATATATATATAGGCTGAGAGAGAATAAATCAGCGGCGGCGAGTAGAGTAGAATCGAGCTTCTGCCGGAAAGAATGGTTTCTCCGGCGACTCTGTGTGTGTGTGTGAGAGCGAGCGAGCCAGAGAGAGAGAGAGAGAGAGAGAGAGAGAGAGAGAGTGAATCTGTGCTGCACTAAACTGTGACAGTGTGTCTTTGAGAGTATTTTTCACTGTCAAAAAGAGTTCCCATTTTCTATGTTTTTTTTCTTTTTCCTTTTTTGTATAAAATATATCAATTTTTTGAAATTATCAAATTCCCAATTTTTAAATTACATTTTTAACCTCTTCTTAGTCTATAAGGAAATAATTATATTCAGTTAAATTACATTTCTAACCTCTTGTTTTATGAGGATATATTAATATTTAACTATGATTCAAAAATTAAATTTTATTAGATACTCATTTGTTAAAAAAAAAATTTGGTAAGTTGGAGGAACAAAATTAATTACTTCATTTGAAAAAATAAAAATAAAAATCTAGTTTCAAACAATTTTCAAAATAAATCTAGTATTATTTATCATTCAATTTAAGCTTGAATAAGTTATATAATCTTCATTAAATCAACCTTGTTAACTATAAATCTTGCATATATATATATACACATATATACATATACACATATATTTTGTTGTAATGGATAGATTTTACAACTGAGTGGATGTAAATTTATACTCAAATTGTTATTACCATGTAATTTTGAAATATTTTTCTAAGTATTATAATGATCAAATTTAATATAAGATTATTTTGAGGCGTTTCGATAGGTTGGTATTGACTATAATGCCCCTAACTAAGGAAATATTTTAAATTAAAATTCAGCCCCAATTTAGGACAAAGTTATTGACCAAAATTGTTCTTGAATATTTTCATTTTTAGATAGCCTCAATTAAGTTTTTCGGCAAAATAATAATAATAATAATAATAATAATAAGATAATTGCATAATTATTTTTTGGACCCACTCCCAACGGTCGGATGATGATAAGGCAGTTTGAGTTTACTTGGGGAGTTAGGTTTACTAGGTTGGGATCAATGTTTAGTGGGGCCTATAAATTAAGTTTATAATAATTATTATTATATTTATTATTAATTGAAAAAAAAATAGTGAAATTTCTAAATATTTATAGTTAAGAATTTTAGCTCTTTCTCGTTAAAGACGAATTTGTTATGTACAGGTATTTTCAGAGTTTCAACAATAATAGATCGAAATATAGCGACCAACTTCTTTAAAGCAGCAGTATTACCAATTTCAAAAATCATTGAATTTCAAATATTTAAAACCCTTGAAACTATAACAAAAAATAATTCTGATGTAATAATTTTGCATATACAATGAGATATAATTCGAAGAATACTAAAAAGTTATTTTTTAACGGGACAGCTGTTAGCTAAGTCTATTCAAACAACACTGGTTTTTGACGAGTTCTTTGTCTTGATTAATTAAATATGGACGCACCATTTAACGAGTTCATTTATTTGGCTCATTATATTTGAAAAGGATTCATAAATTTCATTGATTTAAGTCATATATATATATATATATATATATATTAACATTTAATTTCTCAATATCAAAAACCTATTTATAAGAATCCATTTTCGAACATTTTTCATATAATTTATCACTCTTTTAACCAAATAGAGAGTTCGTACAATTTAAATTTCATTCAATCAAACTCAATTTAAATCAAAAGGCATTAGTTAGGGTTTTGGGGGATATTCAAGGAAAGGGCCAAAGGGTAAGTAAAACCATTAATGGCCAGATCATGGTGTTCATTACAACACTTTATATATTTGTCCTTTTGTTGGTATATAGATATAAATTGGAGGGCATATGTGGAAATTTGAAAAAAGAAAACTCCCCTTTTTGTAATAAATGATTCTTTGCTTTTGGTTTTGTACATATTGTAAAGGTGAATGCAATCAAGATCCAATTTAATTATTGTTATCGTCATCTATACTATTATAAAAAAAAAGTTATTTTTATTTTACAATTAAAGATTATTTATGTGATTTTAAAAAATTTATCCTTCAATTTTATGTAAAATAAATAGAGATATGTAAAACTGTGGCTAAAATTGAAAATTCAGACGAAATCGATTCAATTCGGATACCAAATTTTGATGTGTTAATTTTACCCTCGTAATTAGAAAAAGCATGCAATAAATAAGCAAATAAAAAGATCAATATTGTAATATTACATCCAATTTAAAAAAATCAATGTTGTCAACCCACAAACTACTTTCTCTAATTATAATTACTTGATTTTTTTGTTCCTTTTTGTGTTTATTCTTTATCATATAATTTTATTTCATATAATTATTTTATTTTTAAATTATTATGATTTAATAAATTATTTCAAGTAATTTTTAAAAAGTATTCTTATTAAAGAAATTTAATAATATATTTATATTTTCATCATGAAAAAAAAAATTAACTATTAAATTAAAAAAATATATTTTTTATATTTTACACACACATGTAAAGTATACGGTGTTGCTAGTTATTATTAAAGGCAAGATAAATTAATCACAATTATTGTTCTTTGTGGCCCCTTTAGTTTTTGCCTCTTTTTGTTCCCAAGTTGATGAGGACAGCACATAGTACTTGTAATTGTAGCACCTCCCATGTAGAGTCACACTGGCTTGATCGCTAAACGGACAAATAGACATAAAAATCTCCAAATCAACTTCAAAATCACCACACGGTTGAAACATGTACACTGTGATTTCGGTCCAATCGACACTTGATTTCTTTTCGATTAAGTCCTTATACTCTTGATATCTATACTGTTATAAAAACAAAGCTATTTTTGTCTCATCAATAATGGTTATTTATTTAATTTTATAAAATTTGTCATTCAATTTTATATAAAATCAGTACAGATATGTAAAATTGTGAGTAAAAATATATGTTTTTCAATGAAAAGTAACCCAAACTTGGTCATCGCGACAACCTCATTTGGTTAAATATACGAACAAATTGCTACAAATTTTGTGTATAATATCAAGAATTTTTGATGAACTCAAAACAATACATCTACCTAAACAATCAACCAAATACACTAAGTACCAAGGACCAACTATTATTAGAAGTAATGAAACTCACATAACACCTACTCCAGAATCTAATGCCATTTAATAAATCGCATTTTTCAAACACACTTAACTGGTACATTCCGAATTACGCGCTTTCATTACTGGATTTGTTTACGAGGAATTTATCTGATTTGTTTGGATCAACAAATTGATTAATTAATCTTAATGTCACATTAAGCGATGAGGATACAACGTGGCCAACTATACGCACACACACACACACACACACACGCACATATATATATATATATATATATATATATATATATATAAACACTAGTTGTTGAATCATTTTTATAATATGGGCGTTGTATATATTTGGTCACAAGTCACATGAAATAACCATCAGAAGAAAGGTAAACTATCCCTCTAAATAATGATATCTCACTTTACATTATTGATAGCTAGTGGGAGTAAAAGAAAGTAACACCTTTGGAACAACTTAGAACACATAAAGCATAATCAAGCAAGTGGATAGTAAAAAGAATAAGCCACGAGCTTCCCTTAATCAAATCAAATTTATTGAAGTTCTAATAGTGGGGTATTTTTTATACAAACTCTATAATTTTTAACTCATCATGTCGAGTTCAAATCAAATTTCAAATTTTACTAAACAAGAAAAATGTATTCAAACTTGGTATACCAAACACCACTAACTGAACTCAAACTTTCAATGATTGATATCAGATTAAGTATCAAGTAACTTAATTCAGGTTTAAGTCATTGCCACAACACAAATTGTCATGTTGAATACTACCCAAATAAATAGCACCTAATAAAATTGAATCTAAACACTTGGCCTGAATTGTACACATAAACCAAATGGTTCAAATTGCGCCACGTCATTAATTTACTTAGAAAAATATCATCATCAAAATATAATACAATTTGAACCGTTTGGTTCATACACGAACTCCAAACACCAAATTCGTACAAAAATTTTTAGATAACTAGCCTCAACACGAGACAAAATTCCAATAGTATCTAATTTCCAATGGTCCTATCAATAAACAATTATGACATGATTGAGGGAGATTCCTGGATTTCTTCCTCCTTAAGTACCCTTTATTGGGCACTTTAGTATAAAGTCCCTCTTTTGCAAAACCTACCCAATCAACTCTTGCTTTCTAGTTTCTACCCACTATAAAATGTAGAAATCAAAGCTTGAGCCGAGCATCACTCGAACCCACTCTTTGAGTTCTTAAGCTGACTTAGTTCATCTTACACTCCTATGCAGGCCCCACCCAACCCATACACCTAGTGGTTCAAATCTAACCATTAAATATATGGTTGGGACCCAAAAACCCAGACCATAGAAGAATTTTCAATCTTTTAAGGGTCAAATCTCCAACACAAATAACAAGTAACAATGACTAGATAATATAACTGTGGAAACATTTCAGTACCATCAAAAATTGCAGCCATGAAAAGTACTAAGTTTCAGTCAAATGATGATATCAACTTGATACAAACTGCTGTGACAGCAAAAACAAGGTTCAAATAGCATACAATCTACAGATGGAAATGGAAATTTAGATATGGAATTTCCAAGCTCTTCTAATGCGTATCGAATTTCATTATACTATTTCCTCTTACTAACTCGACTTTTCATTACATGTAAGTCACAAACTGCCAACAAATGTGACATTCAAAGACAAGATCACAGTTTTTTCTCAGTCGAAGCAGTAGGACTTAAAAGTATAAAAAGACTGTTCAATTTCTGAACAGCTCGTGTTTCTTACTGTTCTAGTCGGTCTTTTTATCAGGTTCGTCAATAGCTGCTAATCTTTCAACCAAGGGAGGATGCGAGTAGTGGTAAGCAGAATACCAAGGGTCGGTATTCATGGCTGATAAGTTCTCTTCCTGTATAAAACCAAGAAATTGTAAGTATATATAAATCTGGATATAAAGAATTACAAAATAGTTTTGGGACTTCAAGCCAAACTTAAATCTTGATGTCTCGAGCGAGTGAACCAACACGCGCGTGCGCGCGCGAGAGAGATAGAGAGAGAGAGCAGCATATGATAGCAGATGGAAGAGACTTCTATGAAATGTATTCTATTCAAATCTCAACTCCGAAAGACATAGGGAAAGAGTCATAGATTTTCACTAAACTGAAATTCACCAATTGACCCAAAAAAAAAAAGTACATTAATAAATAAATCACCTGCAGTTTGATAAGACCAGCTCGAAGAGGTGCAGCATACCCAAGCTTCTTGGCAAAAGCATCAGCCTTTGTGAAAGAAAAATTAATCAGATTTGAATAAAGAAAACACAAGTGTCCTACAATGAACTCAAATTCCAAACCACAGATTAATTAGGCAAATTTAAGAAGGCTACCTGGAACTCAAAAGCCCGGCTCACAAGATTAAGTAAAAAGCTCACAAGATGCTGGAGAGGTATCACAGTGTGCTGCAATAACCGACACAAAGTTAAACATGCTTATAGAACTGGGCATGCAAATCGACTGACAATTACAAAAAGAGAGCACTCCCAAATTTACACTTTAGTGATAATGAATAAGACTAAAAGAAATACCACGAACCGGTAAAATCCTTGGCGTCATTTGAAACCATAATCTTAGAACTTAATACCTGAAATAAGATAAGTCCAATAAGGACTGGCTGTGTATCAAACCCAAAACTCTGGAACAGGTCTTTAGAGTTCCTAACAAGAGTGTACCCTCCAAACTGCAAAAATGTAAGGATCTGCATTGCCAATTAAAACACAAGGTCAGCATGAGAATTATACATTTTCTAAACTTTCCGAGCTGTAACCATACTTGAATCATAAATGCTAGACAAATAGAACCACCAACTTGGCATTCTATGCCTGGTGTACAGAAACGGGACATTACTTCAAAATCTTACACAATCAAGTTCCTTGAATATCAAAAACTAAGGTATAGAGAAACCGAAAGCAACATGGGAAGCCATTCATGGAAGCAAGTAATCCATGACTAGGCCTGTCAATGGGTAGGGTTTTATCCTATCTGTACTCATTCATTCTTTACCCATATCCTACTTGTACCCTAAAATTTTAAAATCTACCCATACCCTACCCCTACCCATACTAGTACAAATGAATGGATTAGGGTACGGCATTACCCAATAGGTATTCACACTGCACACACATTTTTCACACGCACACACAAAAATGTGTGATTTTTCACACTGCACACACACACACACACACACACACACACATAAACTGCACACACACACATTTTTCACACACACACAAAAATGTGTGATTTTTCACACACAACACACACACACTGCGCACACATTTTTCACACACAAAAAAATGTGTAATTTTTCACACACGTGTGTGTGTGTGTGTGTGTGAAATGTGATTTTGAATGTGTGAAGTGTGCGTGTGAAAAATGTGTGTGCACGGGGTGCGTGAAAAATGTGTGATTTTTCACGTGTGATAATTCACACACACTTTTCACGTGTGATAATTCACACACACACGTGTGGGTGTGGGTGTGGGTGTGAAAAATGTGTGTGCAGTGTGTGTTAAAATTGTGTGCGCTTTGTGTGGGTGAATGTGTGTGTGTGTGTGTGCAGTGTGTGTAAATGCGCGTGTGTGCGTGTATGTGTTAATTGTGTGAGTGAACTTAAAAAAAAGGACATAATGTCACACAATGACAAAAAACAAATGATTGGGTAGGGTATGTAGACCCAATATACATACCCAATATGTCTCTATTTAAACACGATAGGATAGAGTATAGGGTATCCTTTTTACGCTATTTATTGGGTTTGGGTTAGGGTCAAGATAGGATAAAATCCTTACCCATTGACAGGCCTATTCATGACCATGCTTGTCCAGAACGACCATTTATGAAGCAAGTAATTCAGGGACCGCTCAAATATATTTTTTTTTCTTTTCTTTCCTTTTGTAAAAAAAGTCATAGAAACAAAAGACTGCACCAACGTCCAAAACACACACACACACACACACAAAAGGCCAAGAAAATTGTGTCAAGTAATATTTAAACAAAGACAATACAATAATGAAGCTATATATAGAAACACCAACTCTTCATCATCTTAATGTTTAAAAAAACTGTTTGAACCCCATACAGCAGGCGTTAAATATCACACCAGGGTTTCTAGTACAGTGGTTCCCACTTGAGTGCAGTTTGATCTATCAATTTTACATAATTGGAAGTAACCAATTAGGTTTAGGAATTATGACGAATCCTAGAAACTGAGCATTGATCTGATTGGAGAATCATTAAAGGGTAGAATCAATAGAAAACCAAAGTGTAACTGCAACAGGTAATCAAGTTCATAGTTCCTCATATAGAAATATTGACTCCAGATATACGGTAATATGGAGGAAGAAAAATTGTCTCAAACACTGACATTTTGAAGAGGGGAACCATCATGTTGATTATACATGTCTTCTGAACAACATACAGCAAAAGCAGGCTAAGTTTTCTGATAGTTCTTATCATTTTCCCATGACAGATAATAGATGCAATGATTATGGAGGATTAATCACCCCCCATTGAGCATGCATCTTAAATACTCATCCACAAAAACACTAATACAGACTTCATCTAGAACAGCTGAGATACCTGAACTGCAATAAAGGAGTACATTGTATGATTAAGCTTCCAGTGACCCAGTTCATGGGCAATAACAGCGACAACTTCTTCTTCATTCTTGCACTACATTTAATATTTTAGGTGAGTTGTCAAAAAAATGCATAGTAACTCTATAGCACAGAAATAATGAAGATTAATGAATGGAAAAAGACATAAAAGAAAAGGAATGCCGCAGTAAAGTGCAATCATGCATATACATTACCAATACTGCCGAATGAAAGCATCAGATAACTTTTTCCGATAGATACTTGACACCGAGCAATAAAAATCTATTGAGATTAAAGAAATCAGGTAAAATAGTAATTCATAAATGAAAACCCATACCTGCTGTATCAATGTGTCATAAAGGACAATTCTTTTGTTCTTAAAAAATCCATACATGTATGCCTGCAGAAAATGTTGGCATAAGATCAGTCCTCGTGATCAGAGAAAGGGTGTGACCGAAAAAGGGGGAAAAGTGACTCAAATTGTGACATCAAAGAGAAAATTATGCTACAAGCAATTAAGAACCACAGGATGTTCGGCGCGCTTTTTAGTAAGCCTAGTAGGCTAGTGCATTATTTCAACCTCATTTTATACTTTTATATAGCCCTCTCGCATGCCATCAGATGATGGAATGAGTTTAAGATCTATTAAGCAAATTATTTTGCAAAAATTATTGGATAACCAGAACCTTTTACTTCATGCCCTCCTTCCCTAAACCAAAGGAAAAAATATGAACAAAACTGAACATAGAGGGGATAGAAAATAGAAATCATAAGAGTATGAGGTTTCAACAACTATGCACAACCTGAAATACCACTTTACGCTTTAAGGAAATCATAGCTGTGTAAAGATCGGAGGATATATTTCAAAAGGTCCGTAATTCACATAAGAAAAGACAGCAGGTTCAAGAAAACAAAAAATAAATGGGAAACAATAGCATACTCACATTGCTATGGCTCGACCTTGTTGATCCATCAACAACAAACAACTTCTTCAAAGGGAACTTGAGAGATGAAGCAAGATTCTCAATTTTGGTCCTAAGTTCTCCTTCAGGAAGCTGCATTTTATCAAAAATTTTTGGAGGGGGGAAAAAAGGGTGTCAAAAAGCATGAATATGGAAAAGCTATATAATTGCATATTAATTTTCTGGGAACTACTGACTACTTACAGGAGTGAACTTGTTGAACAGTGGGGCTATCAGAACTGGGTAAATGGTCATCATTACAAGAGACACAATAAGCATAAATGCCCAGAGATATATGGCCAAGTATGGACCTCCTTTCTGCATTCAAACGCTTATCTATGTAAATTCATACAGTTCAATACATGGTTATTCTTGCAGAAATCTCTCAGGGAGAAATAGAGAGAGAGTACATTCCAATGCATAAAGAAGACGAATCAACAAATAAAAATCTACAAATGCAGCACGAAAATTGTGGTTGTCCTTGAATATTTGCCATTCCTCAAAAATTATCATGTACAAATAGAAGTTACCTGAACAATAACAATGATAGCCGCCACAATAGGTGGACCAATCACTATTGCTAAGGCAATTCCTTTGATCATGTCCCTAAAGAATAACCATATGGTTTGCTGCAAATAGATTAGAGGAGTTAATGAACAGGGATGTAAGGCGAAAAGAAACGAAATTACAGGGGAATTGGATGAGAGATGAAGGAAATCTCATTAACCTAACATGTAAAAATATGATCAGGTGTTCAAAGTTACCCACCTTGTTAAAACCATGACGAGCCTCAATGACAAAAGTGGAGTATAAAGAAAACGGCAAGTCAGTTATCTGCAAAAGAGTTTCAAAACAAATAATTAGAGAAAAGCATGAGAATGCGACAGGTTCTGTCAAGGTAGAGCAAACACAAGTCATAAAATAGTGATGGATTACTATTGAAAACAACCAATAAGCCTTTTGTTTATCTTCCATAGCAAATAAAAGGAACTCATTTATGCACCTGTGACCAAAACATAACACCCGCTAAAAATGCTAGCGTGTGTAAGATCTCATTTCCTGCATTGAGGCCAGCATATGCCACAAACTCTCCAGACCTCTGCAATTACAAGAAACAAGAAAGTATAAAAATAAGAAACAAGTAAGTCAACAGTAAGAGTGAAGCCAATAATGAAATCCAGGTTTAAAGGGACTCACCATCCAAAACCAGGGCAGTATGCGAAAGTACAAAATTGCAGAGTCCATAAGTATGGTTACAAATTCGTGCACAAAATGGAAATGGCTGAGAGAAATAGAAGAACAGTAACCAAGACACAGTTGGTTAATTAAAAAGATGTTCAAATGATGTCATAAGTGTTAATGCAAAAAGTATATGACAGCTAGAACCTTTTGTCAAGACTATAAGCACGGGACTTTTCAAACTTTTCTTGACTGATTACTCCTATCAATGGCTTTGGAAGATTTGGCAACCTTAGAGCAGTGTGTTGCCGCAGATCAAGATAAGTCTCAAAAACATACACCAGTATCATAAAACCTGAACCATATAGAATCCAAATTAGGCACAAAAAGCACAAGTGCCAAATTATGGCAGTGTGTTTGCCAGAGGCAGCTGTGTTGTCACTGGAAAGAAACTTATTGGAACATGAAACAAAAGAGAGGACTTCCCCAAAATAAAGGACATTAACATTATTATCTTGAAGCAAAACCAATTCAAATATTCAGTTAATGTGCTGCTCAGACAGAGGCATTCACATACCTAGTGGAAGGGGAAACTTTCATAAACAACACCCATATTCATCATTTATTTCATAGTGACACGCTTCACCAATAATAGCCATAATTTCTAGGTCATGAATAAATTCGTAGGCATTCCAAACTGACAGAAATGAGAAAACGCTGACAGAAATGAGAAAACGCTATCTAATAAAAATCATTCCAAAACCAACTTGAGTCAACAAAAAGACATAATTCACAATCTAATTGCAACAGCAATTAATACAACCGATTCAAAAACCGTAATACCAATTCTTCGTGTGTAATCAAGAAACAGCCTATAAGAAGAAAACTGAAGAAACACTGAAAATTATTACTCTAATCAAAAAGGAAAATAACTAAATGCGGAAAACTTGAATTGCAATACACATAGAAAAGCCAGCAACTCATTCAGTCTATAGCAAACAACACAGCCAAAATAGACCGCAACAGAAAGGCCAATCATATGCACGAAACAGAAACACAAACAGATGAAAGGCACACTAACAACTAACTCCAATCCCCCAATACTACATAAATGAATCAATGGCACCCCAAGCTCGAAACAAAAACCCCACTCCACTTCCAGCTCAGAAAGTACACCAAAATCCACACGAATTAACAAAAAAACGTGAAATTAACAATCCAACAGTAATATCAATCCGACACAACACATTCAAAAACCCTAACACCCATCCCAAGCACGCAATCACAACGAACACCAAAAAAAATCCAAAAAAATTAAAAAAAAATCTCTAGATCCTGAAAACTGAATCGCATCAAAAATACAAAAATCCGTGAAAGTTTTCATCATTCAATAAATGGAACAGCCAAAAAAAAAGTAAAAATAGAATTCAACCATATCCATGTATGTACGATAATTATACACTGATATATATATATGTAAAAACACATATAAATACGTATAAATATACGGATGAGATACGTACCAACGACGGCCTCCATGTACGGAAACGCCATGACGGATAGAGAGGGGAGGGGTTTTTCCTCTGCAAAATGGGATTTTTAGAGGGCAAGTGTTCAAAAAGAGAATTTATAGTTGGGGAAAATATAAGCTGGAATGAAGTCACGGGTTCGGGTCATTTTTTTCTGTGTGTTCACGGGCCGGGTTAACCCATTTTGCATTGAGCAAAAAATAAGATTAAAAAAAAAATATTGAAATTTTAAAAGTTTTATTCATCCTTTGATGAGATGAAAAATAATTATGAAAAATATTCAATAATCAAACACATGTAATAATTAATAAATATATTCCATAATTATATATATATATATATATCTATTCGAAATAATGGATCCATTTGGATAAGCTTTAAAAATGTGTTTCTCAAACCATATTTTTTATTTTTTATTAAAAAAAATAGTTTTGCGTACGGATGCAGTAATTAAAAATGTCCTAAAATGTGCTTTTATTTAAAAATATTTTTGATAGGTTCTGTAAAGAAAACATATTTTTTTTTTTCTGACTTCTACTTTTTAAAAACAAAAAAATCAATCCAAATATCTTTTTTTTTTTTGCCGACGTATTTTTTTATCAAAAAAAAAGTGTTTTTCTTCTTTTAAAAAAATCCATACAAGTGGGTTGATAAAATGTATATTTGTGCATTTTTCTTGCTAAAATTGGACATTCAAAACATAAAACATAGGAAATATTTTGTATAGAAATTGTATTTAAATTAGGACACTTAGGTTCTTACTTGATTTTTCTATTATCCATTGTATTTTCTTTAAATATTTATCTATGTCATGTAACATATATTGTTTGAATCAATTAAAAAAAAGGGGTAAAATTGACACTAATGTAATTTAGATTATATCAATAATAATATTAAATAGCACTCTCTATTATTTATGGCTACATCATATGCCATTTAAGTTATTTTTACACCCTGAGAACACCTCATTTGCTTTAAATTATACTAAGTTTCTGTTTTAATGAACGAATCAAAGAAATTTCTCTATTTTATAGATTAATATCTCATATCATCTCATTTATCAAACTTACAGATAAAATGTAAATAAAAAAAAATATTTTTAAATATGTATTTTTAATTAAAAATCAAGTTCACTTTGAGGCTATTTTTATGAACTTTTTTGAAATTATTAGAAATAGGGCTGTCAATATTGGAGCAGATTTCACCTAGCCCGATCCAAAATTTAGCATATTCGACCGACTAAAATATTTGATGAATCAAATCTGATTATAAATATTCGTAATTTGAAATAGGCGGATCGAATATGGAATCAAACTACCCGATCTATTAAATATCCAAATCTGAATTTTAATAATATATTTGATTACATTATGCATATAATATTAGCAAAAACGCTTAAATAAAATGTGATATATATGTCATTATAATTAATAATATACTTATCATTATTTTCCTATATTTATTTTTAACAAAATAACGTATAATTTTTCATGCATATTCTAAAATCTTGTTCTACTTTGTTTAATTATAATCTTTAAATAATGGATTATTTTTTTTAATTGAGTACTTGATTTTAAAATTCAAATTGTTTTCAATTGTTATCTGGTCGGAATATTTTCATTGAGTTTTTAATTTTTATGGAATTCAAGCTCAATAACAATATATATAAATCCTATAGAGTCGGATTCGAATATTGAAAATGCTAATCGAGTTGGATTCGAATTATCAAAATTCAACCCCAATCTGACCTATTGACAGCCCTAAATTCAGAAATGTCAATGGAGTTTCACAAGGACCAAAGGCCTTGGGCCACCATGGAGTTCGAGCAATCACAACTTCCGTGCCAATTAACTGGGTCGAAATTTAGTATTGGTTACAATCAAGTTTTCTTTTTTAAATTTTTTTTTTGTTTTATTTTATAGGAAACAATTTATTACATATCAATCAATTATATTAATATCAATACTTTCGAGTGAAGCTCAACGAATGCATTTCGGTTATTTATCACGCGTATGTGGGTTTCTTTATGTATTAATAGTCTTTATTCAATGATTGTTGAAAAAAAGATGTTATATGGTGTAATTATCGATTTATATCAATCAATAAATAAATGAATAACTTTCACTCCAAAATTCAATTGAGTCTCCAAGATATATCTAAAAAAATAATTTATTTTACAATTAAAACCACATTAAAAAAACACATACTTAATTCAAAACTACCACCTATTCATAAATCCCAATTTTGAATTTCGAGGTGTTATATACATTATTTGTTCACAAATCGTTAATAGTTGATTCTAAATACTTACTAATATTATGTAACGCCACATTACACCCCAAGTACATGATATAAATTACATATTAAAATGCCAGTGATTAATGCGATTGTGACATCAAATATAATTTCAAAGTTGATATTACGTTACATTTAAAAAAAAATATCGCAATTATACATTAATCGCAACATTGTGCAGAGAAGAGGGTCACTTGCGTATTCAATTACACAACACTCTTAATTAATATCTCAAAATTTAAAAAATATTATAGTATTCACTTATATCGACAATTTATGAGTTTCAACAGACAATTTATTGCAGTTGTGTAAATATTATTAGATGTATCATTCAATGCATCAAACCTTGACTAGGATGGATAGTGAATGTGACTGCAAGCATATTCATGGGTTTGGCAAACACACACGTACATATTGAATTTGGTCCCCATCAGTTCCATTTACATCCCAATTGTTCTTTGCCCCATAAAGTGCTCAAACAAAGGGTACAATATTTGTATAGCAATTGGGCAACCTTTGTAGTCAAACTTGGTCTTGAATACAATGTGTTGAAATTCACTATTAGAATGGTCTAATATTGCCACAAGGCTCGTAGCTCAATGATGGATGTTCAAGTCTAATAATATTGAAGTTCGTTTGAATCCTTTCTTTTTTTCTTTTTGGTGAGTGTGTGTGTGCACGCGCACGAGCATGTATTGTACCAATTGATATTTTTTAAGTGTTTTAAGTTAATTGTATTTTTTAAAAAAAGCGGTCCAATATTCTCATTTATCCTTTGGGTGGGGGTGGGTGGGGGTGCCTAACTTTGGCCAAACCCTTTTAAATAATTTTTTTTAGATTATTATTATTATTACTAGCAGAAATTTCGTGACAATGCATGGGTCTACAATAGCTATATAAATTAAATTTATAACAACTCTTAATTAAATTAATATATATATACATATAATTATATTGAGTATTATATTGAAAAAAAAAATATATAGTTTGAATCATGGTTTTAATTTATCAATATTTAAATATGCTACTCAATAGGATTCTTTTAAGTAGTAGTAGTAGTAGTAGTAGTAATAATAATAATAATAATAATAGATTGGCATTTATTTAAGTGATGATACCATAATCTTATCCTATATTGGAAAGAGTTTAGGAACTTCATAAAGTTTATAAGGTACAACCCCCCCTCATCATATGATTCATTAAAGTTTTCATAGTGATCATCACTCTAATAATCAAACAATACATGATGATCTTCATCAAGAAGTTGGTAACTCTGACTACCCCATCATTCTCACCCTCCCCATCCTTGCCCCCCTTATTATCACTCTCCCCATGACTGCCCCCTTCATTGCCCCCATCACTACACCACTCACCCTCACTGCCCCCCTCACTACCCCATTCAGCCTCATTGCCCATTCTCTCATCACTTTTCCCCTCCCTCATAATGACCTACTTTGTCATCATACACATCAAATTTATCACATCACTATTCCTATCAAACATAACCAACACATCACAATCATTACGTATTGCTATTTTTTTATTAGACCCATACACACTACTAGTCATTAATCACATTATCTTATCCTAAGTTAAATAGACCCTTCACATCATCAATGAAATCTTTATAATTGTACATATCTCTATCAATGTTACATAATGACTCACATTTTTCACCATAATGAACTACTGTATAGTACACTTTATCCATAACCTACCAAAGAAAAACATAATAATAATAATTAGGGCAAAGACAAGATGCAACAAATTACAAAGAAAAAGTAAAACAACGAAAAAACACTACTTCAAAAAACTTGGACTCTTAAAATTGGGGGTTTTGTACAAAAATTTCCCAAAAAAAAAAAACATCACCACATCTCAAATACAAAAAGCCATCGTATTATTTACTTAAAAAAACACCCTAAATCTTCAAAAACTAGGGCACCAAATTATACACCTATCACTTTCAAAGTTCAAGAAAACATCACACTCACGAATAAATCACACAAACATGCTAAGAATTTCGAAAAAGAAGCCAAATTTTTTTTTCACAAAAATTCCCTACCTTGGAAATAAAGAACAAAAATGAAAAGACTCACCCCCAAAATTAGTCGAAGTACTGTTGGAGCACCTTCTTGCCGTTCAGCTACACGTCACCAGCGTTCAAACGCCGACTTTACCACCAAATCAAAAGGAAAGTCAAGGGGTTTAGGGTTTTCTAACAAGTTCGTTCCTCTCCTCTCTCTCTCTCTCTCTCTTTCTTTGTTGAAACGAGGGCCAAACTAAGGCCCCTTACCAAAAATGTCACCAATGGGTAATTCGGTCATTTCAACCATTCTACTATTTTTCCATATTTTTAATTAAAAAAATTCAAGCGGGCAAAATAGACATTACATTGATTCCGTCTATTTTACAAATAGGCCCACGAAACACAGGGGGTATTGGTAATAATCGATACAAGAAGGTGTGATTTGTAATTACGCCTAAACTCAAGGGTGGTGGGAGTAATTATCCCAATTTTTTAGATACACCTATGTGGTATCCCATAATACACACACACACACACACACACACACACATATATATATATATATATATATATTTGTGTTTTCGTAATAAACCGCACAAAATCCACATACATAAATGATCAAAATGTATGGGGATATTTGTTCTTCACTTTGCTCTTTTCAGATTTGGACCACAAAACCACTTGTTCATGGTTAAGGGGATTTTTTTTTTTTTTTTGTTTGGAAGCAAAATATATATAGTTGTTAACCGGTGAAAGTGCCAAAATTTTACGCTTCATTCGTTCAATATATATTCTAATGGTAAAGTACAAACACAATAAAACTATTCGTTCAATTTTTAGATTTGTTCTAGATGCAAAAACATCAAATCTTGAAAATTAAATTATATAAATAACTTTTACTTGACAAGTTTTAAGTCATTAATTCTCTTATATATATATATATATATATATATATATCAATCATGTAACAAGTGTATACCTACACTTGTGATTAGTTTCGATATGATCGAACCTGATTTCGGCTAGAATTTTCCATGTCACAAAATTCTTCACCACCACCCACCAAGCATGGAGCATGTCAAGTTCATATCGAGCTTCAATTTACGTGTATTTTTTAAAAAAATTTAAATTTTACACCCCCAAAAAATCATAAAAGTACTTTTTAATATTTTATAAAAATTGACTTTGCCCCCCAAACCAAAAATTCTAACACACATCACATTCTTTCTTCATTAAATTAAAAGGAGAAAAAAATCCATAAATTAAAAAAATAAAAGAGAATGTGTGACAATTAGTCGAATTAAAGGGCAAACCGGTGGAGACACACGAAAACCACGCGAAACGTGAATTTTGGATTCACAAAAACACACGTCCATTTCAATAGTAATAAACGTACTCAAACTTAATACCTGTAATAGTACCCCCAAACTCACTATTTTTGAATACTGAATCAGTAATATGTGTTCAATTATGATATACATGTGATCATAAAAGTAATCATTAATGTCATTGGGGTTATAATCAAATAGTAAAGGTTTGAACATGCATTATTGAAATTCTGAGTTCGAGCCTGTTTGTTCTCTTCCCTTCTTTTCTGGGTGAGTGTGTGTACGTGTATGACGTTTCGATTGACATTTATAGAGTGTCCTGAGTTGATTATATAAAATAAATAAAGCTATTCATTAATAATAGTCCGAAAAATAAATTGCGAGACCTTTTTAAATACTATTCAAGGTTCCAAGTGATGTACAAATTAGTCGCATGGTCCATGCAACTGAAGAGGACCAAATTAAACCATCCATGTGGCCAACATTTTGACCCCAATTAAAAAAAAATGTCAACTTTGTTTTCATTTTCAGTCCAATTTTTTTTTTCTTGAAAATTGTCAATTTCTTTTCATTCTTCAATCCTATTTTTGTTTCATTTTGTACGAAACATTATAGATTCAATTAAAGTTTGCCATGTAATTAATAAATTTGTCTGAGTTTGATCAAATTAAAGTTAATTATATATATATATATATAGATAGATATATATTTGTCATCACAATATCCATTATTATTATTAATTATTATTATTATTATGTAAAATTAGTGATACATACATAGTAATAATTTACCATAATAAAAAGTTAGTAGTAACAATCAGTACTATAATAATGCATCTCCTTTATTTACAAATCAATATACTATAAATTTAGCTTATTTGATCGATTTCGTGTATAATAAATTCGTTAGTAAATGTCTTGCAGTTGGTTATTTCTTTAGGTCTGTTTACCCTGAATTCTGTTACAGATCCATAACAGATACTATAAATTTTTGACAAAATCTCTCTGTTACAAATCTTTCACTATTGAATGAAGTGCTTTCTTATACTGATCATGAATGATTACACCTAAAATTATTGTTATTGACATTCTAATGAAACTATTATAAAAAATAAAGGGACATTCTAATGAAATATTTATAATGACAAGTTAGTGTGAATTTCGATTTCTCTCCAATTTTCATTTTGCACCGAACGAGCCGATGTATATTTAATAATATTTTGTGGTCAAGATGCAATCGGTATGTTTTTTTTTTTTGAGGAATCAAGATGCAATCCAATTGTTGCGCAATTTTAAAACAAAAAATTAAAAGAAAATCAATATTGATATTTGTTTGATTAATTATCATTAGACTGTATTTTAGTTATACAACACCTATCCAGATACACGTAGTAGATCGTTGATCAGTGCAAATAATGTGTGTGTGTGTGTGTGAGAGAGAGAGAGAGAGTGCAAATCGAAAATTGGAGAGATCCAGCCTAAATGCCCAATCCATTAGTGTGTGTGGGTGTGGGTGTGGGTGTTTTCGTGTGTGCGCGTGAGAGAGAGAGAGAGAGAGAGAGAGAGAGAGAGAGAGAGAAAGAAGGCTTTAGCATGCTTCTTGCTGAACATTGAAGTCCACTAGCTGGTGACACATTTAGCATGTCATGTTCATACCCCCTATATATATATCTCTTCACATTCCCCTAACATTCTCCCTCATCATTCATAAACATTTTATACATTCCTCCTCTCCACACACACACGCCCGCACACATATACATACATATACATATATACATATATATGTATTACCAATCCCTAGCAAGAAAGAGAAGAGAACTAATTCAAAACGAGAGAGAGAAGGGAGAGAGAGAGTATACAAGCAATGGACACACAAAGGTCACCAACACCACCGTCCGACGGCGGCGCCACCACCACCCGGGAGGCGATAATGGCTGTTGTGACGGCGGTGTTGGCCGGATACCTCTTATTATTGGTGATGATGCCAACAAATCTATACAGACTCACTTGGCTGCCGGAGCTCCGGGCACAAACCACCTCCACTTACTTTGGAATTACCCAAGGTTTGAATAGTTAGTTATCATGTAACATATATATATATATATATATATATATATATATATATGTGCATATTAGTAAGTGTACAAGTTTAGTTCACTTTCACTTGATGTATATTTATGAGATAAAATACACAATAAAGTATATGACTTTTCTTCATTATTCACTACAGGATTAACACATACTGTCATACCATTTAGTGATGAACCGATACACTATAGATCGATTTAGTTTCTGTGACGAATTTAGTTTATGATAATTATGTTTCTAATTAATACCTTGTTAGTGATTTTTTTTTAGTTTTAATGGTTTTACTTACATTACACTATATCACTAATCCATCACAAACAACTTAATTAAATTTGTGATAAAATCTCTTCGTTACAAAATTTTCGTTAGTGAATGGAGTGTTTTTCTTATAGCAGTTCTCCCATTTTCCACATTTTAATTCACTCTTTGTATATATCTCTCTCCAATTTACTTATAAATTTATGTACTTATTTAAACAATAATATTGAACATATATGTATATATATATATATATATCATCATCATCATCATCATCATCATCATCGGTGCATTTTCTGCAACACTCCATTGTGGTGATCTTATATAGTTGTATGTTTAATTAATGTTTGATGAAATAATTTTAATTCAAGAAATTTAAAAAGTAAACAAAAAAAAGTATATAATAATCACAAACTATATAATATAATTGCACTTTCCATCACTAAACCACAATTTATATCGCATTTATCTTCTTAAATTAAAACATAATAAATCAGTTCATTTATAATAAAAAAAAATGTACCAAAATTTATGTGTCGTATTATTACATTTTTTCTATAGCCTAAAGAGGTAAACTCAATGAAAGATGTAATTAATTTTTATATTTCGTTAATATATATGGATAAATACATCATTTTAATTCAATTTATCTTGATTTAAATAAGAAGAAATATTAATTGAATGGGTGCATTTACTCGTATTTATTTACTTCAATTTTTTTATTATTATTTTTTTTTACAGGGGCAACATATTTGGTCTTCACTTTCCCGGTTCTGTTAATTGCCGTCTTGAGTTGTGTGTATCTCCACTTAGGGAAAAAATCAAGGAAAAATAATCACAATAAAGGGTACACCAAGCTAAATTATTTAAGATATATAGCTGTAATTATAGACTTTATTATATTTTATGATTATATTTATCTAGGCTTTGCTTATTTCTTAAAAAATTATTTATTTTTTTGAACATTTTAAAGCCACATTGAAATATTAATTAGACTATTTTTGTCAAAAAAAAAAAAAAAAGAGTTGAAATTGAAAGCACTTCAAATTCGTCTACTTTGAGTCTTCTACACCTGCAAACAAATCAATCGTAGATTCCGATAGTAGACAAGATAGTTGGAAATCAGCAAAGATAACTCTTTTTAAAAAGAGAGGGTAAAAAAACAGACAGAATCCCCTGCCCTATATTGTACATATACAACACATGTAAATTTTAAAGATTTACTTAATGGCAGAAAAGAGATTTCTGTTAATTGTATTTTTTTTCCATTATCTAATTTGGTAAGTAAATCTTTTTTCTGCGGTTAAGTAAATCTTCAAAATTTACACGTATCATACATCTAGAATGTGGGACAGGAGATGAGACACTATTATGGGACAAGAGATCTTATCCGTGAAAAAAAAGTCATTTTTCTGATATTTTTTCAACTAGTTTTTAAGTGCTCTAAATAGATTAAACAAGACTAGATGTTTTTTTTTAGATATTTATGAATTGGTTAAGTGTTCACCATGAAGAATTTAAGTGGTTTTCAACAAATTCTTTTTCTAAAGAAAATTAAGGAAAAATACTAAAAATACTTATTAAATTTCAATTTATTTCATATTTATTATATATATAACTCCTCTCTCTCTCTCACAGAGTGAGTGGAGAGCATCGGTTGGCAATATGGAAGAGGCCAGTGATCATCAAAGGACTTGGAATAGTCTCTCGAATTGAGCTAGCTTTTTTCCTCATGTTTATAGCTCTTCTTGTTTGGAATTTTGCCACATATTTGAGCATCAGTTTTCCCAAAATTACCCCTCAGTCAGCAGCAAAAACTGGAGAAAAAGTGTAAGAATATTATATATATATGTACGTATATATTATAATCTTCTTTTTTTCCCCCCTAATAATTCATAAATTTCAGTAAAAACACCCTAGTTTATAATTCAGTTTGTTTACTAATGTTATTTTATTTTATTTTTGTAATTAAAGAAGTTAAAATGGCGAGTTTCGATCACTACAAGACAAATGAGTAAATTAGGAACAATATAAAAAGTGATAATGAAAAAAGTATCGTTAATTATATGTATTTAATGACAATAAAATTATTTTGTCACAAAATATGGTTTTGACAATATCAATGGTAACAATATAGTGTAAACAGTTGACATGCAATATTAATAATTAGTGACACACCTATGGTGACAATTTAGTGACAATGTAATCTAGTCACAAAATCCTAATAAATATTTTTGTTGTCACGTGTGTTACTAATTGTTAATAGTTGTCATTAAAATATTAATTCTTGTTATCAGTAAGTGCATATTATGACAAAATAAAAGTTATTGTCACTAAAAAAATCTTAATTCGTGACAAAATAGGATGTGTTGTCACTTAATACAATTATTGGTGACAAATTTTATATTACCACTTTTAAATCTTATCACTAATATTATTTTTTTTCTTGTAGTTGATTAAGTCATTAAATGATTGTATTTTGCATTTTCCAATATATAAGGAAAAAAATGAAAAATTCTAATTTTCTTTGGAGCTACGAAACTATGTAAATTGTTTGACGAGATCATTTTAAGCTGTCAATTCAAAACTATGTATTTTTTTTTAAAATTTATGTCACTTTTTTTAGTGAAAAGTTTAATTTATTTATATCTCTCTCTCTTTTAATATCAAATTAAGTCTTAATTTTAAATTGTAGAGCAAATATATATATATATATATATATATATCTATATATATAATTTACCACTCATAAATCATATAGAAACATGAGTAGGTGAGAAATTAACTTTTATCTTGAGGGACAAAATTAAATTCTTATAAATATGATAGACAAAAACAAAAATTTTAGTAACAAAATTAAAAAATATATATAAAATATGATTTGGTTAAACATCGACAAGATAACTATACCCTTACCGGCCCTCCTTACTCCATCATTATATAAATTGTTATAAACGCCGTCACTTATTTCAATAGTAATTAGTACCAAATTACCAAAAATAGTTATGTAAAGTAAATCACAATCATCTCAATAATGATGTTTGTGGCCTTTTGGCTTAACTAACGTGTACCCATTTTTAGAAGCATAGAGAATTTAGCAACATAGTTTGAATCCTGATAATGTACGTATGTCCGTGGCTCTTTGGATTAACTGATATGTACCCATATGTGTAGAGTTTAGCGCCGGAGTTCGGAATCCTCATAGTGTGCGTTTGTTCGTAGCCCTTTAACTTAATTGACATGTACTTGTCTTTAGAGGCTTGGAGAATTTAGCGTTAGAGTTCGAATCCTGATAGTGAGTGTGTGTGTGTGTGTGTGTGTGTGTGTGTGTTCATTGTATATGTGTGTGTGTATGAAACATAACATTGTGATTAATTATATAATTATATGAGATCAACGGTGGTGGCAGGTGGGAAGCAAAGCTGGAGACGGCGGCGCTCCGCCTCGGACTCATCGGAAACATAGCCCTGACCTTTCTGTTTTTCCCGGTGACACGTGGCTCGTCGGTGCTCGCACTTTTTGGGCTGACCTCTGAGGCCAGTGTCAAGTACCACATATGGCTGGGCCACATTGTTATGGCCCTATTCACAGCCCATGGCCTTGGTTACATCATCTATTGGGTTGCCACTCATGAATCATCAGAGGTACATTGTGTGTGTGTGTGTGTAAATATTATTAATTTTTGTTTTACTCACTTAATTTTTTCAACTATTGATAAGTTGTCAAACGAATAGCTAAACATATAAACCAATATATCCCATAGATATGTATGTGAAAATGGATGTTAAACTAATTGAATACTTAAGGAGCTCATTTGAATGGATAATTTTTTAGAAAATAAACACTTATTTTTTGAAAACAAAAAAGCACAATGCTAAAAAAAAGTCGTGGTTTGTTGATTTTTTTTTTTGAAAAATAGAAGCCATAAAGGAAAGATATAAATAACTTTTTTCTGAAAGCTATTCAAAGTAATTTTTTTTTTAAAAAGTACATTTTTAAGTAATTTTAAATTATTGCATCTAAATACAAAATTGCATGACTTAATCAAAAATGAAAAAAGCTCTATTATAAAAAAGTACAATTACCTTTTTTTTTTAGCCTATACAAACGGGCTCTAATTCCTGTATTTGTATCCACTTTAAATGGATGCGAATAATATCTCATATAATGATATAAACAAGTACGAATATCAGTGTTTGTTGAATTTTGTCCCAAATCTTATAAAGAAGACTACTACGCCAACATTTGTACACATTTTTGTCACAATTGTATATATGATTTCATTTCCTAACAAAATTCATATCCTTTCTTTTGATTAATTTGCTTCAAATTTTTCAGATGCTTAAATGGGAGAGAACTGGGGTGTCCAATGTAGCAGGGGAGATGTCTTTACTAGCAGGATTAGTCCTTTGGGCAACAACATTTCCTAGTATTAGGAGAAACATGTTTGAGCTCTTCTTTTACACTCATCACATGTACATTCTATTTGTGATCTTCTTTGTGCTTCATGTTGGCATTAGCTATGCCTGTATTATGCTCCCGGGGTTCTTCCTCTTCGCAATCGATCGATACCTCAGGTTCTTGCAATCGAGACGAGGCATTCGCCTCGTGTCGGCTAGGGTTCTGCCTTGTCGAACTGTCGAGCTCAACTTCTCCAAGAGCAAAGGTACGACGGTAGTCTATAATTACTACAAAAATGCATTCTCCTCAGTCACATATCAATATATTATAAATTTAGTTTATGTGAAGGATTTCATCTATAGTAATTTTAAATAGTATATGTTTTATCATTGATTGTTTCTTTAGTTTTATGTACATTAAATTTTGTTACTAATCTATCACGGATACATTAAATCTGTGATAAAATCTTCCTATCACAAATTTCCCATTAGTAAGGGGGTACTTTCTTATAATGGATGTATCGGGAGCTTGAAAAATTGTTTGTGTCTGAGAAGTGTTTGACACTCATGTGCATGTTTGATGATCCGGTAATTGTATGAAAAATCCCTTGCCTTTTCAATAATTACCAGTCCCTTCATTTTATAAAGAGTATCAAGTTGTGGGGGGCATGGTAATTTTTGAAAAAAGTAGGGGATTTTTTGTAATTTCCATAAAATTTAGGGGGTGCTAGGTGTAATTTATCCTAATTAAATAAACATAAATTATGGATATGTATCTTTACATTAATACCTATACATGATATATCAAAATTGACTATGCACTATTACGTCAGAGTTACGTCATGGTTGAAAAATTAACAAATTATTGTGTCACTATGTCTGTATAATTTCGTATTTGCATATATGATCGTGCTTGTGCCTGTGTCTGTGCACCATATTATAGTAAACGTTCGTCTCGTACACTATTCATCCCAATTGATCCATGTATGTTCTGATTAATCTTATTGTACAGGTTTAATTTACGCTCCAACTAGCATCATGTTCATGAATGTGCCAAGCATTTCAAAATTACAATGGCACCCTTTTACCATTAGTTCCAATAGTAATTTGGAGAGTGATAAGCTAAGTGTGATCATCAAAGGGGAAGGAAGTTGGTCTAACAAGCTCTACCAGTTGCTTGCTTCCCCTTCTTCCGTCGATCGCCTAGATGTTTCGATCGAAGGGCCTTACGGACCGGCTTCGACTGATTTTCTAAGGTATGCGATGCACAATCTCATAGTAATTTGAGAACTCGTAATCAATGAAACAAAAAAAAAAAAAAAATGAACAAAACTAAGTTGTGGGACTTAAAAATGAGATCGACCCCATACATTGATCAAGTTTCTTGGCAAATTCTGTTGATTCAATTAAATTTCCTTGGTCAAAGGGGGGTATTTGTAATTGTGAAATAATTACATGTGCGTAATAATAAGAGATGTCATTGTAGTTGACTTTTTTGTTAGTTCTTTAATTTTTGTTTCAAGTTCCTTAAGTTTAAGCTTTCAGATGAAGTCGATCGTAAACCAATAAACTATATTGACAAACACCATTTCGTCTAGGCATGACCTATTGGTGATGGTGAGCGGAGGCAGCGGCGTAACCCCCTTCATCTCCATTATCCGGGAGCTCATCTACACGGGTGAAATCCTAAGACAAAAAACCCCAGAAATTCTCCTAATCAATGCATTCAAGAACTCCACCGACTTGACCATGCTGGACCTAATCCTCCCCATCTCCGGCGCCCCCTCGCAACTATCCAACTTGAAAGTACAAATCGAGGCCTATGTAACTCGCGAAAAACACCATCCCCCAACATCACAAGGCATCACGAACAAGTCCATCCACACCGTGTGGTTCAAACCTAACCCATCCGACACGCCCATAACACCAATCCTAGGGCAAAACAACTGGCTCTGGCTAGGCGCGATAATCTCATCGTCCTTCATAACCTACCTTATTTTGATCGGTCTTCTGACGCGATACTACATTTACCCTATCGATCGCAACACCAATAAGATTTACTCGTGGTATTCTAGAGCATTGCTCCACATTTTGTTCCTATGCGCCGCGATAGTTATCGTTGCGACGGGAGCTTATTTGTGGAACAAGAGTGGGAATGCTAGGGAGTCTATGCAGGTTCAGAGCATGGAGGGGGCTACCCCTGTGGCCTCACCAAATTCACGGTATTACAATGCCGATAGAGAGATGGAAAGCTTTCCTCAACAATCAATTGATCAATTGATCAACGTGCATTATGGTGGAAGGCCAGACCTCAAGAGTAAGTGATAAATGTGGTGGATGGATTGTGATCATATCGGGTCATGAGATGCTGTCCACTTGAGTGTCGTTACTTAAGTGATTTTTAATCATTTGATTAAATATGATAATGTTATAATTTTACTTTTCAATACTTTTCGACATCATCATTCAAATCCAACAGTTAAAAATATCAGTTGGGCAGCATGAACTTTTAATTTTTTAAGTTTTTTTAGGAGAGACTTAAAATAGCAAAAAATAAAATAAAATTTCAAATGCTCTTTCAATTATTGGAAAAAAATGAAAAAAAAAAAACTCAAATTCTCCATTTTTTTTTTTGCAGGATATTTATTTGAGAGGAAGGAATCAAGTGTTGGAGTTCTTGTTTCTGGGCCAAAGAAATTGAGACATGAAGTTGCAAAAATATGTTCATCTGGCTTGGCAGCTAATCTCCATTTTGAGTCCATCAGCTTCAGTTGGTGATATATCTTCTATATATATCATTTTCCTGCCTTTGTTTTTTTTAATTATTCTATTTTTATTTTGTCATTTTTCTTTTCCTTTGGGCTTTTTGTTTTGGCTTGCAACTGTAAATTTGAAGGACATATCTCTTCCTTTGTAGAAATGAAGGATGAATCATGTCGTCCCCCTTTTATGTTTGTTGTCAATTTCTTAAAAGAGAAAGAAAATAAAAGAAAAGTTTCATTTTGATATAGTTCAAAGGGCAAAAAGATAAAATATTATATATATATATATATGCCCTAGCATTAAGAGTATACAAAAAAATTACACAAATTCGTGTTATTTTGAAGTTCAAATTTTCTCACATATTTTTACTGTATATCTTATGTGACACTTATTAATGTATGCTACGTATATTAATGGGCGATCGAAATTAAAAAAGATGCACCACTGAAATGTAACGAAATATCCGAACTACTTTTTAATATGAGGTGGAACTCGATCTCGTTTCGCCAACTGAAACACATCATCTAGGCCCTCTAGTTTGAGCCATGTAGCACCATCATATCCATCTCTGTCCTGTGAATATTCAAACATATTTTGTTTATAAATATGCATTTATTGCTCCAGTGTACATACAATTTCAACTATATATTGTGATTTCAGATTAAAATCTTGAAATTTAATATCTAGATAAGAATACCTCACATAAAATAAATGTAATACATCATGCAAACTATACATTAAAAGACATCTAAAAAAAATTCACTAAATATTAAAAACACGACATACAACAACAACAATTAACAACAAATTTGAACTCAAGATTCTGCCACTGGCCCAGACCCAGACCCTGACCCTGACCCCTTTGTATTACATAACGGTACGACATCTTCCACTATACTTATCAATGCATGCCACGTACATTAGTGAATGATTAAGATAAAAAAGAAAAAGAAAAAAACTTATAATATTATAAAATAATTCGAAGCATTACATGATATGCATCGATGAGTGCAATAAAAAATATACGATTATATAGCAGAAAATTTGATCTGTCATGACCCCTAACCCATCACCCAATCCACTATACCCCCACCGCCCCACCAAAAAAGGGGTAAATTAAAGAAAAAAACGCTACAATTGAAGGGTACCATGCCAACGTTGATGCTGATAGAGGCATACATCAGCATGAGCAAATCCCATGTTTTGCATGTCCACTAACTCAAACTTCATAACAATAAATAACTTAAAATTCAAAATAACTTATAGAATTCTCCTCCACCAACCTCTGGCATCTAAATTCAGAAAAGAAATGCAATATAATTTATTATAAAATTTATAAAATTACTCATCATATGATTAATAAATACGAATTTATCACAAAATCAAAGTTTATATATATATATATATATATATATATCGCTTGTTTGGCTCAAACTCTACTTACTGATACTAGATAATTAATTTCCAAAATTTTACCCATATTAAAAAATGAAAAATAACAAAGACGTCCCCTAAAATTACGAGAAAATACAAGTAAACCCCCACATATTTAAATAATTGCATTCAGTACATTAATTTTGTTGACATATAACAAATATATCAAACCATTAAAATAAGGGATGATTACGTATTCACTTTCGCTATGGTGCAAATACATTTAGAGCTCTCCAAGGTTTTCATAATTACAAAAACCACCTTTGGTGTCAATTTTTTGGAGTACCAAACTACAAGACAAAAGTTGATAGATGGATGGTTTTGTAATTATGCATATCTCAAAGAGTCTAACTATTAGACAAAAGCTGACGATAAGGGTAGTTACTGTAATTATGCAAACCTCAGGGGTGGAATTACTCCATCAGGGGGTATAGGTGCAAATTTAACTTTTTCAAATCACCAAAACTTTCCCAATTTTTTTTTTTAAAAAAAAAAAAAAAAAAAAGAGAAACACTTGTATATATGTGTGTGTTTGTGTGTGTATGGACACACATACACTAGTCTCATACTTAGCTTCGTCTTCATCACATTTCCCTCCATCAAGAACAGAGAGAACAAATGGCTTCCTCTGGAAAAATTATAACTGCTATCAGAGGGGCAGTTCTATTTCTGGCCCTAATTGTTTTTCTTGGTAACATAATGATGTGGATCATCATGCCAACTGATACATATTACAATGACTGGTTAATCCATATTTTTATTGCTACAAATTCAACTTTCTTTGAAATACAAGGTGAGAGTTTCTCTCTCTCTCTCTCTCTCACACACACACACACGTATATATTTATATATATGTTCTTGTTTCGTTTCTTCACAAAAAAATCTCTGTTATTGCATTGCAGGTCCAATAATTCTGAATTTCACATTTCCCATTTTGTTCATAGCTGTTTTGGGATGTTTATATCTCCACTTGGGAAAAAGTAAGAATAGTGTCACAAGAAGGTATGAAATCATTGGCTTTTATATAATCTATATAAAAGAAATAAATTCTAATGAACAAAGTTGATTAACGGAGTTCATAGGAACAATCGCCTACTCAAATATATATGTATATATATATATATATTTGTATTTGACTCTTTTCTAATCTATATTGAAGGAATTAGTCCTTTCGGGACGAAGTTAAAGACAATTGATGAAGCAATTACGCTCTTCAAATTTATATACAAGCATATTTTTCTATACAAATATCACCTCCCTAAGTAAAAAAAAAAAAAATTACTGTTCGTATATTGTAAAAATTCAATTTGGCGCCCATGTTAAGATTTACTGGCCTTTTTTTTTTTTCTTTTCTAATATTTTGAATGCATGCGTGTTTTCATGAAATTTGGTCGGAAATTCTGTCGAAAAATGAGTGTTTTTTTTTTTTTTTGTAGTGGCAGTTGTAGAAGGGGCGAAAAGTTGAGGTTGTTGAAGCGGCCGATGATCGTAAAGGGGCTGGGGATTGTTACAGTGACGGAGGTAGCACTGTTCACCATGTTCATTGCTCTGTGTGTGTGGTATTTTGCAGATTATGTGCGCCACTGGTTCAAGCAAGTGCCACTTCTATCAATGACAAGAGGTGAAAAAATGTAAGAAAATATTAATTCATCCCAGCTAAAACTCAATTCCATAAGTGTCTCTCTATTTTTTTTTCCTTTTATTTTCAATTTAATCTTGTGAATAATCTCGAACGACAACGGGGTGTTTGCAAATACTAGTGCTTTTAGAGAAAGTTATAAAAAGTTGGACCAGTAAAAGCAGACCGTGTTTAGGGAAAAAAAAAGTAAAACGTAGTAGTTGGATGTTAAAAGAATAACTGAAAGCTGAAAAAAGTACAACTTTTAATTTATTTTGACTTGTTTTAGTAGTATCAATGGTACAAAACACTCTCCCTTTGCTTTTTCAAACCTAAGGCTCCACAAGCACCCATTTTTTTTTTTTTAAATTGAATGCAAACTCCCTATAAGTTCCAGAGGATATTTGTTAAAGTATAAAAGAAGTATTTTTGAGTTTAATTCCTTTCCTTTTTTTTTCTTTTATGTTGAAACAATTAAAGTATACTTGGGGGTGTTTTGCAAAATTAAAAAAAAAACATTTTATTGCTTTTAGCTTCCAAAAAGCTATTTTAAGTGTTTGGTTTTGTAACGTTTACTTAAATTAAGTTGAAAAAAAGTAGAAGCTAGGAGGAAGCTGCTAGAATACTTTTGGTATTTTCGTAAATAAATTAAACTTTTTGAACTATTTTCTACCAACTTTTGACTGTTTTTCAATTTTATTTTCAAATACTTCACACTTTTACTATCAACTATTAACTTTTATTTTCAAATACTATCAACTTTTACTACTCAACTTTTTTTTCAATTTTTTCAACAACTCCAACTTCTCTAAAAGCAAAAGCAATCACAAACACCCTATTAGAATGCTACTTTTGGAGAAGGAGAAAAGAAAAAAAAAAAAAAGAAAGAAAAAAAAAGCAGTAGTAACTCATATCTAACTTTTAGTAGTTATAATCTTTTTTAAAACTTTTAACGACATTTAGTAGCTTGTATTTTCAATTTTATTCAACTTTCACTAATTGGTCATTTTTCTCCAAAATCTCTAATATTGAACACTTCAAAAAAATGAAGTCCTTGCAAACATTCCCGAAATTTAAAGAAATACGCATTTATAACTTATACATAGAAGATTCTAAGTTAAAATTATCTTCAACGTCATAATTTTTTCTTTTTCGATAAACTTTTTGCAACATAAAGCGGCATTTTTTTTCAAACACTATCAACGTTTTTATAAATCATTCTTTTTCAACAAATTTTAAAATTAAACACCTTATAAAAAAAAAAACCTCACATTTGCCAGTACATAAACAAAAATACACATTCTTTTAATTCTTGATTTTTTTTTTTTTGGAATAGGTGGCAAACCAAGTTGGATAGGGTTGCTATAGTGACAGGGGTAACGGGGAATTTGTGCTTAACATTTCTATTCTATCCAGTGACAAGAGGGTCATCTATTTTGCCAATGCTAGGGCTAACATCTGAGGCCAGTATCAAATACCATATTTGGCTTGGAAATATTGCTATGGCCTTATTTACAGCTCATGGATTGCTTTACGTTGTCTATTGGGGCATCACTAATAGATTATCAGAGGTAAATGTCAATTTCTATCCCCTTTTTACCATTTATCAAGGGTAATTAAGTGTCGTGATGTTGACTGTTAGGTATATGTGTGAATCCAACACTCCGTTACGATGAACTTTTCCAAAAACTAAGGTTTTAAGACACAAGGGTTTTCGAATCTCAACAAATAGCTGGACATTAGTTTATTCTATTTACAATAATTTTTCGGACACATGTTAGAAAGTTATTGATCACGTTTAAAAGAGGGACAAAAAACAATTTGCTCCCGAATTTTGTGGCCATTCTTTTTTATTTGATCCCCTAAATTATTTTTAATTTGTTAATCTTTATCGTATAAATTATATGAGATTTACACTTTGTCTTTTATAGTCATTTTTCGACTAAAAAGATAATCAAACAACCTCAGTTTCGCCACCAAAGCGACTCCTCCACTACATGACTAGACTAACCTCGCCGCTAGCTTGAGAAAAAGTTCCAAAACAATTTCAAATTTTAACAGATCATTACCAACAAGTTTTTCCTTCGAAACCGCCACATCATTGTTGCAGATCACTTTCCGACAACTTTCTTAAACGAGAAATGGCTTTAGGGAGTAACATGTGGATCTCACCTAGTTTTGTATTGCAAATTATAATAAAAAATAAACACAAACTATAATAAAAATAAATAAATCAATGATCAAAGTATGAAAAGGATTAAAGTATGTAATGATTATCCTTTGCAAGATTATTGACTTCGTCACATAAAATATAAGGTTGTTGTTGGTCAAACAAAATCTAGAAATTGATTTGTTTCACAAGGTCAGAGCAAACTAGGAAGAAGGGGTTAGTGGAAATCCAAGAATGCCATTGTGGTGATGGAGATTTTGAGTAGCCACTAATAACTAGTTAAGTTAGGTGGTCTTCACTTAAAAAGCCACATATTTTTGGGTCAATATGAGCACTTGGTCACAATAATATAACTAGATTGCAATAATAATAATAATAATAATAATAATAATAATAATAATAATAATGTATAAAGTTTTTTTTTCTTTAGGGTGGGGGTGGGTGGGGGCACTCATAATTACCCTTTGCTAACTTATGAACACTTTTAGCATTGATTTTGGATTTACTTGTTCCCACCTAGCACAATTTGTCAAAAGTTTGAATATAAAGTTATACCTATCAACCAAAACAAACAAATCAAATAAAATAAAGGATGCAAAAAGACAAAGCTTTTCATGTCACAAAAAAGCGAGTCATGAATGGTTAAGTATCATTTTTCTCATGTTAAATTTTCATCTAAAGAAGTGTAAAACTTTTTACTCTATTTCATTCCTCACAATATTAATTCTCCACCAAATTTATCTTCTTGACCTAGAAAAGTTAGTGACAATACATTCTATTTTATCACTACTTAATTTTTTTTTTTTGTGACAATAATTTTTATGTTGTCACAATATCACTCAATGATGACAAGAAGTAACATTTTAGGTGTCATCATTAATCATTAGTAATGTACCTATAGTGACAATTGGTGACAATAAAAATTACTATTAGAATTTTGTGACAACATTCTATTGCAATTAAGTTGTCAATAGGTGCACTAATTATCTTTTTTTTTTTTTGTCACTGATTATAACTTTTGTACTATATTGCCACCTTCGATAAGTTGTCACCACTGACATTGTGCATACTATATTTTGTGACAACATTAATGACAACTTTTTGATTATCACTTAATTATTATATTATTATAAATTTACTCATAGTGTCTATCGCAATTTACGTGGCAAGAAATACAGAATGACGAGAACCTCCACTACTTTAGGAACAAATTTAGTAGATTTTTTTTTTTTCAATCAATGAGCCCACAATGAGAATCTTTACCTATAGAGTGGCAAACACAAAATGCTCCTAACATTGTCTTCACCCCATTTCTTGATAATTGACATTGTCACTAAAGGTGCTTTTATGAAACCCTTTTTGGTCATTGCAATAAGTCTTTTTGCTATCATAATTCATATTCCCACAAATGGGACCATGAAAAATATGGTCATAAATCAATTCTCTAAAGGATCACATAAGCCATCTATTTCAAAGATTTTGTATGAGCCATTAATTATTGGTGGTCCAATTATACGTATATGGAATGTGAATATGACTCACGTATATAATGATAGTGAAACAAATTGTGAATCTCATTTTGCTTTTCTTTTTTTTTTTTAAAAAAAAAAGATAAATTAAAATTATGTCAAGTGATGCTTATGTCATGGCGACGTAACCATAGCATCATTTTTAAATTTTTCTTATTTCTTCTTTGTACTTAAAATAAGTTATATATTTCTAGTTTTATGTAGTATCTATATATACGGAGAAATAAACTCCGAAGAAAAATGTAGAGAAAATTACTAAAAAAACCCTTAAAATTAACATTTATAATAAAAAAAAAAGTCTATGAAAATAAGCCCCGTCATTAAGTTCAGTCCTATTTTGGAACAAATTTACCCTTAAATTTCTTAAATTATTCCTTTTACATTAAATTAAATCAATTTTAATTAATTATACAATACCTTTTCTAATAAAAAAAAAACTAAGTTATGAAGATTTTAGTCTTTTTATTTAGTTCATTTAATTTAAAAAAATTAAAATCATATCAATTACAAATTTTATATTTTAAAATTTTAAGAAAATATATCTGTATTATATATCTCAAAACTAAAAAAAAAATACTTTTTCAAAAAATTTAATTTATTAAAATTAACACATATGCAAATCGATTAAATTAATAAATTAGTCAAAAAAAAAAAACTTTTGGTGCTTTTGGTAGATTTTTTGATTTGAAAAATATTTCAGGGATTTTTTTATGTAAAAGTTAATTTTAGGGGTTGGGGGGGGGGGTGCTTAGCGTTTACCCCAAAAATTTACCCTAATTTTCAACATTACGTCTTTAAAGCTAAAATACGATTTGTGGCCCAAATTGCAATTAACCCAAAGCCTGGACTCCTACTCTTTGACAATGATGGAACATACTTTGGGGCTCGGCCCATTTTAATTTCCTACTAATCCATTTCTCCAATGGGCTGGGTAACTCCCATTTTACACCAAACCATGCAATTGTTTCTCTCTCTCTCTCTCTCTCTCTCATTTCTTGTATGTATTACCGCAGACTCTCTCTCTCTCTCTCATTTCTTGTATGTATTACCGCAGATGCTGAAATGGGATGACCATTATGTATCAAATATAGCAGGAGAGATCTCTTTACTGTGTGGATTGGCCCTGTGGGTGACAACTTACCCTACCATAAGAAGAAAAATGTTTGAGCTCTTTTTCTACACTCACCATCTCTACATTCTCTTCATCATCTTCTTCATATGGCACATTGGCATTGGTTTTGCATGCATTATGCTCCCCGGTTTCTATCTCTTCGTCATCGATCGATACTTGAGGTTCCTACAATCACGAGAAAAAGCTCTTTTGATCTCAGCCCGCGTTTTACCATGCGAAACTATCGAGCTCAACTTCTCAAAGAGTCGAGGTACGCAAACAAGGACCACTCCGCCCTTTGAGATGTCGGGGTCGGGCGACCCCATTGAATTTTTGTTTTTTTATTTCTATATATGTATAGTATTTATATTAAATATTAATTAATATCTTATTTTATGATACTTTGACTCTAAAGTTTTGAAAATTTATAATTGACCCATTTTGTCTTTCAAGCCCAAAGTAATAAGTACACAAAAATAAGCCCACAATGAAAAAGTAAAAGGATTGAAAAAAAAAAACATTTTAAGGTGAAAAAGTGAAATCACGAGCAATTTAAAGTTTTCTTAAATTTTTGAAGCATTAAGTGGGGATGAAAAAGTATTTCAAAGAAAATCAAAGGTGCTAGAGATTTCTAAAAATGAAAAATCTAAAGGACGATTGTAAGAAAATATTGAAAAACATGTATCTTATAGCATTGATAATGAGACTATTATGAAACGATTTAAGAATGTCGAAAATCATAGAGAACAACCATAAAATAATATCATATGACGTACTTTGATATTTTAGTAATGCTTTTTTTTGTTATTATTAGTTAAGTTTTGACCTCAGTGATTCATAATTCTGGAGTCGTCGCTGGAGGTAAAGCTATAATATCAACAAAATTTAATCAACTATGAGTTAAAAAGGTCTATCTACACCCCTAATTTACGCATTTTCTCGGAAAATTGTTATTGCAGGTCTGAGTTACAATCCAACAAGTACCATCTTCATAAATGTGCCTAGTATTTCCAAGCTGCAATGGCATCCTTTCACCATAACTTCAAACAACTACTTAGAACCGGAGAGGCTAAGTGTGGTGATCAAATGTGAGGGCAGTTGGACTAAGAAGGTTTACGACGTCGTCTCATCCCCTTCCCCCATCGATCATCTTCAAGTATCGGTCGAAGGACCATATGGACCTGCAACGACAGATTTTCTCAGGTTCGTAAAATCCAATTACATCTAAATCCCCTTTGGGAGTTTACGAAATTACCAAGTGTATCCCTTTCAGACGAAAAATTACACATACACCCCCTTGACAATATGAAAATGCATATGCATCCTTCTCCAGTGGGGTTCTAGCAAAAAAAAAAAAAAAATAGTCTTCAACATATTTGCTCCTTTACCTTTTCTTTAAAATTCAAAAAAGATATCCCCCCCAGCTACCCCACAAAAAAAATTAACTTTTGTACGAAATTACACATACACCCCTCTGTAGTTTAAAAATTACTTGATCTAAGTTTCTAAAATTGCCAAAGGCATCATCCGAAATAAATTATTGGAAACCTAGACAAGGGACAGAATAGTCAGATCACACAATTTTTTTTGCCTGATGCCATCCATTTTTTGCCGGAAACCTATCGGAGAGGTGTGCATTTATAATTTCAATATTGCTCAAGGGGTGTATGTGTAATTTTCCATTTAAAAGGGGTATTGTAGAGGTGTGCATCTGTAATTTTAATACTTACTTAGGGGGTGTATGTGTAATTTTTCATCTAGGAGGATACAATTGGTAATTTCATAATCTCTCAGGGGGTGTAGGTGTAATTAATCCCTAAAATCTATATACACTTAGGGATGGAGCTAGTAAGAAAGGAGGATAGTAGGAGCAATGCGCCTCATCCCCTTAAAAAATGATGAAATTGCCCTTTGTATTTTACAAAAATTTAATTTCGCTCAAAAATAAATTTTCGCTCTATCCCTGCGTGCAATCTTACATAAACACACACACACACACACAGCGCACACGCGCGTGTGGGATGTTTTCATTATTTTTCGCCTACTTATTCACATTCTGTGTGACACATAGATACGATATCATTTTTTGCAGGCATGACATGCTAGTGATGATAAGTGGAGGGAGTGGCATCACACCTTTCATTTCCATAATCAGAGGGCTCATCTTCATCAGCTCAACCTCAAAATGTCCCAAAATCCTACTAATTAGTGTATTCAAGAACTCCACACACCTCTCCATGTTAGACCTAATCCTCCCGATTTCCGACAGTTCCTCAAACTCCACGAACTTGGACCTACAAATAGAGGCGTATATCACGAGAGAAAAACAGCAACCGAAAGACAAGCTAGAGCCCCCTCGGGCCGTGTTTTTCATGCCTAACGCATCCGATGCGCCTATATCCCCCACATTAGGGCCCAACAGTTGGCTCTGGCTCGCCGCGATAATCTCATCATCTTTCGTTATCTTCCTGTTGCTCTTGGGACTTTTCACTCAATACGTCGTTTATCCTATTGATCAAAACACCAACAAGTTTTACTCCTACACCAAGAAAGCCTCGATGAACATGTTCTTGATATGTTTCTCCATAGCGGCAGCAGCCAGCGGCGCGTTCCTGTGGAACAAGAAACGGAACGCTATGGAAGCCAAGCAAATTCAAGATAACACATCAGGGAGCGCCGAATCATCAGATTTTTCGTCATTTTATCGAGACGAGGTTGAACTGGAAAGCCTCCCCCTGCAATCAGTCATCAAGTCTATGAATGTGCACTATGGTCATAGGCCTAACCTCAAGAGTAAGCCAATTCCAAATCTTGAATCAACTTTTTTTTTTTTTCCTTTTGTTTTTCTTCAGAAATAATTACAATGCCCTCCCCTTATAACTATATTCAATTACATAAGCTTCCCCCCTTAGTTTTGAAAACTTACAGATACCGCCCTTACAATCTCCTTTCTTAAAGTCACCCTTCTTTTGTTACAGGAATTCTTTCGGAGATCAAAGAATCGAGCGTAGGAGTGCTCGTTAGCGGCCCGAAGGAGATGAGGCGGGACGTTGCTGTTATATGCTCAAGTGGGCAGGACAGATAATCTCCATTTTGAATCCATCAGCTTCACTTGGTGATTCTTTTTCTTGCTCAAAAATAGATGATTGAATGAAATATGCAGACGAAAATTAATAGTATTGTGAAGTCCTTTTGTATCTTGCACTTGGATATATAAATAAGAAAATCATTGTGTACAATAGTGTGAGATGCTAAATCTATTCTTTCCTTTTTTGTTCATGTTTTCAAGAGCGGACGTAACAAAGTAAAATTTCGAAAAAAAAAAAAAAATTAGGCATCAACTATGGGAACCTATTAGGAATTTGGTGTACGAATCAAGAAATCGTAACAAACAAAGACAAAAGTAAACAAAAACGAGATATTGACGCATCAGATTTTAACCCAATTCACCCAAATCGGGCTGCATCCACAGGCGAGGAAGAGAAATCCATTATAACAAAAGAGGTATACAAACGAGAGGTACCAAATCAAAACTCTCTCAGTCAAATCCTCAAATTAAGTTCTCTAATCGATCATGGTACCAAATCATAAAACCCCTACACCATCAACTAAGAAGAGAGATAGAATTCTAATACGATTCAAAAATCGTCCTCATGCGGGTTCGCAAGTTTTTGTGCGAGCCTACGCACAAGTGGAACGCTAACAAACAGAATGGTCTGTGCATGTGCACATAATGATCTCAAACACTTATCCATAATTATAGAAACATCCCTACGCGTAAATACAAATATACCCCTTGCGTTTGAATAATTGCATTCAATACCCTTGTACTTCTCGAGGCCTTACAAAAAGATCCAACCATTAAAGAAAAATGTAAGTACTTGACAAAACTTGGAGGATGTCACTAGTCTATCACTATTCTCGACAACCTTTTCAAGACTTTTCTCATTGTAAAAACAAACAACACGTATACACACATATACACATATGTGTGTGTGTGTGTACATATGTGTGTCTACACACACAACACTCTCACACTTAGCTTCATCCTCACCGCATTAATTTCCCTCCATCAAGACCAAAGAAAAATGGCTTCAAATGGAACAATAACTAGTGTCGTTAGAGGAGCGATCTTGTTGGTGGCCCTTATTGTTTTTCTTGGTAATATGATGTGGGTTATCATACCAGTTGATACGTTTTTCGATGGCTGGTTCGACCGTATTCGTGCTGCTACAGATTCAACTTTCTTTGAACTACAAGGTAACTGATCTCTCTCTCTCTCTCTCTCTGTGTCTCTCTCTCTCTCTCTCACACACACACACACAATATAAACAATCTGACAATCTGTGCTCACAGGTCCAATAATGCTGGATTTCACATTTCCCATTTTGTTCATAGCTGTTTTGGGATGTATATATCTCCATTTGGGAAAGAGAAAAGCCAATCTAAATGGAAGGTATAAAAATATTTGGCTGTAAAATTATATTTTTTATATGTAATTATGTACAAAGAAAAAAAATATTTCTTTTATATTTTTTTGTCTAAATAGCAAAATTTCATCTCCCTAAAATTCTGTAAAAATAGCGTTACTTGTGCAAAAAAGAAAACAAAAAAAAAATCTTGAAATTTGGTCCTTTTTGGCTAAACCTCCTATGATTAATGTGTAAGGATAAATCCTAATATATATAGCTGGGCTTTATTAAAAAAGCTCGAGTCATAAAAAAAAAAAGGTTCAAAAATGATTTTTTTTAGAAACTATCCAAAATAACTTTAAATAAAAACACTTTTAATTACTGCTTTCAAATTTAAAATTATTTGATTTATTTTTTTTTTTTTAAAAAGAAAACTCTACAATATAAACTTATTCAATTTATAATACAAAATCAAACATTATAGGAGTATTTGTAATTTTTCAATTTCGTGAAAGCAGGCCTAATTTAACAAGGCTTTCATAATTAATCCAAAAATATATATAATATATTTTTCATGTTCTATAAAAATTCAATATCGCCCCCCGTAAATTCAGATTTTCGGTTTGAGGTCCACCAATTTTTTTTCCTTTTTTCTTTTCTCATTATTATTATTATTATTATTATTATTATTTTGAATGCTTGTTTTTTTAATGAAAATTTAGGAGCCACAAAAGGGATAGAGAATTGAGGTTGTTGAGGAGGCCGATGATCGTAAAGGGTTTGGGGATTGTTACAGTGACAGAGGTAGCACTGTTGACAATGTTCATTGCTCTGTGTGTGTGGTGTTTTGCAGATTTCGTGCTCTATTTGTTTAAGCAAGCTGAAGACCTCTCAAAGACAAGAGGTGAAAAAGTGTAAGAAAATATAATTATCGAAATGGAATCTTATGTGTCTTTCTCTCTCACGTAAAACTTTTATGGTTGAAATTCGAGTGATTTGATCGTTGATCGTTTGATTGAATATTTAAAAGTAAAATTTACAGGCAAAACATAAATAATTGAATCAGTTGAATTTTAACCATAAAAGAAAACGAATCCTTAATCTATCGTGGTCTCTAATGCACGGCAAAATAAATTTATTGAATAAGTTTTTTTTTAAGCATTGGAAGGTCAATTATTCTTTAAAAAACAAAAATCAATGTTATTTGGACTTTTTTTTTTTTTCAAAAAAGTAGAAGTCATAGAAAAGTAAAAAAAAAAGAGGGTTTTTTTCCTTAACCAAAGAAAAAATCAAAGTAGCTTTAAAAATGCACATTTTCAAACAAATTTAAATTATTACATCCAACTACAAAATGACTTGATTTAAAGACAAAAAAACTCTATAAAAAAACAAGGCTCGGAAAATAACTTTTTTTTTTAACCTTTCCAAAAAAAAAACGAGATAAAGATAGAAGTACATTTAATCTAAAATTTTGTAGCTCCTATTTGTTTCTCAAAAATATTTAGCAATTTTTTTTTTATTTTCAAACACGCTAAACTTTTACTGCTGATCATTTTCCCCATAATTTCTAAAATTAAAAAAGTTCTAAGAACAGAAACCCTTGCAAACACCACCAAATTCAACAAAAAATACAGTCTTATAATTCTCTCTCTCTCTCTCTCTCTCTCTCTCTCTAGGTGGCAAACCAAGTTGGATAGAGTGGCTCTAGTGGCAGGGATAACAGGGGATTTGTGCTTGGCATTTCTCTTTATCCAGTGACCAGAGGCTCATCTATTTTGCCAATGCTAGGGCTAACATCTGAGGCCAGCATCAAGTACCATGTTTGGGTTGGACATATAACCATGGCCCTCTTTGCTGCTCATGGACTCCTCTACTTTGTTTACTGGGGCATCACTAATAGATTATCTGAGGTAAATCAATTATATATGTCCTATTCACACTTACCATTTTATATGGATAGTAAACAATATGAAGGCATATTAACATGGTTAATTAATAAACTTAAACATTTTAGCATCAGGGATAGAGCCACATGGGGCTTGAGGTCCCCCAGTTCGGATCCTCTGCTACAAAATAGTTTATATCTTCTTCTCCATGCACTAATACACGCCGGACGGTTGAGATAAGAAAAATAAAAATCTTTCGAATATGTTGAAGCGTATCCTAAAGAAGCAAAGAATGTCATTTTAAGTAATGTGTGGGCTAATCATTCATACTTGCTTAGGTTATGTAGCCTTAGCAAAAGTGATATTTTAAAGCGGTAGAATATTTTTAGTTGGAAAAGTTACATTGAGTACCTCATTAGCCAAAAAAAAAAAAAAGATAATAAGACCTTTAGCTTCCAATATTCCAAGAAAGACCAAAAGGGAAAAGAAAGTAAAAGCAAATTGATTTCATGTGTAGAAAAAGGGGAAAAAACAAATCCAGTGTTCGAAGAAAAATACACTTCCTAAAAGTATTTAATAGGAAATGGCAAAGTCCATTTCCTTTTGGACTTCGGTCGTAATCATGGAAAATTTTTATTCGAATTAAATTTGATCGAACAGAATAAATCATGTAGTAAATATATTGTACTTATAAAGTAATTAGTTATTCTCCCTAAATTATCCTTCAAATACAAAATAAATATAAAACATTCGACAACATGATTAATATTGATTCGATTCAATTAACCATGAACTAGAATGTCTCCATGATTACCGCTTGCTAACTTGTGAATATTTTAGAATTTATTCCAATTATGTGTACCCACCTAACATATCTTGACTAGAAAAAAAGACAAAGCAATCAAAAAAGCAAGTCATGATTGTTAAATTTTTATCTAAAGAAGTATAGTTAAATTGGCTATTTGTCATTTTCCCTTAATTTTTTTTTAGTTAGTTGTTTTTTGGTCTTTATGTCTAAAATGAAGTGTCAATTGAAGTATAGTAAGATACCTTGTAGCTACGTACATCTTGTGTTCAAACAACATTTTTTTGCTTGGTTCAATAACTATATTGGGATCTAAAGATCCATAATCGAATTGGTATATATATTTATATAGAGTATTATGAAATGACTCAATTTGATTTATTTCATGCTATTAACTTCTAATATTTTCTATTTTTTCGACATTCTCTACAACTTTCGACTTTTCATATACACCCAAAAGTTTTTACAAGCACTTCCTAATTTTTATGTTCTTTGTATTTGTTTTGGAATCCTCATCTTTACTTCAATCATTACAGACACAAGATTTTTTTCAATCCATCAGCCCCCACCATGAGAATATCGGCCTAGCAAGGGCAGACACAAAATGCTTCAAATATTGTCTTCATCCCATCGTTTGAAAAGCCCATATTGTCACTAAAGGTGCTTTGATAAACCCTTTTTGTCATTGCTATTAAAGCCTTTTTGCTGTCATATTTCTACAGATGGGGCCATGAGAATTATGGTCATCCATACAAATTCTCTAAAGGATCATAATTCATAAGGCTCTCATTCAAAGGTTTTTAACAAACCATAATTATTGGTAGTATCCTGACCAGATACCGGCACATCAAAATTAATCATCAAAATTAATCACATGACGAGAGAATTATACTTATTGTTTGATTTGTTGAGTGTGATCAAATCAAACTTAAGCAAGAACCTTCCATGCAATTATACCCATATGGTCGCCCCCCAAAACAGACCTCTGCAGTATCCTATCCAATTAGTTGGATAGTGAATCGAAATTGGGTGGCTGAAAAAAAAAAAAAATTATACCCACATGGAATGTGAATATGACTAGAGGCTTAAGTTTTTTTTTCCTTTTTCTTTTTTGATGATTAGAGTCTAAAGTTGATGGTGACATAAATTGAACATTGCCAAATAATGAATCATGTGGCATCATCTTGATTCTTGAACTTGAAACCAATCATACCATAATATTCTTGAACTTCAAACTAGGTTATATTAGTCTAGATTTATGTAGTACCCTGTACCAATAATGAGAAATACACCCCAAAGTAAATCCTACCATTTCAACAAATTATCTTTAAAGCCAAGTATTATTTGTGATAATAAAGAAAGTGTGAAGAAAAAATGATTTTCTAGAAAACTTATTAACATGACCTTTTTATAATTGCAAAGCCCCTAAGAAATATTTCATTTTTAGCCGTAGCTCAAATGTTATTAACAAATATAGGCCAAAAGTTGCATCATTATAATGGCCAATTTTACAATTATCCTAAATTAATGGGCCCGTTAGAAAACCAAGGCTTCAGATACGCTTGAAAGTCGTGTTTTTTCGTAGTATAATTTTTTTTTTCAAGTCAAGCAACTTTGTATTTGGATACATAATTGAAAGCACTTTAAAAGGTAGGTTTATTTAAAACTACTTCAGATGGCTCCTAAAAAAGGTCATTTTGAGCTTTGTTTGGCTTGTTCTTCTAAAAATAAGTTAGCCAAACTCAATTTTTTGCATTGGAATGCTTTTTTTTTTTTTTTTTTGCGTGTGTGGGGGTGGGGAGTGGGGGGTTGGGGGTTAAATGCACTTTGTCCCCTTGAACTGTATTATTTGTATCGTTTATTCCCCTAAACTATAAAATGTAACACTTATACTCGTCAATAATATATTTGGACAAAGTTGCCCTCATACAATGTCATATATATATATATTTATCGTACTTTTAGTATTTACCACTTTAAATTAAAATTAAAATACGTTTATTAATTATAAAATAAATTTTCAAATATTTTGATTTGAAAAAAAAATATTTATAACTTAAGTAAGTCAACTAGAAAGTAAATTCAGTAGAGTAGTATTATAATACTTGTGAATATGGAATGTGGAAAGAATTATCTATTTATTTGAGTCCGATGAATTTATTATTTATTTAAAATTAAGTTTAATTAATCTGGATAAATCAAGTAAATATATCTTCACTAATTATAATTTAAATAAGCTCTCTTATTGACTTATGATATCTTTAAATAAAATATGATTCTATAAAAATTGATTCTTTTGTATAAAAATTATATTTATTATTTTACTTTTAGAAAATAAATATACATAAATTAAGTTAATGAAAATATAAAAATCGTTCATTTTCATTAAAAGACTCTTACTTGTTTTTTATTTTTTACTTAAGTGTAAATAACTTAATTTTATTTTCAAATAATAATTTTTAATGTTTACCAAAAATTTATTGTTTCTTGATATTCAAATGACAATTAATCGTTTTCTTTTTATATTATAATCTAAAATTAGTTTTTGATAAATAATAATTTAAAATTGAATCCAAAAATTTGATTCTAAATATTTGTATAATTTTTATGGTTCTACATTTTACATAAGACCAAAAAGTATGATAGTAACATAGAAATAGGCATGGAATAAGGGCAATTTTGCTCGAATATTTAATTGAGGGGGCTAATTGTTATATTTTATAATTTAGGGGAATAAACGATACAAGCGATATACTTTAAGGGGTAAAGTGTATTTGACCTTTTTTTATTCAAAAAATAAGTACTTTTCTTCTAAAGAAAAAACCTTCCAAACATGCCCTAAGTTAGGTTGGATTTGGGTGAAGACCATTTCAATTTCCTACATATCCATTTTCCTAATGGGCTGATTCAACTCCCATTTCACACCAAACGGCCCAAGCCCATATGAAATATAATCCATGTAATAATCAGGATGATTCAACAGCAAGACAAACTACAAACATAACATATTACAATCAAAAACTACAATGAATTAAAATAAAATAGAAATATAATTATCCAAAAAATAAAATAAAATAAAATAGAAATAACGAAAGGAAAGATTAGTTGGTATATCATCTCAAAGACAAAAAATTTAAATATCTTGCTCCATCATGCAAAATTTCCCTAATACAAATTCTTGAATATCGTTGCCCTCACTCTCTCTCTCTCTCTCTCTCTCTCTCTCTCTCACACACACACACACAGCTAACTCCCTGTATGCAATAGTGCAGATACTGAAATGGGATGAGCACTCCATATCAAACATAGCTGGAGAGATCTCTTTACTGTGTGGATTGACCTTGTGGGTGACAACTTACCCGACCATAAGAAGAAAAATGTTTGAGCTCTTTTTCTACACTCACTATCTCTACATTCTCTTCATCATCTTCTTCATATGGCACGTTGGCATTGGCTATTCCGCCTGCATTATGCTCCCTGGTTTCTATCTCTTCATCATCGATCGATACCTGAGGTTTCTACAGTCGAGACAAAAAGCCCGTTTGGTCTCGACCCGTATCCTACCAGGCGAAACCATTGAGCTCAACTTCTCCAAAAGCCGAGGTAAGCCCGAAAATAACATCAAATTGCACTTGCATTGTGCCGGCTCTGAGTTGAGCGGGTCTATGTACACCCCGTACACCCCTAATTTATGTGTTCTGTTGGGAAATGTATTTTGGCAGGTCTGAATTACAATCCAACAAGTATAATCTTCATAAATGTGCCCAGCATTTCCAAGTTGCAATGGCATCCTTTCACTATATCTTCAAACAGTAACTTAGAACCGGATAGGCTCAGCGTGGTGATCAAATGTGAGGGCAGTTGGACTAAGAAGCTTTACGATGTGATCTCATCCCCTTCCTCCATAGATCATCTTCAAGTATCGGTTGAAGGACCGTATGGACCTGCCACAACAGATTTTCTCAGGTTCATAAAATCTATATAATCATACAGAGAGGGAAAAAAAAAACACAAACACGCTGACACACACACAGATATATGTGTGTGTGTGTGTGTGTGCGCGTGTGTGACACAAAGATTTTGATATGGTTTTGCAGGCATGATATGCTGGTGATGATCAGTGGAGGAAGTGGAATCGCTTCTTTCATGTCTATAATCAGAGAGCTCATCTTCACCAACTCAACCTCAAAATGCAAGACTCCCAAGATCATGCTAGTGAGCACATTCAAGAACTCCTCACACCTCTCCATGTTGGACCTCATCCTCCCAATCTCCAACACTTCCTCAAATGCCTGCAACTTGGACATACAAATCGAGGCCTACATGACACGAGAACAAGGACCAAAAGACGAGCTAGAACCCACAAGGACCGTATTTCTCAAGCCTAGTGCATCCAATGCACCTATATCTCCTACATTAGGCCCCAACAGTTGGCTCTGGCTCGCTTCAATAGTCTCATCATCTTTCATTATCTTCCTCTTGCTCTTGGGAATTTTCACTCGTTACGTCATTTATCCAATTGATAGAAACACGAAGGTACTGTATTCCGAAACCAAGAAATCCTCAATGAATATGTTCTTGATATGTCTCTCCATAGTGGTAGTAGCGAGCGGGGCGTTCCTGTGGAACAAGAAACAGAATGCTAAGGACGACAAGCAAATTCAAGATAACACGGAGGGATCAGCGACCACCGAATCATCAGATTTTTCGTCATTTGGTCGAGACGAGACCGAACTGGAAAGCCTTCCTCTGCAATCAGTTATCAAGTCCATCAATGTGCATTATGGTGAAAGGCCTAACCTCAAGAGTAAGCCAAACATCAATCTCCTTCGTCTTCCCTTACACGCAACTTATCACACAAATTCTCCCTTCGTTATAGAAATTACACATGCCTCCTTGTAACTTGTTGCCATCTTACATTCACCCCCACCCCCCCCCAACCCCCCAAACCCGGATCGGTCATTTGTACTAGTTTAACGATAACATCATTTAAATCCGTATACTCACAAATAGATATATCAGATACTGTTTTGATTTGTCAAAATCTGATGTGGGTTTCCATGATAGGAATTCTTTCTGACATCCAAGAATCGAGCGCCGGTGTGCTCGTTAGCGGCCCGAAGGAGATGAGGCGGAATGTTGCTGCCATATGCTCAAGTGGGCAGGCATCTAATCTCCATTTTGAATCCATCAGCTTCACCTGGTGATTTTTCTTGCTTAAAAATGGATGAAATTGCATGGGGGAAAATAAAAATAAAAACTGGTACTATATCATGCAGTTGGGATTTATTTTGCATCTTGAACATAAAGAATGTATACATAATCAAGCAATTAGTTGATCCAAGTCTGCAAGAGCAAAAGATACTTCCTTTTGGTCATCCTGCTTCCAAGATGGAAGTAATTAAATAAAAACTTGCATAGATTTATAGGCACCACCTCAAAACAAAAGATATAGCCAAGGTAAATTACTGAATCAAGTGATAGCAAATCACACAAGTAAACAACAATCATAGCAAATCAAAATTCCAGCATTTTATCCTCAATTGAATACTTACCAGAACAGCAATGGCCTCAGTGTCTCTTCCCTGCAAATTCTCATCCATGTTCTCTGTTATACTTTCCCAATCTCACACTATCCTGCGAATCAAAACAGAAAGAAACAAAAAAATTAAACACAAAACAACTGACCTTACGTGCGTGAGGGATGTGTGTGTGTGTGATAGAGAGAGAGAGAGAGAGAGTCAGGGTTTCTGAAACTGGAATTTGATCGGCAGAAATTTGAAGAAGAAGATATGATGAGATCATCAAGATTGGTGTCTGACTCGAAATAACTTTTATTTTTTTACACTTGTGCCCCGAATTTTTAGCGTATTTAATATTTATCCCCTTTCATCTTTATTTTGTGGGTTGGGCCTGGGTCACATTCGGTCCAGTTTATAGAGCCCAATATAATAGGCCCATTAAAAATTAACTAAGTCTATTAAGCCCAAGCACAGCCAAAACTGTTTTCATCAATTTAGGCCGTTTGGATAAGTTTTGTAAAAAAAAATATGAATTTATTGAGCAGTACTGTTTATAATAGATTTTATTTTATTTTTTTGAAATTCAGGCAATTTTGTATTTAAATACATTAATTATAAATATTTTATAAGGTGATTTTATTTGAAATTATTCTAAATATTAAAATAGCTTCCAGAAACTATTTAAAAAAAAATATATCTCACACATTTTTTTTCATTGATTTTTTTTTTATATAAATAAGTGATTCTCTTCTAAAAAAATTGATTCGTAATTTTTTTTTGGGTCTTTGCCACCCGATTCTGATTCATTGGTTGACTAATTCGGATCGGGTACTGTAGATGCCCATTATGGAGGCAATCCTCCCAATCCAGTTACTTCATTCATAACACCAAGATTCGAACTCAAGTTTGATTACCAAAAAATCAAAAAAGAAAACAAGCAAACATGGTGCAAAATATATAGTGACTATAAACAATTTTTCTTTTTTCTTTATTTCTTAGAGTTTATATTGTGTTAAATTTTAAAAAATAGAGATTGAAATATTTTTAAATATCAAAGCAAAAATCAATTCTCGAGCAGTTTGAATCATTCTTTTAATACGATTTTGAGCTGAAAATGATAATAATTCTCTTGCTATGTGTAAAAATAAATATGTGCTCGAATTTTTATTTTTTGAATGACGTTTGTGATTTTCAAAAAGGAATAGTTTTAATTAAAAATATAAGATATTTCGTTATTCTCAACGAACGGTGTCGTGGTGTAGTTGGTTATCACGTCAGTCTAACACACTGAAGGTCTCCGGTTCGAGTCCGGGCGACGCCATTTTTAAACTTTCTGTCTCTTTTTTATACTCTCTCTCTCTCTCTCTCTCTCTCTCAGTTCTTTGGAAAACTGGAAAAGAATATGTGTTCAATTAATTGTACGTATAGCCTGTATAGTATATACTAAAAGTTAACGACCATTCAACATTCTGAAAGCAGCCTGGAAGTCTCCATTTTTGACTTCTGGAAACTTCCTGCTTTTCTTTTCTCACTCAGCCCCTCAAATTTCCCGTTATTTTCAAGAAAAACCCCTTCTATCAAAGAAAGTGCAATACAACAAGCAAGCTCCACAGCATTGAAAATGATTCAAATTGAAATCAATTAAACAGAAAACAAACCCTTTTTCAGACTCATTTCCCATTTTTAATACCAGGAACTTTTAGGTAAAGTTACTCATTTTTTTGAATATATTTATGCTTGTTTTGATTCAACTTGTGTCCATTTAATGTCCCCTTTTGATGGGTTTTGTCTTTCTTGTTCTATAAACTGTATTTTGGAGTTCGTGTTTTGTGTGTGTGTGTGTGTTTTGGTGAAAATCTTGGCTGCTTTTGTGCAAGATTGTGGACAAAGATAAAACTTTTATTTGTATATATATTGACTTTTGGTTAAGTGAAACTGGGATTTTATGTATTTTATGGTAGGTTCTTGTGCAAAAGATGCTTTTTCAAGCTAAATATGATTAAGAGTTGCAACTGTTATGATTTTGTACTTGTTATGAATTAATTCAATTCAAAAGTTCTTATTATATTTATATTTCTCTTTTTCCCCTTTAATTCCAAAGACAAAGCATCAAGATTTGAGCAATGGGAGGTTGCTGTTCTTCTTCCAGAAAGCTGCAGCTTGATCATGGCACACCAATGTATTATTATGTTAGTAAAAATCTTTGATTTTCTTTTTTTCCTGTTTTTATTTCATAGCTTCGCGAGCATCGTGATCCGTTTTGAATTTCGCAACCCATATATGTTGTATCTTGTATCTATGTCGAGCGCACGTTCTACACTTAGTGATAGGGATGCAAATGAGCCGAGCTGCACCGAGCTTTAGCCTTTTTGAACAGACTCAAGAATGAGCTTGAAGTCGAGCTCAATGAGCGATGAAATAAAGGGCTTCTGCTCGGTTCGTCTCAGTTTGTTTTGGCTTGAATTTACGAACAAACAGCTCTAGCTTGAGTTTGAAAATTTTCAATTATTTTATGTTGTTTGAACCTCTAACTTGAGCTCGAGCTTGCTTGAAATAATATATTGTTAGAATTATATATATATATATATATATATATTAATTATTTAAAAAGAGAAAGAAAGAAAAGTTTGGAAGCTTGCTCGTGAACCTATAAACAAGAATTATTTGGCTCGAGTTTGGCTCGAATGCTTGAGCTCGACCTTTGTCGAGCCAGCTCGTCGAGCTCTCTTCTTTTTCATTTTTTTTTTGTTTGTCCTTAAGTAAGTTTTCACAATGTTATTTCCTGAGATTGTATTCATGATTAATTGCTACCATTTGCTAAGCGCTCCCTTTTTTCTTTTCATATAATTTTAACTATGCTAACACTGTTCTGCAGTACCCTTCGGCTCCAGACGGGCTGTTGGTTAATTTGAATCTTGATATGTCGATCCCTGACACTTATCAACCCCCTCCCATGCCTATGCCTTATGATGTCGTTTTGGGGCGGTCGATCAGGCCTGGAGACATGACTGTGAGTGTCACTGATTTGGGAAAGCGTAGTTGCATGGATTTGAAAGAAGCAAGTTGCAGAAGTCGAAAGATGGCCTTTCTGCCACCATCCCCAAGAAAGGCAGAGGTTGAGCTTTTGAAGTCGAGTCCTGTAACTGCTTCAGCAACAGATGAAGAGGAGGATGTTTGTCCCACCTGTCTTGAAGGTGAATGTCTTGCTATCTCTTTTTATTTCCATCATGTCTATTGGTACAATTGTTTAATCAAGAATGGAGCATAGAGGCTATCGTCCCCTCAAAATCTATGAGGAGCAATATTTTTATACATACTTTTATGAAAATTCGAAATTTTTGCCTATAAACGATAGGAGTACTGTATATGATCCTTTGGTACCAAAAATAGTGTATAATCAAGAATGGAACAGAGAGGGATGGTAGGGACAGCTGACCCCCTCAAATCTACACAGAGCAATACGTTATACACATTTTGTTAAAATTCAAAATTTTGCCCATATGATGGATTTAATGCCTATATTTTGTAAAATTTGTAAGCTTACCCCCCCCCCCCCCCCCCCACAACAACCCACACAATATATATATATATATATGTTGCAGTTAATATGTCATATTTCCTATGCAATATCATATGCAGAATATGATTCTGAGAATCCAAAAATCATGACCAAGTGTAACCATCACTTTCATCTTTCGTGTATACTCGAGTGGATGGAAAGAAGCGACACTTGCCCTGTTTGCAATCAGGTTTGCTTACAGCTATGAACGTATCAGATAGTGCGTGTGTGTTTATGCTGGTTTTGTTCGATTAAGCATGATGTTTAAATTCTCTATATTGCAGGAAATGATATATGAAATACCACAGAGCCATGATCACAAATTTCATTCGTAGCTCGCCATTGTGAATGGCTAAGGATGCAAATAATTCTATGCTCTTATGTTCAACACATTCATTCATCCCAAGATCAATAAGCTCTGTAAATAGTCCCTCGTATCAGTTTGGGTCCTCTATTCCAAACGATACTTCATCCCGTATTCAAAAAATTACAGGTATATGCCAAGTATATATAAGCTATCTCAGTCACATTTACCCGGGCCTGTATCTATGAAATGGAATAGAGGATGTAACACCATTTGGAATTGATGATGTAAAGTGGTCATTGTATATACTCACACGTCCCGTCTCACCATCCCTTGTATCAGTTTAGGTCCTCCATTCCAATTGGTCTCACATCGTGTATTTGGGAAACTGTAGGTGAATCTCGAGTATATATAAACTATCTAAGGTCACTTATACTTGGCGTGTATTCGTGAAATGGAGTAGAGGATGTAACACTGTTCGGGATAGGTGGTTCAATACGGTTGTTGTACATACACACACGTCTTATCTCACCGGAGCCTTGTTGGGCGGATTCATTATCAAGGGATGATTACCAAAAAGATCATGAAACTTGTCCTAATTATAGAAAAAGCCGTTGTATCTATGAGAATTACGATTATAACTTTTTAGATTTGCTTCCATATTTGACAACTAGCTCCAACTATTAGTTGCCTTTATCACAAAAAGCTTGTTTATCTGTCAATGTCAATGATTGAAGGAAGGTGGTTGTCTTTTCAATAATTAGAGGGGTTTTTTTGTAATTTTGATATACTTTAAGGGTTTTTTGTGTTTTTTAGATAATTATCCCTATTACCAATGATGATAGAGAGAACAAATGTACATATATATAGTCTTTCTTGTACCAAAGACACTTGCTGGCTTGCTGAAAAAGCCTATGGATATGTATATATGCTTGTAATTTGTCATTGTAAGTTATTGCAATAGCTTGTTATACAATCTCGGGTTTGGTTAAATCCGTTTCAAACCTGAGTCGTTGCTATTCCTAGCTATACCAGCCAGTTGAAAAATGTTGTTTAATTTTTTGTTTTCAAATAATTTGAATTTCTTTGATTTATATGGATTTCATATACTCATTTGTGTTATGTAAATATGAATTTTTCCACAAGAATACAAATCATTCAAGTAATTTTTTTTAAAAAAAAAAACAGTTTTCAAATCCTTTGAGATTCAATGTTCTATTGTCAATAGCCAATATGAGGTATTGACAATTGTTGTAAATTCAACTGATGTAAGTTTTTGAGACCATATGAGCTTTTATTTTTTATTTTAAGATATATTAGAACGACAATAATAATATTATTATTGATGATGGAATAGGTGAATGATAATAACAATTAAATTGTATTACCATAATAGTAATAGTTGTTAATATCAAATTATAAATTATCACATAAAAAAGTATCAAATTTTATCAAAGTGTTCTTTTTTTTTTTTTTTGATTATGCAATAACAAGTATGCAATTTGCAAAATAGTAATACTAATGCATTAGAATCATCAATTTATATAAGCTATATTAGTGTAAGTATCAAAATTATATATATATGGCTCCGTTTGCTTTGCGAGATTCGTTAATTGGAGCTTGTCTCTTGGCTCAAGATTAGCCGAGATTTAGATTAATTATAATTGTTGTTTGGTGTCCAAGATTAACTAAGTAGGATGATTGTACATATTGCGCATGTAGTGGTTTGGTATCCACAATTAAATAAGATTCAAAGTAAGATTAGAGTACAATTACATATTTACCCTTGATTGTTAAAGTTTTTTAAAATTTGGTGCCACATAAATTAAGAAAAAAAATAAATTAAAAACCACATATATATATATATATATATATATTAAATAATGATAATTAATAATAATAATAATAATAATAATAATCATTATTTAATAAAATTACATATTGTAAAGTAATAAAATAATTAATTATTGTGATTGATAATTATTAATAATAATTATTATTACTGATAATTAATAATAATAATATATATTATTATTTAATAAAATTACATATTGTAAAGTATAAAAATAATTAATTATTACTACTGATAATTAATAATAATATTATTATTATTAATATTAATTATTATGATTTAAAAAAATTACATATTGTAAAGTATAAAAATAATAATTTTTATTATTACTGATAATTAATATTATTATTATTTAATAAAATTACTTATTGTAAAGTATAAAAATAATAATAATTATTATTACTGATAATTAATAATAATAATAATGTTAATTATTATTATTATTTAATCAAATTACATATTGTAAAGTATAAATATAAGAATTATTATTATTACGGATAATTAATAATAATAATATTAATTATTATTATTATTATTTAATAAAATTACATATTGTAAAGTATAAAAATAAATAAATAATAATAATTATTATTATTTAATAAAATTATATATTACAAAGCATAAAAATAATTAATAATAATAAATTTGTAAAAGTAAGGGTAAAACAAAGGACAAAATGGTCAATTCAAAGTGTTTGAATAGTTAATCTCGGGAAGCCAAGATTCAATCTCACCTCCTCCCCTGAGATTATAATCTCGAGATTAAACCATCACATTGCGAGCTTTGCGAGATTAGGTAAAAGCCCGCAATTATAATCTTGGCAACCAAACAATAAATTAGCCGAGATTAGCTGAGATGTAAAGGCATTTTCTCGGCTAATCTCGGAAAGCAAACGAGGCAATATAGTATTAGTATTGGTGTCCAAACTATTTTTTATAACAATTCATTTTTATAAAATATGAATATCCAATGTCAAATTTTATATTACTCTAAGATTTATAACAAGTTGTAATAGAGGTGAACTCATTGTAAATGAGTCGAGTTTAAGCACAAAACAAAAATTGCGATGAGCTTGAGTTCGAAAACAAATTTTTGAGTTTGACGAGCTTGAGTTCAAATTTCTTAGTTGAATTCGAATTCGAGCCTAAAAAATTTCAAAAGCTTAACTCAAGTTCGTCTCATTTACAACCATAATTATATTAAATAAGAGTGATTTTTTTTTGATGCGTTTAATTATGATATTCCCAAAATGACTCTTCTCTCTCCTCTATCTTTTTCTCCCTGTTTGACAATGTGCTTTTGTTTTCATTCTTCCTTTTCTGTTCTCATCTCCCTCCTATCATTTCTCGCATTCCACTATTCAAAATGTTATTCTATTTTACATTTTTATTCATTTTTTAATCAGTAAAATTAAGTTTGTTTTAAATTTTGTCTTTTAAGATTATCATAAATTTAATAAAATATATTTTTTTTAAAAATAAAATAGTACTATAAATAATAAAAACAGTCAAAAAAGATACATATTTTCATAGAAAATTTAATTTGATTATATCTCATTTTTATGTTAGATGCGTATCGGATGTCCAGTAGCTAATATAGTGGAAAGCGGCAAGGGGATAGTAAAAAAATAGAAAGTATGGTAAAACTAAAATATATATATGTGTGTGTATCGACACAATAATATATTGTGAGTGCGTGTGTGCGTGTGTGTGTTACCCCTCTATTCTTGATTCCCTTCTCTCTCACTCTACTCTTTAAATTCTGTAAAAAAATCAGGAAAATTTATAATCCCTGAAATTTTAGAGCCGATTAACCATGTCCTCCCCAAGCAAGAGACGTGAGATTGACTTAATGAAGCTGTAAGTTCTTGAAACCGCACTATTTTCACTTTTTTTTCCCCTTAATTTGGGTTTTTTTTTCTTCTTCTTTTTTTTTTTTTTGTCTATGTGCTTTAATTTTGAGTTGTTTTGGTTTTGAATAAACTTAATGTTCGATTTGTTATTGAAATAGGATGATGAGTGATTACAAGGTGGAGATGATCAACGACGGCATGCAAGAGTTTTATGTTCATTTCCATGGACCCTGCGACAGTAAAAATCCTCCAAACCCATATATAAATTTTCAATCTTTTTTTTTTTGTTTACATACATATATATATATATATATATTTCGAAGAAGATTTTAACTTTTTTTGAGGTGTTTGATTAATGGGTTTCTCTTGGATCCATTTCTAAGCATAGTATTTTGATCAGGCAGCAACAATTTTTTAAGTATTTGGCATCTTTTGGTAGTAGTATTTGTCAACTAAGTATGTGTAAGTATTCTTGAAAAAGAATGGAAAATTAATGTTTTTCTTTTTTTCTTTTGGTGATTTTTTTTTGTTGTGGGGGGGGGGGGGGGGGATGGGGTGAGTGAAATGCTGTTCTCATATAGTCATGCTATTACCCTTTTTGTTTTGTTTAACATTCTGTGTGTGGGTGGGGGTGGCTCATTTGATGCTTGATGAACATATGAAACTTGAAGAAGTTGAGATAGCCCTTCTAGCAGAAAGAATTTTTGATTTGCTATTTCGGTTTTTCGAATTTTATCTATGAATGCATAGGTCCTTACCAAGGTGGTGTATGGAAAATAAAGGTGAAGCTTGCGGATGCATACCCGTACAAATCTCCATCAATAGGATTCATGAACAAAATCTATCACCCCAATATTGATGGGACGTGAGTGCCCTTATCTTCAAAGTTTCAATGCACGGCACATTATCCGCACGAACAATGATTCTTAATCTTTTAACTCATTTTATGTGAATTTTCAAATTCCAGGTCTGGCTCGGTTTGTTTAAATGTCATCCAACGGGCATGGAGCCCAATGTTCGGTAACGCAATTTTCATTTTTGCATAATCATTACGCTCGTTTTTGGATACTGAAAGTCGACTCATTTTTCAACTATGTGTGTGTGTGTGTGTGTGCAGACCTGGTGAATGTGTTTGAGATCTTTCTACCACAACTTCTGTTGTATCCGAATCCATCCAGCCCGATGAATGAAGAGGCTGCAGCTTTATTAATGCATGACCGGGCTGCTTTTGAACAACGAGTTAGAGGTACTTAAAGCTTCATTTTTTTATCAAATTTTGAGGATGGCTTATGAGATAATTTTGTTGCTATTTATTGTGACTCTACTCCATTTATCGCTGTGTAACTTATGGTTAAAGTTCCATAACTAAACGTGACGGGCTGATCGACCTATGGAAACCATGCAGTAATTCTGATGTTTTATTCGAGATTCACCTTCTTATTTTCGCTTTTATAGGACCATGCAGCATTGGTCATTTGTGTGTGTGTGTGTGTGTGTGTCTTGGGGTGTGGGTGGGGGGGGGGGGGGTGGTAAGTGAAGAACAGGATACTCTGCTTACTGTATTTCTGTCTCGCCTCGCTGGTTCTGTGTGTGTGTGCGTCATTCAGTGCATACACCATTTGTTTTTTTGGCAACTTGTTCATGTTCTACAATGTGTATGTGACCTACTACATATCGTACTCACATCACTTGAATCGATTGCGCGCGCACACACACACACACACACACACACGCATGCACGCACTGTGTATGTGTAATGCAACTCCAGTGGCAAACTTTAACATTCATGGCAATTTGTAAATGCCTTTATGACCCTTATACGCAATACACTTGCATCTCTTGAACTGCACTGCATTACACACACCAACACGTGTGTGCGTGTGTGCATCGCGCGTGATCGTAATGCAATTCCATTGGCAAACTTGAATTGGACTGCATCACACACACACACGGGCCTGTTCCATTCGGTAAACTTTAGCATTCATTTTCTTGGCAATTCACGCATGTTCCACAAGGTCCCAAAGACTCTAATACACATTATACTTACATTTCTTGAAAATGTATACGCACATTATCATTCGAATGTGACGCCGCTACATTTTCATTGATCAGAATACTGTCAGAAATACGCCAAACCGGTAGACGTAGGGGTTGTCCCGGAAGAGGAATCGAGCGATGATGAGCTGAGCGAAGACGAATACGACTCGAGCGACGATGAAGTTGCCAGGACAGCAGATCCATAGCCCCCTCTCCCTTTCGGGTTTCTGTACATATTGGTTTTGTCTCTGCTTAAAGAACCACTTGATGTTCTTAATTTAAAAGAAATAGTTGTGTTATTTTTAAGTCTTGCTTGTGTTGATAGATGTAACATTAGTTCAACTTTATTTTGCTTTGCACACAACCAAGCAAATGCCTTGGTACTTGCTGGTGATGTGCGGAATTTAGGGATGCATATGAATTGAGCCAACTTTGTCGAGCTTGATGAGCTGGGTCGACAGAGATTCAAGCATGAATTTAGGGATGTATACAAATTGAGCCAACTTTATCGAGCTTGACAAGCCAGTTCGGCAAAGCTTTAAGCACGAATTCGAATAATTTGAGCTAAGCTGAACTTGAGTCAAATAATTCATGTTCGGAGCTTCACGAGCTTTATTTTTTTAATATTTATTTTTACATAATTATATATATAATTACAGATAATATATTGATTTTCGAACTTGAACTTGATGGTCGAACACAATAAAATAATTAAAAATTTTAAAATTCAGAGCTTGGGCTTGAGCTTTAATTTATTCACAAATATGAGCCAAATGAATCGAGTCAAGTTTTTTTTTCTTGGCTCGTCGGATTAGAGCTCAAGCCTAAAAAAAGACCAAAGTTAGGCTTATAGCTCGTTTGCATCCTTTGTTGAATTTGATAATCTTATGTTGTTGTCTCCAAAAGTCAGCTTAAGTTCGTTCATTAACAGTAAACAATAAAACTTGGAAACTATTTTTGAAAATAAAGTTTGAATTAGGGTTAGTTAGATTACATCAATCAAGATTTTCAGAATGTGAAATACATATATCTATAACTTTTCTTTTGATATATTTAATTATGGTATATTCAGATATTCAGAATGGCCTTTATAATCTTTAAAATTTTAATGATTTTTCTCTCTTCTATAATTTCTCTTCTCTTCATGCAACCACCCACCCACACACACACACACACACACACACATGTGCGCACGCGCACACACACACACACACACATATATATATATATATATATATATATTTCTTTTCTATTTTCATTTCTCTCCTCTTTCCTTTCTCGTAGCCCTCTTTAAAAGATTTTATTTTATGTTATATTTTTATTTATCTTTTAGTCAAAACATTTATTTTTATTTTAGAATTATCTTTTTAACTTATCATAAATTTATTAAATATATTACAAATAATTCAAAAGACAGTGTCGATAACAAAAGTTAATTTTATATCATTAAAATTTTCATATGGCTCTATCTTATTTTTATTCGTAGTTTCGTGCACACAACTAGTGTTTTTGTATTTGACATAAATTTAGATTAAAAAATATTAAACATTTTCTACCAGCTCTTCTAACAGATGGTGTCGTGGTGTAGTTGGTTATCACGTCAGTCTAACACACTGAAGGTCTCCGGTTCGAGTCCGGGCGACGCCATTTTTCCACTTTTTTTCCTCTCTCTCTCTCTCTCTTCAATTTTCCTACTATTTTCAAGAAAAGTCCCTTTCCTCGAAGAAAGTGCAATACAAGAAAGCAAGCTCCACTGCCATTGTAATGCCAACACTTAAACAAAGCAAACCCTTTTCAGACTCATTTCCCATATTTAAACCAGCACTTTTTTGGTAAAAAAGTTGCTTCTTTTTCAACATATTTATGCTTGCTTTTCTTGATTTTTTGTCTATTTAATGTTCCCGGTTGGTCGGTTTTTCTTTTTCTTGCTCAGTAAACTGAATTTGCGACTTGTCGTGTAAAGATTTCTTTGTGTGTGTGTGTGTGTGTGTGTGTGTGTATTGTATATATTGACTTTTGGTTAAGTGAGACTAGGAATTTTTCTTTGGCTTGGATTTACAGCCACAATTTTATGTATTGTATGGTAGGTTTCTTGTGCAAAAATTCTTTTGTTGCAATTTTGTTCTTTGAGTATAAGTGAGCTTGTTGTTTCTTTGATAATCATATTTTATATGCATACTAATTATACTTTAAGGGTTGTAATTATTATGGCCTTTTTATATTAACTAATTCAATTTAAACATTCTTATTACATGTAGATTGATTAAGGACATGAAAAATCATCAAGGTTTGAGCTGTTAAGTAGTTGGTAAAAATGTGAGGTTGCTCTTCTTCCTCAAGAAAGCTGCAGCTTGATCATGCCACACCAATGTATTATTATGTTAGTAAAAATCTCTTTTTTTATGTAATTATTTTATTAGTCTCAGCATTTTTAATTTACATTCTACACTTTGTAAAGGGGATGCAAACAAGCCGAGCTGAGTTGAGCTTTAGCCATTTTTTTCAGACTGAAGAACTAGCTCGAGCTCGAGCTCAACAAGCCAAGGAAAGAAAAAAGGGCACGTGTTCTTTTTTGGTTCGAATTTATGAACAAAACAAGCTCAATGAGCCAAGAAAAAAGGACTCGTGCTTGGTTCAACTCATTTTGTTTGGCCCGAATTTATGAAAAAATAGCTTGAGTTTGAGTGCGAAAAATTTCAATCATTTTATTCCTTTTCTGCCACAAGCTTGAGCTCGAACTCACTGCGAAATAATATGTTGTTTACAAGTGAAAAAAGAAAGAAAAAGTTTGAAATCCGGCTCACGAACCTTTGCTGAACCTTATTTGGCTCGAAACCTATATGAGCCATGCTTGAGCTTGCACCTTTGTCGAGCCAGCTCGTGAAGCTTGCATTTTTTTTCTTTTTGCCTAATAAGTTTGTACAAGGTTATTTCCCGAGGTTGTATGCATGATAAAATGTCTTTGTTTTCGAAGGGCTTATTTCTGTTGTCATCTAATTTCAATTATGTTAACACTGTTCTGCAGTACCCTCCGGCACCAGACGAGTTGTTAGCTAATTTAAATCTTGATATGTCAATCCCCGACACTTATTGAGCCCCTCTAATTTGAAGGTGAATGTTTGGCTATCGTTTTTTATTCCTTTCTTTCAGCATATCTAATCAGTAATAGAGCTTAAGGAGCTGGTAGGGGCAGTCGCCCTCTCTAATCTATGCAGAACAATATTTTATACGTCATTTTTGTTAAAATTCGAAATTGTTGTCCCTAAATGATAGAAGTACTATTATCCATGAGCTTTTGGTACCAAAATAGTCTAATCAAGAATGGACCGACAAGGATGGTTAAGAACAGTCGACCCTCTCAAATCTACACAGAGCGATATTTTTATTAAAATTCAAATTTTTTGCCCCAACTACCATCCATGATCTTTGGTACAAAAATAGTCCAATCAAGAATGGATCAACGAGGATGGTAAGGGCGTGGACCCCGCAAATCTATACAGAGCAATATTTTATATGGCTTTTATTTAATTTCAAAATTTTGCGCAGAAATGATGGAAGTACTGTCTATATTTTGTAGAACTTGTATCCCCCCCCCCCCCCCCAAACATACACACACACGCACACACACACTATATATATATTTATATATAGTTGTAGCTAATATATCATATTTCCTATGCAATATCATTTCCAGAGTATGATTCTGAGAATCCTAAGATCCGGACCAAGTGTAACCATCACTTTCACCTTTCGTGCATACTCGAGTGGATGGAAAGAAGCGACACTTGCCCCGTTTGTAATCAGATTTGCTTCCTGTTCGAATATACCGGAAAGTGTGTGTGTGTGTGTGTGTGTTTATGCTGGTTTTGTTCAATGAAGCATGATGTTTTAACTCTCTAAATTGCAGGAGATGATATACGAAATTCCTTAAGAGCCACCGATCACAAAAATTTTCATCGGTAGCTCGCCATTGTGAATAGCTAAGGATGCAAATGATTCTTTGCTCTTATGTTCTATTCTGAGTCGACACATTCATTCATTCATCCCCAAGATTAATGAACTCTGTAAATAGACCGTGTATTAGTTTAGGTCCTCTATTCCAAACGATGTTACATCCGATATTCCTATATTCGGTAAATCACGAGTATATATAAACTATGTATGATCCAATATGTTTGGGTGTCTATATGTGAAATGGAATAAAGAATGTAACACCATTTGGAACAGATGGTTTAAAATGGTTGTTGTATATGCTCTTACGTCTTGTCTTAGCCTACGCTTGTTGTGTAGATTTGTTACCGAGAGATGATTATAGAGAAACCCCTGAGGTTTGTCTCGGTTACAAAAAGAAGCCCTTGTATCTGTTAGAGTTACAGTTACCTCCGTTAAGGTTTGCTTCCATTCTATAAATAGCACTAGTTGTTAGTCGCCCCAATTACAAAAAGACCCGCTATCTGTTGGTGTTTTGGGGTGATTGTAATTTCAATAGATAGGGCCTAGGGGTGGTTTTTTGTAATTGAGGCAAACCTTACGGGGTTTTCGCTAATTATCCCTATTGCCAATGATAGAAAACAAATATACATATATATTTTTTTCTTGTATTAAAGACACTTGTGCGTGTGTGTGTGTGCGCGCGCTTGTAATTTGTCATTTTGAGTTATAGCAGTGGCTTGTTATACCAGCCAGCTGAAATATGCTGTTTAATTTTATATTTTCAAATTATTTGAATTTCTTTGATTTATATGGATTTCATATACTTATTTGTGTATATCAAACTGTTTTGATGTTAATTATTTCCTAAATTTCAGTTCATGGATATCAAACTGAAAAAAAAACAAATCAAATTATTTGTGGTTAAAAGTTTCAATTTTCAAAAAGTTAATCCTCTAATTATAAATTAAAAGATCTATTCTAAATCTAATCATATAAATTGAAACATGTAATTTTGAATTAGCTTCAAATTTGATAATCTACCCGGAAAAATAATAATAATAATAATAATTAAAAATAAATCCATTGGTTGCCCAAAGATTGAATCTCAATTATATGGAACAAATTTGCATGAATTTTTGGTGGTTAGAAATGGCTTATCAATTGATCGATTAAAGAATGGATTAAGAAATGTTGAATATGAAAGCTTGTGCTTTTCCAATTATCAGTGACTAACCTAACTCCATGCCTACATATAATAAAATTCAGTATCGGAATAATGCTCGATACGTATGTAAAATAAAAATATATATATAATTTAATTATATATATAATTTTGATAAATTAAATTATAAATATTCATTATATTTTTCATGTGAATATTTTTTTTTTGGTATTTATCGAATTTAAGATAAGTAAAAAAAATAAAATAATTTAATGTAAGATGAGATAAAATAGCTAAAAATAATTAAATCTATCGCAGCTACTAAGTTCTAATTAAAAAAATATTTTCCATTAAAGTACAAAAACTATAAAATGACAAACCTTCACAAACCTTCTTAAAATAAATCAATTCAATCGCTACTAAGATAACAAGTGTGTTCATTCTTTAATGGCCTTATCTAGGACAAAGTATTTTAGGTCATACAAATCAATTATTATGATTTATGAAATCAATTTGAGTAAGTGGGGCCCATTGTAGTATATTGTAGAAGTGGAAAGGGGATATGCATCTTTAGGAAAGGAATCTTTTGATAAATGGAAAGTCAGACAAATTATTTCTATAATATTAAAAGTATGATATAATTACGAATTAATTTTTATTATTTTAAAAAACACAAATTACCTTTCCAGGTTTAGATTTTCTTGTAAGTATTAATTGGATGTTGATGTGACTTGAATTATGATTCGATTTGAAGAGCTTTGTGATGCGATCTAAAGTGAACTTTTAAAGGAGGTCTGTGTTGGTTTGGGCCTATAACCCAACATTGATCTTGTAGGGGGCGCGGGGGGCAATGGACTTTTGGTTTGGCCCATGTTTTCGACCTACTTTCAGAGTTAAATGTAGGGGAGATTTAGGATTTGAATCAGATTGAAAATTGATTGTACAATTTTCATCTTATTGGAATATTTTCTCTATCTTACTGATAGATATAGGCTACTCTGATTGAACAACATTAAATTCTTGTATTAATTTTCTGTTCTTTTTCGTTTATATTAGATTGTGTGTGTGATTGTTACACTAAATTCACAACAGATGCTCAGAATATAGTTTTATTTGTGCTAAAATAGTCATAACAGTCACCAAAAGATTCACTTCATTTAGCTCAACAAATTTTAGAAAGTAATTTTACTTTGTACCACCATAATTATTATTATTATTATTATTATTATTATATATCACATCTATAATCTGATAATACTAATGCTACAGTTTTGTTGAAATTAACTTTATATAAAACTTATGCATCTTAATGTGCCATAATTTTGCAAATTTCATTCCAAAACTCCACTAAAATCATCAGAAATACAATTTGCCATCGCAATCTATTTGAATGAATAATGAATTTTGTGAGACTGATATATTTTATAGGAGTATTTATAATTTAAAAAATATAAAAATTAATTTATAATTATATCATAACTTTAACAGTTGTAGAGGTAATCGTGACAATAGAAAGTATAGTAAGCTACACGTACAAATATACACAAATGTGTGTGTGTGTGTGTGTGTCTGTGTCTGTATATGGACATGGTTGTAGACATAGGTCCCTAATCGTCAATGTTAGTTGAGACACATTCCCTTATTTTTCTCCATTCATTCGTGTTCTTTGCACCATTTGCTTCTCACAGTAGAACAAGTAACTCTATCAAAAACTCAATTCTTGATTTCTCTCTCTCTCTCTCTCACGAATATTCTTTCATCCTTGTCAAAAATAAAGAAAAAAATCAAGAAAAACATAAGCCCAGAAATTTCACAGCAGATTAACTATGTCTTCCCCAAGCAAGAGGCGTGAGATGGATTTAATGAAACTGTAAACTCTTGAAAACAAGCATCTTTTAACTCTCTCTCTCTCTCTCTCTCTCTCACCGTTTGCTCTAAGTTTTAAGCATAAAGTTCCTGTTTTTTTTATTCTCACTGGATTTTTTTTTTTTTTGATGTCTTCTTGAAATAGGATGATGAGTGATTACAAGGTGGAGATGATAAATGATGGCATGCAAGAGTTTTATGTGCATTTCCATGGACCCAATGACAGTAAATCTTCGAAACCCATTTCTCAATTTTCAATCTTTTCCTTTTTTCCCCCCTAATTCTAATAAAGAAGTTTAATTTTCTGATGTGTTTGATTATTGGGTTTCTCTTGGATTCATGTTTTTTCATCTTTGGGAATTATAAATCCTCGAGAATGAATGATAAAAGAGAATTCTTTTGGTTTCTAGAGCTCAAAGTTGAGCATTTGAAGTTAAGAGTATTTCTGTATTTAATTTCTCAATTATACATAGTGACTCTTGTTTGTTTGCTTCAGGGAGTTGACTCAATGTTCTTGTGTCTTCTTCGATAATTCTAGAAATGATTTTAATCCTCCTGGAATTAGAAATGTTGTTCCCATATAATTATTCTATTACTCTTTTAGTTTAACATGTGTGTGTGTGTGTGTGTGTGTGTGGGTGTGGGGGGGGGGGGGGGGCGTAGTGGCGGAGGTAGGACTCTAAAATCAAGGGTTACACCTACCAGTTACGAGTTACAGGTTACAAATAATACAAATCATTATACTGAAACAAATCAAGGCGTGTAGCGATGTACCCAATGAAGTGTTTTAAAAGACAATTCGGACGATCACTCAAATTAACGACATAAACATGGGATAATTTTAAAGTTTGGGGGTGCACGTGCACCTCCTGAGAGTGTAGGGGTCGGGGTGGAGGTGGGGTTAAGTTAATGCTTGATGAATAAAAGGAATTTCAACAAACTGATAAACCCTTTCTACAAGAGAGAGAGACAGAGAGAGACAGAGAGAATCATTGTGTTTAATCAACTTCTTTTTTCTCTTGATGGGTTTTTCAAATTTTCGCAATGAAATGCATAGGTCCTTATCATGGAGGTGTGTGGAAAATAAAGGTGGAGCTTACCGAAGCATATCCGTACAAATCTCCGTCAATAGGATTCATTAACAAAATGTATCACCCCAATGTGGATGAGATGTGAGTGCCCTCTCTTCAAAGTTTCGAGCACAATAATGAATTTTTCTTTCTTTCACTATTTTTATGTGGATGTCCAACATTCCAGGTCAGGCTCAGTTTGTTTAGATGTTATCAACCAAACGTGGAGCCCCATGTTCGGTAATGTAGTTTTCGTTTTGCATAACCATTATGCCCGTTTTTGGTTACTGAAATTTGATTCGTTTGCATGTGTGTGTGCAGACCTGGTGAATGTGTTTGAGGTATTTCTACCACAACTTCTGTTATATCCAAATCCATCCGACCCATTGAATGGAGAGGCTGCAGCTTTACTGATGCGTGACCGTGCTGCTTATGAACAAAAAGTTAAAGGTGCTTAAAAGCTCTGTTTTTTATACAGTTTAAAAGTCACTTATCAGTTCCCAAAATCAGGAGTTTGTTGCAATTAACTGTGACTCTGCTCCATATATCTCACTCTGTCGCTCATGGTGATAAAGGTTTCAAACTAAAGGCCTCTTTTCATTTTTATAGTACTGTGCATCACTAATCGTTTGGTGTGTGTGTTGGGGCGTAGGGGAGATGAAGATGTGGAGAAACAGGATGCTTGAAATTATGTATCTACTTATATTATTTCCTGTTCTGTGTGTGCCTTCGTGTGTTTGTCCGTGTGCTGCGTGCCTGTGTGATGCAATTCCATCAGCGGATTGTAAAATTCATTTCTTGGCAACTTGTTATATATTCTACAATGTCTATATGATCTAGCACGTATTGTACTCAATCTCTTGAATTGGAATGCACCACACACACACAAACACGTGTCTGTGTGTAACACGAGTCCATTGGCGAACTTTGACATTCATTTTTCTTGGCGACTTGTACATGTTCTACGATGTCTATATGCGGCCTAGTGCATATTGTACTTCCATCTCTTCAATCGGATTGCATTACACACACATTATGTGTATGTGCGTAACACGAATCCAGTTCTAACATTCATTCTTCTGGCAACTATTGCACATGTTCTACAATGTCCACGAGACCCTAATACACATCATACTTGCATTTCTTGAATTGGATTGCATTGCATTACACACACACACACACACACGTGTATGTGTGAATAGCGCAATTCCATCAGCTAACCGTGGCATTCATTTTCTTGGTGACTCAGTACGTGTTCTACAATGCCCCTGAGATCCTAATACGCATTAGTTGCATTTCTTGAGTCGATAAACACACACACACACACACACACACACCCGTATGTGTTCTACAATGTTTCTGAGATCCTAATACACATTATACTTGCATTTCTTGAGTTGATACACGCGCACGCATGCACGCACGCACTCACTCACTCATATGTGCTCTACATTGTCTCTGAGACCCTATTACACTTTATACTTGCATTTCATAAGTTGATACACACACGCACACTCATATGTGTTCTACAATGTCTCTGAGATCCTAATACACATTACTTGCGTTTTTTGAGTTGATAGAAGCACACACACACGCTATTACATGTTGTACAATCTCTCAGATCCTAATACACATTATACTTGCATTTCGTGAGTTGATGCACACACGCGTGCAAACTCACTCGTACGTGTTCTACAATGCCTTTGAGATCCTAATACACATTCTACTTGCATTTCCTGAGTTGATACACACACATGCACACACACTCATACGTGTTCCGCAATCTCTCTGAGATCCTAATACACATTATACTTGTATTTCTTGAGTTCACACACACACACACACACAATCCCATCAGCAAACTTTTAACATCGGTTGTTTTGGCGACTCGTACATGTTGATACCAGAATACTGCCAGAAATACGCCAAACCAGAAGACATAGGGGCCGTCCAGGAAGAGAAATCAAGCGATGATGAGATGAGTGAAAACGAATGCAATTCGAGCGATGATGAAGTGGCTGGGACGGCGGATCCATAGTCCTCCAAATCCGCCCCCACCCCCCACGACTTGTCCAGTTTCTGTACATTATGTCGTAGTCTCTGCTTAAAGATCCACTTGATAAAAAGGTGCATATAGAAGAAAACTATTCACAATGCACAAAAGAAGTTGTTATGTTCTTTTTCAAGATTGTTAGTTTAATACATGTAAATATATGATGTAGCATTTTATACTCAACTTGTTTTATTTAGTACTTGCCTAAGGACAATGTTTGGCCTAAGTTCTAACAAAGGTGCAATGTTGTTGTCTTTGGTGCTTATGGTGATTTATTGAATTTCATGATCTTATGCGGTGTGTTTTGAGTTTTAGTTGGGATTATGCGGTTTTTAAATGGTTTTGATATATATATATATATATATATATATATATATATGTGTGTGTGTGTGTGTGTGTGTGTGTGTGTGTGTGTGTGTTATTTATAAAGTGATAGAATTTGAAATATAAGTGATAAAGTTAGTTATGCCACTTAAAAAAAATACGTTATGCAATAGGCAAATAATTGAAAAATATACAAAATTATGCTAGACCTAACATGCCCATTTGCTCGACCACTCAAAATCTACTCATAGCCATAAAAAGTAATTATTTAGATTGGAAATTGTATTGATTATAGAACAAAATAAAAGAACGAAAGAAAGAACAAGGAGAGATTGAAAGTTGTGAAATATATAATAAGAAATAAAAAGTATTATTTAGATTTGAATTGTATTCGGAAAAAAAAAAAAAGGAAAGAAAAGAAAAAGAAGAGAGCGAAAGAGAGGGAGAGAGAGATGATAATTGTGAAAAAAGTTAAAAAAAATCCGACCTGCCGGATTCGAACCAGCGACCTAAGGATTTCAGCAGACACACTACAGTCCTCCGCTCTACCAACTGAGCTAAGGTCGGTTGTTAAGATGCTCATTGAAGAATTTTTTATATATACTATTATTTATTTCTGTTGTTTCTGTTTAATGAATGACGTTATGCCAAATTTTTTTATATTATTATGACGGTTTAATAATTGAAAATTATATTTAAAAGCACGACAATCTGTTAAAAATTAAAGGCATATTTAATTTTTATTTTTACAGAGACACTTCATATTGTAAATGTTTATTCGTTGAAGTTATTAGTGGGGACTCAACCAAAATTTTATAGTATTATTATTATTATTGAAAAATTTTATATTTTTGTTAAAACATTATTTGAAGGTATAAGTATCTACAGTTTTAATTGATGTAACGATTTTTAAATTAATTATAAAAAAAAGGAAATGATTTTAATATATTTTGGTGGGAAAATCCAGATTAAATGTTTGATTTTGTTTTAAACAAGAGCAAAATAACATTTTTCCACGTTTTGGAATATGCACTTCTCTGCCAAAGTAGCAAGAGCTTTAAACGAATTAAGTCGAATCAAATAAATTATTATTCAAATTTAATTTAATTTTTTTATCGAATTTGAAATTTTGTTAGAGTTTGATTTGATTTTTAAATGAATCAAGCTCAGACGAGTTTGATCGAGCCGAATTTGAATAATTTGATATTTTTACACATATATTATCGTTTTTTAATTAATCGAATCGAGTTCAAATTGAACTTTAAATTTTATCGAACCAGAAAATATTTTTCAAACTTGGTTTGATATGCTTAACGAATTGAGAGTAAACAAGCTCTTTGCGATCCCTCTCGACTGGAGGATCGATAATTTGATTCATTTTTTGGTCCTAAATCTAGCTGCTTGGTGCACTAGAAAGCCAATTCAGTATCCGGAGAGCATGATATACAGCCCCCACCCAACCCCAAAACTTTCTGCACATCAATATTTGTCTACTATGAAATTTAAGGATTTGTTCATCATAATTAAACCCAATATTTTGGCCACAATAGTAAACTCAAATCATTGCCACATGAATTTTTCTTTTGTTGCCATTATGCGCAACCTGTCTTAAAAATCCAATTTCAGAAATCTCATGAATTCTGAAATAACAGTTTCAATCACATTTCAAGAAATAGCAAAAAATAGCATCACCCATACAAACTAATAGTTTTGTAACTCAAGATTGGGCCATTTTGAAAGCAAAAGTATAATAATCTAATAAAAAAGAATATATATTGGCTCATTTTCAAGATTTCTGTGACAGAAAAAAAATAGAAATGTAAGCCTTAAAATGCTAAATAAAAGATAAATACCCTCTGGGATGGGTAGCTGGTTGATCAATAATCAATACCCCCAGCATAAAAATGCAAGTTAAAAATACTAATTCTGCGAGTTTAACCCACATTTCGAGCAGCCAGTCGTGGATGGAACTCGATTCGGGCGTCAGTGTATTCGGGAGAAGTAAGAAGAGCGAAAATTTGATCCATCGAGCTTCTTCGTTCGAGTAATTTGTGACTTGTGATGGTTCTCCTATCCACGGTACCTGCTTAGCTACGTACCCGAATCTCTTTCAATTTTTTGTTGTCAACAACCTGACTAGTCCAGAATTTTCTCTCCAGTTGAAAAGACGTTCCACACTACCGTGCCCGTGATGTACAATCCAACAGCAACTTCGAACACATTGTCCCAAGAACCTGTGAAATATCATTGAAGAATCGGGCGGTATTTGGTAAAGTATTATTTACTTTGACCTTCATGAGAATACGTATCAAATCATGTGTAATTGTATAAACTTCTCCTCCTGGATCTGATCATTAAAATTTGACTGTAACTACAAAATTTGTCACTTGGATGATACTAATATATGATGGAGCAATTTCAAAAAGTTTATTAAAATCTCAACGATGCATGATTAAACTATGTGTAATGACTGACAGAGGGTGATAACTGTAAGATGCACATATGTTACCAAGGGAAGCATGCATAATTTTAAAAGTCACAAGAGGGTAGACTTGTATGTATTATCACACATAGTTATAAGGGATAATGCGGTCATTCTTACATATTTATTGAACCAGTAAAAAATACGTGAGTTACACTTAGAGTAATAATAATAATATTCGGATATCATATTGCATATCTGCTCTGCTCAATATCCATTTACACCCCTATATAAATGATAAATCATATGGTATAACATTTAAATATAGATATAGATAATGAAATATAAGGTTTGGTTGTACCATTCTGGAGTATGTATCCAGTTGCTGCAGTCCCAAAGACACCAGCAAGTACACCAGCGGTGTTAGATAGTCCCAACAGTACCCCCTGCAAGGGAACAGTGTACCAGTATCAGGTAGTAGATGAATTAGTTCTTAGGTGATTTTATATATTAACACCCTCAATTATAAGATGGGAAACAACTAACAGAATAACGCGGCCCAATATCTTGGTGATTCGAATATAGACCGGACTGTGAGAATGAATCCAATCCCTGCAGACAAGCCATAGAAAGTATTGCATCATAAAGTTATAAGAGAAACCAGTCCAATTGTACGCCACAGGAAATAGCACAAAACACAAAACCTGACTGCAAGCCATGCATAGCACCGCTAAAGCAGGAGTATTCACATTCTTAAGTTGTGTTAGGAAAAAAGCAGGACCCAAGAACCCAATTGACTGCATTATCTGTGACAATAAAGAATTGAAGAATAGTGTTAGAAATACTGGATAGTTGATGTCGCCTAGATGCAGTAACATTTATTTCCTTTTAATATATTTAACGGAACACATGTGCATGAATGAGTAACATAAGATGCTGGTGTGCTAATAAAAGAATAACAATACTTGCCTTACGAACTGTTGTGATTGACAGCCCTTGGCTCACAAGGGTATCTGCAATCCAACCACCTATATTAGCAAACACGGCCATAGTAAGCCATGGGAGCACAGAGAGCAATCCAGATTCAGTGAGGTCTAACTTCAAAACCTATGCAAATAGCCCCAACAAATGAGAAAAAGAAAAGTTAGTAAGACTGCTTGATTAGTTTTATTTATCGATCAAAAAATCATATTAAATTGGAAATTCACATGCTATGAATTCTTCAGATGGCATCAACAAAGAATTAACCAAATAGAATCTCGATCGACTTCCATAAGATTCCATGACTACACACACCTGGTTATAGTAAGTAGGCATCCACGTCAACAGAATAAATGTTCCCCAATTATGGCAGAAATGGGAGGTGATGAGAGCCCAGACAGGGGGCTTTGATAGAATTTTCTTCCATGGAATACTAGAGACACGTTCTTTGGATATGCTGCCGTCCAAGATCAACCTTTTTTCCTCCAAACTCAGATTTGGATCTTCTTCTGGCGAGCTGTGTGCCTAGAACACGAAAAAGTTGAGTATTAAAAAAATATCTAACATGACGCTTGTCATGACATTGTCATAACAAAGACCCTCTTTACAACCTCTTCTTTTTTAAGTCGCAGAAACCATCATCTGTGTCGAAAAATTGTTGCAGAAAGAAGTAAGGGCTTACCTTGCTTAGCCACAGTGTCAACCAGACACTTCCAAGGGATCCAAAAGAAAAGAAAACAGATGACCACCCGAACTTGTGGATCAACATGGGAGAAATCGCTAAACCAGAAACCGAACCAAGATACATGCCACTGTATACTAGTGCAAGAGATCTGCTTCTCTCCGAGACAGGAACCCATTTTGATAACAAATTACTCATAGCAGGCATGGCTACACCCTGATTTACAAAATAAACACCATTAGATGTAAAATCATGCCCCCACACATAAGGTTTAATATTTTGCACCTAAGACTGTAGAAACAGGATTTAGAGCAAGCACAGTAATTTCCCCATTTTATTGTCTTGGATTTGTACACGTAGATAATCTCTGACAAATCTTTACAGATGAGCAGAAGCAGCTAACCTCGCCAATTCCCATGAATGCTCGCATGACAAGTAAGAATGGAAGCCCAAGTCTTGCAGCAATTGGCGTCAAAACTGTTGCAACAGACCACCAAACTACTCCAAAACCAAGTACTTGCTTACCACCAATTTTATCAGCCCATATGCCTCCAGCAATCTACTCAAACAGCAAATGTAAAGAAACTTCAGCTATAGAGGAAATTATTACTGCAGTGAAGCAGCTCAAGCGATGACTAAAATCAACTTGTGTATCATCTGTGAGGACGAAAATGCTCAAAGACATGATATAGCAAATCAGATTGGCTAAACTAACTCAAAACTAAGGTGTTAGCTTACTTGTCACAGTTTGAAGAAGCACAAAACATTTGGAGCTAAACCCTGTGATTTGGGATAGAATGTGAGATTCATTATCAAATACTATTTGAGACTAAATGTGCTGGCCTCTCTGTTATTGGTCTGTACCTCAGATTTTAAATTACAAAAGTACCATAGCTGTGCTTGTGGCAATTCTGACCCTTTATAACAATTTCACTATGGCAGTAAATAGGAAGCTATTACAACCATACTTATTGGTCTAGGTCATATCAAAGTCATAAAAGATCCATAGAACACATTAACCACAGCCCACTTGACAGTATAGATCGCAGTTGCAATAAATAAATTATGGGGTAAGAGTTTACTGAAAGTGGCAAATTCAGACACTTTTTTTTAAATGGGCTAAGAAGTTATTCAAGCATGAGTAAAACCTGTGTAAGCAGATAACCCCAGAAGAAAGAAGACTGAATCAGGCCAACAGTAGCACTGTTCCAGTGGAATTCCTTTGACATTGGAAGTATTGCTATGCTCATATTAACCTAAAGAAGCAAAAGATTAATTAGAATAGATAGTAATGATTTTATCCCATCTGACTAGTATAGAAAAGACAAGCACCTGACTTCCACTATTAATATGAAAAAGGAAAATGCACACTAAAGTGAAAAGCATGAAACAGAAAACATCAAGCAACTTCATAATATACTGAAAAATAATATAGATAGTGAAACATACCCGGTCCATGTTGCATAAGAGAAATGCAGAAAAACAAAGAAGCACCATCACCCAACGCTTTGGAAACTGCTTCCACCAAGCGTCTTCTAATGAAACTCCTTTGACTGAAGCAGCTTCAGCTGCTTCCTCAGATGATACTACGTGCTCCAAGTCAGTTCCTATTATGTCCTGATCTTCAGATTTTAACTCGGTTCTGGTCCTCGTGACTGTTGAATGCTTTGATGGCAGCTTCTTATCACCAACAAAACCATGCTTGACCAACTTCTTCGCTAGAATCCAACTGGCATCAGAGTCTGCTGAAGAAATGCCACATCGGTATATTCTCCTGATTTTTCTCCTTGTGTTGATGGACTTAAACTTCTTGCTCATTTGGTTGGACGTTAATAGAAAAGGATCTACTTGAATATGAGAATTTGAATTTGGTCTGGGAAGATCTCTGGCATGAAGGGATGACTGACGCACATGGCGAAATGGAAAGCTGGCCCTCGGAGAATATTGCCTGTTCCAAAACATCTTTCTATGTACACAGTGCACGGAAGCAACACTCAAGTTTTCACCTCTTTGATGATCTGTAGCTGTTTCTCCATGATACACTCGTCCTGGTAACGCTGGCAACACACAAAAACGCATCAATTACAACCCAAAAAACAATAAAATAGGAAACACGCTAATCAAACATAATTGCTCAAAGTGGTGCCTAGAGTCTTATTGAATAAGAGATTGAACTTCTCTTACATGAATCCTGACCTTTCTACAGAGTTGATCGCTTCTTTTTGCCAGATACATAAACTGCTACTGATTTTAAAGTGGATGCTAAACATTTTGCACTAGCACTTCACACTGAGAGCACAAGACAAGCCTTATTCATACTAATATCAAAAAGTATTTTCCATTGTTCTTTCCTGTTCCAATTGTCCCAAAGTAAAAGTCAACTCCTCCTAATGATGCTTCTATTCAACTCCTTTACGTCCAACGCATCATTAGACTACTGGAAACTGTGCAATAACAACTAGATCATGCTTTTAACACACTAACGAAATCTCTTCACAAGCACCATACTCATCAAAAATCCAATCCTAAGTATCCTAAAATTAGCAATTTGCAATACCAAATCAGCCAAAAAAAAAAAAAAAAAAAACTAAGCACAACATTACTATCACTATACACAAAACATTATTTACTGAGCAGAATAATCACAAATTAACATATATAAACAATTACCAGGACTGATGAAAGAGCCGAAATCCCGATGCGACACGACGGCGCCGATCGCCATTGCCGCCGGAAAAATAAAAACACCTCCGTAAGCACTCTATCTATAAATTTATCCTCTCAATTCATATGTCCAGCTATAGATACAAAATGAATATATATATATATAATTTTTGTGTACTTAAACCATCAAACTACAGATTTTTTGTTCCTCTCTCTCTCACTAGAAAGTGATGCTCTCTCTCTCTCTGCAAAGTGGATAATATAATATATCTTGGGAGCATATCAATTGTTCTTCATACGAAATTCAGCTCATATATTACTTATATATATTTTCCCTACTTTTTTTTATCTAAAAAGCGGGAGAGGATCTCAGAGCGACACGTGGATTTCTAGCTGCGTGATTGAGAACTTTTATTGGACGAAAGTACAATAATGCCCTTGTAATTATATTTTATTACTGATATTGTTCATCGGACTACGCTGGAATTGAGAGGTTGAGTGAGGGATTGTTTGGGAATTCGGAAGAAGTATGTGCAGTGTGGATTTACCGAAAAGCCCCTCGTGGTAATGAAAGTGGCTGGAAAAGGGGTTGCAAGTAGGGGTATTTTAGGGATTTGAATCGCTTGTTTTTTTAATTCCTACGTGGCTAGAAAGATGCCAGCGGATATACTGTGGAAATGGGCCTAATTAAAGTGCTGTTTAAGTTATTGGGCCTAAACATAATGGACTAATCCATTATGGGATATGGGCCTTGATTTGGGCTTATAAAATTCCAGAATTAGGTGTTCAGAGTTCATAAAATAATTATAAACAAATTAAGAAGTCCTCAAATGGGTGTTTTTTAAAGATTTATTTATTTATTTTTGTTCATAAGGATTAACATCTTATTAAGTCTAAAAAAAATGCCTTCTTTAAATCTAACTAATTGCATGTATATTATGAATACCAGCGGGTGTGACGCACTTTATGCGAGTGCAGAACAAAAATGAAATATCGTCAGATTACATGTTTAATCACTGTTTAATTTTATATATCATAGAAAAACCAAAAAATGATTGAAAATTAAATTTATATATTATGAAAAACAAAAAAAATGAAATTGAGTTTTATTATTATAAATAAATAAAAAGATAAATTAAACTAAATACTGAAGATAAATATATAAGAGAAAAGGGAGAGAAGAAAAAAAAGATAAATAATATGTTGTGTTGATAAGAGGAGAGAGAGAGAGAGAGAGAGTAGGAAAGAGGATAGAGAAAAAAAATCAAAAACACTAAGCAGTTATTAGAGGGTGCTAGTGCTTCTATAAGAAGGTATGGATATATATTGTATTTGTTATGCTATCAATATAAATATATGACAAATATATAATGTGGCATGCCGATTATACTTTAAATTATAAACATGAAAAATGAATTTAAAAAAAAACAAAAGAGTTGGAAGTGATTTGGCTCAATTGAAAATTTTCGATTTTTTGTTAAAAGAGTACAATACATTTTCAAATAGTAGATTAATTATCCAAATCAAGTACAACTATACATACTATAATTAATACCCAAAGACTACCAAATACTATTGTATCCCATCAACTTAAAAAAAAAATTCAAATAATATAAAGAAATAAGTTACTACATAATAGAATAAAACCTACACATGAAAAAAAAAAAAAAAACCTATAACTTGTTTAGCTACAGAGCCTCCTTTTTTCGTTTTTTTTTTCTTTTTTTTTTGGGTTAGGAAGAGCCTCCTTATTGCCATCATATCAAATGATCTTAACAGTTAAAAATTTAGAAGCAATCATGTTGAGTCCAGCCGCATAGAAGTATATATATATATATATATATATATATATATATATATATGTACACATGGATAATTACATTAAATTATCCCGATGTTTGCCGAAATTACAAATTAAACATCTAATTTTTGAAAACGATCTAAATAATCACGAGATATTTGAATATTTTACACATATTAACCCTTTGTTCACTAACATCACAATTTTTAGCAAAAACCATTAAATTTAAACATGTTATTCATATTTTACCTTATTTTGCTAATTTTTAACCAAACATACCATTAGTTCATAATGCACATCCATATTTAGTGGCTCAAAGTTATGATCAAATATTAGATGTTTTGATACAATGGAATGCTTTTTGGTCAAATTTGATTAAAATTTTTACCAGGGAAATAAAATATAAAAAACATGTTTAAATTTAACAGTTTCTATTAAAAATTTTGATGGTAGTAGAAAGAAGGTTACCATATATAAAAGGTTTGTATACTTCATGGTTGTATAGAGAATTTTCAAAAATCAAAAACTTAATTTGTAATTTGAACAAACCTCGAAGTAGTTCAGTATAGCTATCTCATATATATATATATATATATATATATATATATATATATATATAGGTCCCTCAAGAGTGCAAAACTTGGATTTTTTTTTAACCCATTGGTTTATGTTAGCTATGAGCAATTTTGGTAAATGTAGTTGGGCATTTGATACGAATAGATAAGTCAATAAAGAATTTGAAATCAACAATATGAATATTGAATCACACACCAACCTTTTTGCAGTATGTTGGACAGCAATCATAAAGTTCAGTCACCAACCTAAACGGCTTCACATCAATGCATATTGTTGTAGAAATAGATTTTGGATTTGACAGATAGAGAAGTTAGGAAAAACATGTCACATTTTAAATGACTCTGTACAAGTGGATTTAAAATTCATAATGATAAAACATAGCTTTATGATGTGAGCCCAATTGTTTAATTTGACATCCACTAATGTAAATTATCCAAACAAACTCGATTGATTTGTTATCACACACATTAAAGCCCGTTCGAATGGATTTTTTTAGAAAAAAAAAATTACTTAAAAAAAACACTTAAGCGAAACAAAAAAATGTGCTTGGCTGTGTTATTTTTAAAAAATATAGGCCTAAAACAAGTCATTTTTTCAGAAGTTACATAGAGCAGTTTCAAATAATAGCATATTTTAAAGCAATTTTAATTATTGCACCCAAATGAAAAACTGCTTGGTGAAAGAAAAACTCTATTATAAAAAGGATCCGTTTGGATGAGCTTAAAAAATGCTTATGAAGTCGTGCTTTTTATACTAGACATTTTTTTTAAGCCAAGCAGTTTTTCAGTTCGATATAATAATTAAAATACTTTAAAAAAATGCTACATTAGATGAAAAAAAGACATTTTTTTGGGTTTTTTTAATGGATTTTTTTTTAATAAAAAAACACATCATCCAAACACAATTTTTGTCCAATGAGGCGCTTTTATTTTTTTCAAAAAATAAATGTCTCTCTTATAAAAACAGTCAATCCAAACGGCCTCAAAAAGCATGATTCAAGAAACATTTTTTTTTCAAAAACTATCCAAACATGCCCTTGAAACCATTTTTCAAATTCATCAAGTGAATCACAAAGCAAATAAATTAGTGTACAAAACAAAGCTACTAGTGAACATACAACCATATGAAGAACAGGGGAGCCAAATTTTATTAACCATACCCAACAGATTATCAATAGTCAATACCATGAAGCAAGTTCTACACCAACATATATTGCCATAGAGACAATTATACCATGAAGTAAAACAATATTTGATCCCCAAAATACCTTCAAAAACATACCTAAAAAAAAACCTTTCCCCTGCAAATGATGAACACTTAAAAAAACCTGTAACACATTTAAAATCGACACCACCACCGTTAATGAGCAAATCCATTTCATTTCTTGGAGTACATTGACTCCACCTTCCCATCATTCCCACCAAGCAGCATGTACTTGTCCTTCCTTGTCAACTGAGTGCACTCAAAACCCAGCGCACCAGCCAAGATCCTCTGCACATGGTTAGCCACCTCGATCGACGACTTTCCGCCGGCCCCGACCGTCATCTCCTCTGGGAGCCGCTGGAGAAACGTGATCTCGTAGGTCGGCCGAGGGTTCATGAAGTAGAAATACGCGTCCCAGAACTTGACGCCGCGCACGGTCGTGCCATGGAACATGTTCTGCTTGAGGTTGACAGCAACGGGCACGATGCGGTCGCTCAGTTCCGCGAACAAAGCACTGAACCTCAGCAGATATGGCTCTCTGCACGTGGTCCCCTCCGGGCACACGACTAGGTCGCCCTTCTGCAGCAATGCCTTGATCATGGCAGCATCGGCCTCGCGGTCGCGAGTCAAGGCAACGGCCGGGATTGGCGAGAGGAACCTCGAGAGCTTACTCACACTGTATGTCACACAAGAGACTTTGCGCCCCAGCGCTATGGCGATCACGATGGGGTCAAGGGCGGTCCTATGGTTGCAGACATAGAGGTTCCCCGGGGAGCCGGGGGAGGGGGCCGGGGGCGGGTTGCCCTTGATCACTAGGTTGATCCCAAGCATCGGGTATGTGTAACGTACAATACGCTCTGGTAGAGGGAGGTTGAAGTATACGCGGACTAGGGAGAGCATGAATCCAAACGGCAGCCAAATGTAGGTGACGAGTGCGTTGAGTGGAGTCGGGCGCTGGACTAATCGCCCATCGTGGAAGATCAGCCGGCTTTTGAGGCGGTCAAGGGGCAACGGCTTCGCCGTTTTGCTCGGGGGCACCATGTATCCCTCCTGTTGAGCATAGACAAAAACACGAATGAATTTTCCCAAATATCATCACAGAAATGTGGAAGATAGTAACGAACAATGAGGTGCAATATACGTCTCATATGATTCATCGGTTTCAACTAAACCAAGTTCGGATAAAAATTATCCGGGATCTGTAGGTGCAGAAGAGTTGGTTGCAACTGTATTCATCTACTTCAATCCAGTATATAACTCTACTATATCCCTGTTGACTATATTAAAATTTGTCAGCTTTTGATCCTTACGAGTAATATAATAAAGTCTCTGATAAAGTTTTGACATATGCTCTGTTCCACCACTTGGCTTATTGACACATTGTTAGGGTAAATGCTGTGGCCCCCTTATTAGGTGTTCTCACAATATTACTACTGCCTCAACCACTCTATATTAATTGCATGGCTCTTTTTATTCACCAGTCACGTGTTCAAGAACATGAATAAAATTAATGCTTGTCGAAAGCCAAAAAGATACAAGAAAAAGCAATTCAATTGATTTGATCTAACTCGACAAATTACATGATAAATGTATTGTACTTAAACAAGTGATTGGTTATTTAAAAAAAAAAAAATTTATACACCAATAAAGTGTGAAACACTCACCATAAAATTAACACTAGTTCGATGAAATCGGATTTAGACTAGAATTTTCTATTTAATCCGGTGTATGGCCAAAATCAAGAAATATTATAAGATCTGAAAAAAAGTTCACGTAGAAATTAAGGAGTGACCCCACTTATTATTATAAAATTATTACACAATCTTGTTCACCAAATCCAACAAAATCAACATTAGATTACGGATTTACCAACAATTCGATTTAAAACCAGAAGCACTTAGTTGAGTCTTGTGAAATTCATTTGACTTCATTTGGATTGGAGGATTTGAATTTGTAGAAGCATTTCATTGAAAGGACTTCGAATGATTTTAAATTTGATGGAACAATGAATTTGAAAGTAGCTTAAAATAGAACTTAAAGGATTTGAAATCAATAACGATATGAATTTATCCAAACAAGTTCAATGAACTTATTATTGAGGATTTGAAATCATCGATCCAAACACAACTTAACCGTCTTTTAGGTGCTTGATTGGTTAGGAAAATTCTTGCCCGCACCGAATTCGACTACATGATAAGTATATTAACACTTATTATATGATTGATTGATTTTACAAAATCAGATTCGAGCTAGAATTTTTTGAACGGAACTGATGAGTCTAACATGAAGATCTAATTTATAAATTTTTCAGAATATATAAACCAAAAAAATCGTGAAACTGAGGGAAGGAAAAGATTGCTTCACAAGCACAGCAATAATTAAAACACACACAAATATGTGAAATTCTACATTCAGGCATCGTGAAGAACAGATAATTGAATAAGCACCAAATAGAAGCTAATCTATATTCACGCACACAGGCACAGGCACAGGCACACCCACGCACGCAGATCTCGCTGATATTCTCTCTCTCTCTCTCTCTCTCTCTCTCTCTCTCACACACACACACACATCGCTTACTGAAATTCACACACACACACACACCGCTTACTGAAATTCACACACAGACACACACACACATACCTTACTGAAATTCAAACACACATACACCCACACCCACACCCACAACACCCCTTACTGAAGTTTACACACAGAGTCACACACACCCCTTACTGAAATTCACACACACACACACCTTACTGAAATTCACACAGACGCACACATCCCTTAGGCATTCACATGTTTCTTGAATTTTAGCTAAAATGAACACTAACCTTGCAAACGGACATGAAATCGTGATCCGATTCGCGATCTCCGATCCCAATATCCGGCTTCTCCTCACCGAACTCCTTGAGCACCCCCAACTTCTTCCACTTCCCGACCAAAACCCCGGGCTTCTTCACGAACCCCGTCGCCTTCCTCGTCTTGGGATCCACCTCAATCTCGGTCCCGATCACCTTATCCCCGCCCAGAAAGTCCCTCACGAACGGCTCCACCATTATCGTCGGGTTCGCCGTGATTATCACCTTCCTCTCGCACTTCTCCAACACCTCGTAGCTCTCGGCCCGGACGTCGCTCGCGTAGAACCTCGGCAGTACGGCCCGCGACGCGAGCTCGATGTCCCGCACCTTGATCCCGGAGAAGGAGATGTAGATCAGCATCTGGATGGCGAGGGCCTCGGAGACGAAGACGTAGGCGACGGCGATGAGCGGGAAGGAGAGGAGGAGGACCAGGCCGCGGAGGAGGCTCCCGGCCTCGATTGCGACCAGCATGAAGTAAGGGAAGGAGGAGCGGGAGATTAGGAGGGTCCCGTCAAGGTCCGCCGCTATCGAGAGGCGGCGGCGGTTCGCGACGGATGTGTCGCATTTCTCGATGGAGGGGAAACGCATGGCCGCGGCGGAGGTGGTGGTGGTTTTCGCCATTCTCTGCTCGCGTGTGTGTGTGTGGGTATCTATGTATGCATGTATGTATATTAACAAGTGTAAGTGTGTGTGTGTGTGTGTGTGTGAGAGAGAGAGAGAGAGAGAGAGAGAGAGAGAGAGATGAGTGCTTTTCATGGGGAGGGAAGTGAATGTTGTTTTAAATGCTAGCGGAGGGGGTTGGGGTGGGTGAGGGGAACCGTAAATGACGAATATACCCCTGGGTACGTTTTAATCGTGAGGTAATTAGAGGGTGCTTGGATAAGGGCCTGTTTGGAAATGGTTTAAAAAATGTACTTTACAAATCGTAATTTTTTTAGCAGAGCATTTTTCTAAAAGAAAAAATTAATAATTTTATATTTAAATACAATAAGTAGAAGTATTTTAAAAATATTTTAATTTAAAGATAATCTTGATAACATAAAAAGAAAAAAGAAAAATTCTGGCCTCTTCTCTTTTCGGAAAAGCCCAACCACATACATTTTTTCTTTTCAATGAAGTGTTTTTTTTTTAAATAAAAAAAAAAGGTGATGCTTTTCTAAAAAAAAAATCCAAATGAGTCCTAAGTTTGTAAGCTTTCAAAAATGTTTTATAAGATATTGGGAGATTCTAGTTCAAATGAAGTTCGATTATACTAAAATAAATCATGTACCAAGAATTTTAAATATTTTCCCCTCCTAGTATCTAAAGATTTTAAGCCGAGGATTCTTTTGCTTGACGGCGAGAAAGAGCGGACCGGATCCCCTACCCCATAATAGTGCCCTATCTCCTGCCCCACACTCTGGATGTGCGACACGTGTAAGTCTTGAAGATTTACTGACCAAATTAAATAACTGAAAAAATATAATTAATTGGACAAAACATCTAATTTGGTAAGTAAATCTTCAAGACTTACACGTGTCGCACATCCAGAGTGTGGGGGCAGAAGATGGGGCACTATTATGGAGTAGGGGATCCGGTCCGGAGAAAGAGGCCCTGAGACTAGAGAGATCTTGGGTTCGATTTCCATAAATGTGGATTTTCTTTTACTGCATAACAGTTTGGTATCTATAATTATTTCTTAGTTATTTATACCATTTATTGCTGGATAGGGTACTAAATAGAATTATGGATGCTAGGAGAATTGTATTTGAGTTTGAAGTATTAATGTGATTGCATGAACTGCATTCTATAGTTCTCATTAAAAAAAAAACATTTGTCATGTAATTTATGTAGATTTAGGAAAGACTTAACAAGAGACTTTATTTTGTCTTCTAAAATCATACTAATTAATCTACTTTTCCCAATTATGTAGAGGCAATACATTTGTGCTTATTGAATTAATTCAAACCCATCCCTTTTTTGTAATCAATTCCCTAATTATAAATATTTCCCTTTTTGTTATAAAGGGAGGGCAAAAAAAAAAAAAAGGAAATGCATCTAATAATTTTAGAAATATTAACCTAACAATGAATTTAAGGTTTTTCAAAGTAGTGTCCCATATGAATCAACAATTTCTACAAATGAAATTAACTTGAGTGGACCTAAGTTTTTTTTCTTTGTTTATTTATTATGAATGAGAAAGCAGCTGTAATGTTTGTTGGCCTGAATTTATTGTACATTTAATGGTTTGTAGTTGGAGAGTTTTTACCCTCACTTAAATGCAATGCTTAGCATTAAACTAACTCTATTATATCATACTATCAAATCACACATTTAGGTCTTATATATGATGCATGTTTGATATATATATATATAATATATATATATATATGTATTGTATTCGATAATTAGATACATACAACCCATTTGAATATATTTAAAATAAAGTATTATACATCCCTATCTTTTTATAGCAACTTTTTGGTTTAAAAAAAAGTCCAATTATTTTGTGTTTGGATACATTAATTTTATGTTTTGTTTGGATGGGCTTAAAATAAATACGCTACAAGAAAACTATAGATTAATGATTGATTAGTGACTGATTACTTGTAAAGAATTAGATGATAATCACTAACGCAATAGTGATTGATTGGTGACTGATATTGTGACTGAATTAATTTCAGACACTAATTTGTTGTTATCTCATGTGATGGATATTAATTCTGTCACTAAATAGTTAGTAAAATTTTATAGCTACTTAGTGATGTATAATATCGGTCACTCATTGATTTTTGTATTAGTCGCTAATCAGTTACTCATGGTGACTGATTATTCGGTTAGTAATTGTTGGGAAATGAAATCGGTCACAAATCTGTCACTATACAGTCACATTTTGTGACTAATATTATGGTCAATACTCAGTCACTATCAAATTTCAATCACAAATCTATCACAAAATTGTCCACTTGTCATTTGTCACGAATGAGTCACAACTTGTGACCGATACGTAGTCACAAATCCATTACAAATTTAGTGCAACCATAAATCAATCACTTTACTTATATAATTCTATCAACATAATCACTTATTTAATTCATTAAATATAAATGAAAAAAATTAGAAATAAACTTTTGAAGGCACTAATAAATACTCATAATTCATCTATGCGAAATTAATAAGTACTCTATTTGGCTATGATCTCAAATTGAGAATTGATATTTTCACGAGACATTGGATATCATCACCTATAAAAAGCATGAGCCAATTAATTTTTAATTTAATTATTTTTTCATGAAAATAACTTATGAATTAAATGTTTGTAAGTCATTGTTATAATATTCTTTTGGATTCTTTAAACAAAATTCGAATTGTTACTTTATCAATTTTTAAGTTTTTATTAGATTTTATATATGCAAAGTTACGCTTGAACAACAGTAATATCTTATAAAACTAAAAAAAAACTATAAATAAGAAGAAATCTAATAAAAACATTTAGTTTTGAATTATTTTTTTTATTGTTGGTGATGTATATTAAGTAATCATGTTATATCAATTCAAACTTTTGCAATTATTAACATAATTTAATAGTATTTTATTTTGCAATTGCACGATGGTATTTTAGATAAATAGATAGTATTTTTTAAACTTGATGACCTACGGATACTTATTTAAAATTTATTATGTACTAAAGATTTTAATTAGATATCCTACACACATCCTAACATTATATTAAATTTTTAAATTTATAAGTTCTTTCAATATTAATATGTGAATGGTTCAACAAAAATAAAGATTAAAATCAAATTAAAAAGAAAAAAGAAAAGAAAAAATAGGAAAAAGAAATAGTGTACACATAAATTTTACACAAGGCAAACATTTTAAGTTTGTGAGTGTATTTTATTTACATAATAAAAACATTTAGTACTTTTTAACTTAAAAAGTGTTAAAAAGATTTAAAAAAAAATTAGAAGATATAGAGCTTAAGTAAAAGGAAGAAAAAGTATTTTATTGCATGTAGGATTTGCGAATAGAGTTATGATACATGTAAGTGAATAATAGATTAAAAATTCAATAATACATTATTTGAATTTTAAAATATGTGTGTGTGTGTGTGTGTGTGAGAGAGAGAGAGAGAGAGAGAGTCACTAAAAATAATAATGATCATTTATCACTTATAATTAATTGAATTTAGTTTTTCAAATTTCCTAATTCAATTAATCATATGTTGAATGAATCGTCCAATTTTCAATAAATTTTTTTTGAATATTGTGGTTGATTGTCATGTAATTAACTATATCAATTGTCATTAGGGTTGTAGTCTAGTAGTTGGAGTTCGAATCAACACCAATGAGGTCCTGGTTTGAATTCTCTTGTCATCTTCCCTTTCCATTTGGGTGAGTATGTGTGTGTATGTGCGTGGCATTCCAGTTGACATTTACAGGGTGTTCTGAGTTGATTGTATAAAAAAAAAACACACACACACACATTATGTCAATTGATCAAAATTTCAAACAATTCAATTTTTCACTCCTGATTGAACTGGCAAGGGTTTTGGATTTAATTGTTTCAAATGGTCCAACTATACTAAATAAAAATAAATAATGTGATAATTTAACCTTTTTTAATGATAAAATGTTGAATTGAACAAACTAAGGGTAAGTAATAAATTAATAAAATGATAATGTCACAAATAGATATAAGTGAAAAAATAAAAAAAATGAACAAAGATTCACAATGGCTTAGTGGTACGGAGGAATCCTGACTTTCTATAAGACGTGGGTTTGAAACTCCACTGACGTAAAATTACGAGTGCAATATGGTTGCCCCTACCTGAGGTGGAAGCCCAAGTTCGGTACGTGATGTGTGTGGTCCAAACCCACGGTGCAAGCTCGGGTTTGATTCTTGATCGGCGCAAGTGGGGTTTATTTAAAAATATGTTCACATTACCTTAAAGGTTATGACTGATATTTTAGTCACTAAGCTATGACTAATAAATTAGTCACAAGTTGGTCAATATTTGTGACAGATTAACAGTAAATTATGTAATATTTACCAATGAGATTATGACTGAAATCTAAAGAGTTGTGACTGATGTTTCAATCATTAAATTGTGACTGATAGAAAAATCGGCCACAAGAAAAATTTGTTAGGAAGGTTATTCCGACCGACACATTCAATCATCAATCAGTTACTAATCTCATTTTGTGACCAATTTTTCTTATTTAATGATCAAAAAATTAATCACAAAGGCCCTTTTTTTGGTAGTGGTACTTATTGAGCGGTGCTTTTTACAGTAAACTTTTTTTTTTGCCTTTTAACCAAGTAAGTTTGTGTTTAGACACAATAATTAAAAGTGCTTTGAAATGTGCTTTTGTTTAAAGCTAATTTGAGTAGGTTTTTTTTTAAAAAAAAAACCCTTTTTTTTTCTTTTTTCTGTTTTTTGCTTTTTCCTAAAAGCCAGTCAAAACACAAATTTTTTTTTCATTCTAATTTTTTTTAAATAAGTGTTTCTCCTTCAAAAAAAAATAAAAAAACTATCCGAACGGACTCTTAAAGTGTTTGAAAATGTGATTGTCTTTGTAAACCGCTTTGTGTAACTTATAAGTGGAAAAAGAGAGACACTTTTGGGCTTTTTATGTGGCACTTTTTAGAGAACACCAAATGAACACTAATTTTTTCATTCAAGTATTTAAAAAAATAAAAAAAGGTACTTTTTTTTAGGAAAAAACTCATCCAAACGAGTTAATAACATGTATCCATTTTACTTTATATATTGTTTTTGTTTTGTTTTTTTATATATATATTCATCCCTTTAAAATCAAGATGGTATGCATTCAATCACCCAATACAATATACCAAGTGCAATACAAAATACACCATACTCGCATTTTTTACAAGACTCAATGCATGACTACGTGGTTGTAAAATTCAGCTCATCTGTTTTTTTATCATGTACACTACCAAAAACAAGCATTTATTGGGACAATATAAATGGTTAGTATAAATGAATATTATGATACTTTTAAATTTTAAGACAATATTATTCGAAAATATCATGCAATTGAATACCTCAACAGCTATTTTTCACAATGCTATACTATTTTTCACAATGCTATAATGTTACAAAAGTATGTTTTAATTAAAAGTTTAATTTAATTTATTTAGACATCATTTATATAGTGTCATAATTAATACATAATCATAACACTTTCTAAAAATACCAAAATTAAATATATTTAAATTTGATTGTTTTTTAGTAGTGGCATTGTGGAACCTTAAATTGGTTGATAAAATTTATACTTCAAGTTATATATATATATATATATATATATATATATATATATATAATATTAAGTTGAAAACAACGTTGGGATAAGGCAGGCCTCTTTCCCTTTATAGCGATTTTTAGTCATGAGAAGGAAAAGGATTTCACCAAATACACATATATTGAATAGATGCAACTTTGGTACATTATGCGACAAAATAATATTAGTGAAAAAAAATATAAAATAATTATGTAAAATTATCCCCGATAATATTGTATATTACGTGATAATATTTTTTTATTTTTTGTCTTTAATTAAATTTTTTTATACTAATAATTTTATTATGCCGCTACATGATACAAAAGTGACAAATTTAGTGTTTTACGTTGCCACTATTTGCATTTATTGACAATCATCTACGACAACTTAGGAAAGAAAAAAAAGAAAAAAGAAAAAATGTCACTATATTTGTAACAAGATTTTTTTTTACTAATTAAGTTGTCACAAAATCATCACCATACTAATTTTAAATTGTAAAAAATGAAACATTTTTTTGTGTCATTATTAATACTATAAAAACCATTTCCAAGTCAAGATAAATTTCTTCATCACCAAAAATGTATAATTAAAGACAATTTTTATATTGTCATTTGATATATAATTGTCACCATTTTTTTTTTAATTGTGACGATGAATATGGTTAAATGATGTCATATTATTATTATAATCGAGTTGTACTACTAATAAAATGGAAGGGGTAAGACGGTGAGTAATGATCACTTTTTGGTGTCTTTGGTTTGACATCCGACACTCAAAAAATGCATCATATTCAGTGACCGATAAACTAAGAAATTATCAATATAATTTTTTGATGAATTTCGTCTATAGAAATTCCATTAGTAAATATTTTGTCACTGATTATTTTTAATTCAATTTACATTAGATTTTGTCTCTAATTACTCACATATATCTTAATATGTGATGAAATCTCTCCGTCACAAATTTTTCATTAATGAAGAGGTACTTTCTTGTAGTGTAATTTCTCACTTCACCATTTGTTTTTCCCTCACTTTCTTCACACGATGTAATTTTCTCTTTATTTCTTGTCTCTCATCTCCTTCTATTTTTTTTAATTTGTTTTTGAAACTTCATCTTGTTTTAGATTTATTTTACTTATTATAAATCTAATAAATTAAAGTTTTTTAAAAAAGCATCCAATATAAAAAGATTATTAAATATTTAATTTCGTACTATTAAAATTAAATTATAACTTATTTTTATTTTACAAATGCATTAAGTGTATCCAATCGACTAATTATTATAAAATAAGAAAAAGAGAGTGACAAAATATCCATTGTCCACCATCACAAGAAATCCAACTATCCCATATTCAAATACCCATTGCAAAGATATTTCCAAGTCAAATTCAGTGTTTTTTCTTGCCACACTCAACCTATAAATTAGAACTGGGTGTGTGTGTGTGTGTGTGTGTGTGTTTTGGAGTTGTAAAGAGGAAGGTTCAACATTGTTTAATTGCTTGTTGGTTCTTCAAAATTATATGGTCATTGACACTTTTAGGTGCCCCACTCAAGCCTAATCTGATCAACCCCCCAAACCCCCACCCCCATAAACAAAAATTATGATTAATTATATTTAGACCCCCCACTAAATAGCATAATTACTAATCTTTCCTCTCGAATTTTCATAATTACTGACACTTCCCTTCTCATTTATTATTTACCAAATTGCCCCCTTCCATTAGGAAATATAGTGAATAATGATTATGTCGTGAAAAAAAAAAATTATACAAACTTCCTATATTACCCTTGACCTAATGGTCCCGTAACTAATGGTTTGTAATATTTTGATATCTAGATGGGATCTAAATGTAATATTTGTATAGTTAGAAAAGGATTTGGTATTACAAGACCAAAAATGGCACCAATAATTCGGCATGAGAAATTTTTTGGGCAATCTCATCTACTTATACTATATAAGACAATAAAGGGGGTTTATCGTTCAAATTATGTGATTTTGATTAAATATCAATTTATAATGTTTTTATTTTTATTTTTTTAATTAAAACCAGACATTATTAGTTATCAATCTATATGTTGAGTCATATTATTAGTATGAATTATCTCTATATATCACACGCCATGGTTATTAGTATGAATTAGTAGTAATATAGCCAATGGGCACTGAAGCTGAAGCCCCGATGGTAGGGGATTCGAACCGGTGCTATTGAGATTTTATGTTCGAATTCTCATTCTTTCCCCTTTTCCCTTCAGTGAGGGCGTTTGTATTTGTGTAACATTTCAATTGACGTCTATTAAGTAACTCAAGTTGATTATACTTATAAAAAAAAAAAAAAAGTAGTGATATAGATGTGTATGTGTGTGTATCTAACCAAATTATTGTCCTCGGCAATTTAATTAATGACACTTGTCTCCCCATATATGTGTGTGTGTGTGGGTGTGTGTGTGTGTGTGTGTGTGCGCGTAATAAAATGGTATAATTATGACTATTGTCCCAACTAGGAGGTCACCTAAGTTTGCGTTGAGCAGTAATTGAATTTTTTGGCTCAACAAAGTTTGTATAGCATTAATTAATGGGACACCTACTTAACTCTAATTTCAGCTAACATCAGACAATATTATATATTCTTATCCAAAGAAAAAGTTCTTCGATATGAGATGTGGACAGTTCGAATAAAAAAGAAAATCAAAACATTCCAAATCCATATAGGGCTCATTTGGGTGTTTTTAAAAAAAAAGTGTTTTTTGAGGGGTATTTTTTACAGTAATTGTTTTTAAGATAAATAATTTTGCATTTAGACGCAATCATGCAATGATGAAAAGTGTTTTAAAATATATTTTTATTTAAAACTACTTTGAGTAGCTTTTAAACAAAAATTCATTTAGATTTTTTTTTGGCTTTTGTTTTTTTTAACCAATCCAGACACTTTTTTTTTTTTTTGCTTTGAAGTGTTTTTTTTTTAAATAAGTGCTTCTCTTTAAAATAAAAAAAAAGAGCAGCCATCCAAATGGGGATTATAGACTCCTATTCATGGGAATTATTAGGAATGTAACCAAGTCGGATTGCTTTAATTTTTTTTTTTTTATCTTGGAGTTCAAGTTTGAATCAAATGAATCGAGTTCGAACTCAATAAGAAAAAAAATGTTTGAGCTTAGTTTAGGCCCTTGTTTAACTAACTCGGTTCAACTCGACTTATTTTGATTTGAATTTTCAAACAAACCATAAATTTGAGCCGAGTTCAAGTTCAAATTAAAAAGATATATATGTGTGTGTATATATATATATATATATATATATGTGTGTATTCATTTGTGCCATTAAACTCGAGATTATTATATTATTTATAATTGTATGTGATGACTATTAAAAAGAGAAAAGTTCACGACATGTGAACAATAATTATATATTTGGCTTGAAGCCTAAACGAGTCAGGCTCTATCTTCAACCTTCATCAAATTTAACGAGCAAACTTGGTTCGTTTTAATTCTTTGGAACTACTAGAGTGGCTGCTCGTTCCCTGCTCTTTTTTTTTTTTTTTATCTATTTAAAAAAAACAAAAAGAATAAAAAAAAAGAGAAAAGAATAAGAAATTAAATCTAAAGGCGAAGAAGGCTTGGGAATGCATATAAGTGCAAAATGTATATTTTATATTTCATTTGATTTACTTAATAGTTTTAATATGAGTTCGAAATTGGCTTTATTTTCAAAAGTTGATTATTATTATTATTATTATTATTATGTTTCTCTTTAGCCAAATTTGAATAATTTAATTTGTAAATTGGGGGTATAGTTGAATTTCTTCATTTTTATGGCATCTAATATTCCAATACTTGTTATTGCATTGTTCAATGTGATCTTGAATTTTCACTTCATTGCTAATTTTGTTGGCTAAAGCCTAAAGATAAATATTCATTGGATTGTATTTGTTAATGGCCCATATGATAAATGAATCACAGTAAGACTGTGAATGAGCAACCATTGTTTTATGGGCCAAAGTTGTATTAGCGGGCTTAGATATGTAGCAATTATTAAAGAAGGCCACATTATTATTATTACTATTATTATTTTGCTTCAAAAAGCCCAAAAGATTCCCCCTCAACCCCCCCCCCCCCCACACACACACATACAAATAAATAAAGAGATAAAATCAAATATAGTCCCAAAATTTATGACATTTTTTAATTTTGGTCCCTAATTACGGACTCATCACAATGAGGACAATTTTCAAAATTTTCATTAAATTTGATCATTTTCAATGACAAATGTTAAACACTAACGGCGAGGCGCACATGCTCCTCATAGGTGACTAACGGCACACGTGCGCCTCTCCGTTAATTTTTAACGCATGTCACTGAAAATGACCAAATTTGATGAAAATTTTGAAAAATTGTCCTCATTTTGATAAGCCCGTAAAATTAGGGACCAACATTGAAAAATGTCACAAATTTTGGAACCGTATCTGATTTTATACCATAAATAAATAAAATAAAAGTAAACGAATAATTATAAAATAAAACAAAGAAAAGAAGAAAAAAAAAACCAACTTTGCATGCAAACTATGGATGTAGAGAGAATACATTAATAATTATATTTCTCATATGATCTAAACAAAGTTGTAAACTGAAAATTTGATAATTCATGCTTATAATTAATAAATTAATGGCACTATATAATTAATAAATTATTCATGGTCAAATGATTTTATTCAAACTACACAAATTACAAGCATATTTGATGCATATTACTCTAATCATATTGAAAAAAATTACATGAATTTAATCATAATTGTCACTTTAAGGTTTTCAAAACCATTCATTATTTATATATTTTTTTAGTTAAGATATATATTAAATATTTAAAATATAATTAATTAGAATAAGGATAAAAGATTTTTGGCTTTTGTGTGATTTTACATTCAACATTTGCAAATCTAATTACATGTTTGATGTCAAGCTCAAACATCCATAATATAAAATTAAAACTATTTATTCTCTTGCTTTTTATTTATTTATTTTATTTTTTTGAATATTTTATTTCATTTGAATTCACATTATACAAAACAATAATTATTTAAAAATGACATAATATGAAAAGATTATGGGGTGCTACGTGATGTGGTCAATATTTATTAATGTATTATACGAATAACATATATATATATATTTTAGATAAATGTATTATATTTTATATTACACATAACATATTACATTTATTATGGTTTGATGTAATATCTAATATTTTTAAAGAATTTGAAAATAACATAATACTTCGTTGAAATTCCACAAGTAATGTGATGCAATATTTAACCTTTATTTTTATTTTTTTTTTCATACAATGTATTATAAAATATTTTCATAATAAATCTATTATCAAAAATTACCAAGAAAAAAAAAAAGGGAAATCAACAAAGTTATTCCTAGTGCTAAGTTCTAACATAAAAATGCAAATACACCACGAACCAGTGTTTTGACTCGATGCTTACCTTCATTTCGCCTTAAAATCTCTCTCTCTCTCTCTCTCTCTCTCTCTCTCACACACACACACATCTCCCTCTCTCTCTCTCTCTCTCACACACACACACACACACCACGTCACCACCTCTCCCTCTCAGTCACTCACACTCTCTCTCTCTCTCACACACACACAAACCAACACACAGCGATAAATAGATACACAAACAAATACATCTAGCCGTTCATCGATTCGCTGAAACAATAAGTAAGAAAAATAAAATATTATCCACAATTTTCCTCACATATATATTCATAATACATACACACACACTGTTTCTCTCTCCCCGCCTCGCTCTCGTATTTATCCAGTTCTCTGCTCTCGCCGACAAGCGCCATTTCCAATTTCAAAGCTCGGTTCAGTGCAAGACTATATTTTTTTTCAGGTGCAAAAATATTTATTTTTTGCTTTCATATGCAGCGACATAGAAGTTCGTTTCTTGCCTTGGTGATTGTTTGATGGACTTAAAGAGTTTAATTAAGGACAGAAGTGGTTTTATTTGGTTTAATTTGGTGTTTGGGATTATTGAATTCCCAGTTTTTTCTTGTTTTACTGTTCATTGCATCGTTGCTGGGAATTTGTTGGACTGGGGATTGGATTACGACGTGGGCTGAGGTGAGATGGGGGATTAGGGCTTTTGTGAATCTGCATTTCTTGATTCAGTGCCTTTTTTTCTATATGTTTTGAGTGAAATATTTGAATCTTGCGCGTGGATGAAGTTGATGTGGTTTGTTTATTTTTGAAAACCGACTCTTTTTATCTTTTATGTTTTGGCTTTTTGACTGTTGTTGCGAGTTGAAATAACTATTAAACAGACGCTTGATTATTCCTGTTTGTGTAAGATTGAAGCTTTATTAAGATAGATAGAGAACCTGTGGCTCATATGTTCTATCAGTCATCCAAGAATAGTTAGAAGCTGAATAGTTGCTATGGTGAAGCATATTCGCTAAAATGGGAGAAGAAAAAAGAACAGTTCGGTTTGGGGAATTGAACTCCATTTAACTTCACATAGTTTACAGCATCGTGTATGTGTCTTGGAAGTGCGCCTAAGAAATTCAGAGGGTTAAGATTAATCCAGAATGTACCTCACTTCAGAATTTGCACCTTCTAAAGTGTTGTTTTTGGGCTATTGTGTGTGATGTCCACTTCCTGCAAAGGAGATGTTGTTGTACTTTTTATTTGCAATCCAACCTTCATTAAATAAATGCATGGACTCAAAGGCTTTTGTTCCTTAACAGTGCGGAGAATGTTGCCCAATTTCTCTCTACCATCATCATGGAATATGCAACTGATTTGAGTTCCCTTTCCCCGGATTTTTGAACAGCCAAGACAATAAATAGTTTAGCTCTTTTTGCATATAATGCCAGATTTGGACATGGCACAGCCTTTGAAGGTTTCTGCATGGACGTTGGTTTTAGATAGGACAAATTGGGAGGAACAATTTGGTGTGTTTGATGTGCGATCACTGGGTCAGTAATCTTGGTTGATGTGTAGGATTAGTTCAAAATTTGTTGGGTTGGCCGTCCGAGTTAGGGCATTCATAAACACTATATGTAGGGGAAATTTTATGCCTTGTATTCTTTGCTGCAGGTTAAGACTTGTGAACTGCTATCTTGGACGCCCCCTTCTTGTAAATTCCATTACAATGATAGAAGCTGATAGTGAAATAATAAAACCTGAGGTATGTTTTACATGACTTATTCTGCACTTATGGTGCTTTCTTTTATTTCTTTTTTTATTTTTTGTTTGTATATATATATATATTTTTTGCTTATTTGGTGACCTGGGTCCCTTCTTTCTGTAGTCATATTGAAGATGCTTACGTTCCAAAATGTTTGGATTGTGATGGTTGTTAGTTTCTGGGAAACCTGCTTAATTATATTGGACAATGGAGTAATTAATAAGAGATACTCAATTAGGAAAAAGTGATGTGTGCAATACCGGTGGGTGACTCCGTGACTGGACCTATTGCAGTCAGGTGGATATTGTTTATAAACAGTTGAACTGGCCTTAATCACAGAGGAACCTTGGGAATGAGAATCTTAACCGCCTATCAAATTTTACTTTTTCTTTGTGGTGGTGGTGGTTAGGGTGTATAAATTGATTCTGTAACCCCTTGAACATTATGTAGCAAGTAGCAATCATTGCCTTCCAAAGCAAACATTCCGTGATAAAGCAAAGACTTGACAACCACATTGCTAATGATGTCATAAGTATGTTCTGCATTTGCGATTAAATTATGACCTCTTTGCACCATTTGTTATTAAATATTGTGCGCTTGTGTGAGAGAGTGGGAGTGTGCTAATTTTTCATTTGTTGTGATTCTGCTGCGGGTTATCAGATTCTGAAGGCTTATGTGTGGCTTCAAACTTCTGATGGCTCAATACAGCAAGTAGAGCAAGAGGTTGCCATGTTTTGTCCATTCATATGTCACGAAATTCATTCAGGCATGGGATCTTCAAAAAATTATCCCATCTCGCTTCCTGCACGAGTTAATCCTCCTATGTTGAGCCTGATTCTTGATTACTGTCGATTTCATCAAGTACCAGGGCACTCAAACAAGGTTATTGAACAAACCTGAGCTCTATTTTCTATTAGCTTCCTTTTTTCTCCTTGACTTGGTAAATTTACCACAGGGAGGGTATCTGTTACGCACTCATATCAGGGGATGGATGGATTGAGAATATTTATTTGATTTTGTTATTCATTTATGCAGGAGAGGAAGTCCTTCGACGAGAAGTTTGTTCGAATAGATACTAAAAGGCTTTGTGAATTAACCTCTGCTGCTGACAGCCTGCAACTGAAGCCCCTGGTTGATCTCACTAGTCGTGCACTTGCACGGGTGATTGAAGGGAAGTCTCCCGAAGAGATTCGAGAGATATTTCATCTACCTGATGATCTCACTGAGGTGTTCTGTCATTGCCAGCAGCTTACATGCTTAATGTACTTTTTATTTCCTTGTGGAGAGTCCTACTTTTCTATGTATTCTTACTAATAATTCAGTTATTGATACATACAGGAAGAAAAGTTGGAGCCTATCAAAAACACCATGGATGATCCGAGGATTCGGCTTCTAAATAGATTGTATGCTAGAAAGAGGAAGGAATTGAAAGAAAGAGAGAGATTAAAGGTGATGGCAAAAATTTCTCTGTACTGTTTTATGGCTTCCCTATTATTCTTTTAGGTTTATATGCCCCAGCTAATGTTCAAATTCAATACGCTACTATTCAAAATCACTACTGTAATCATTGGAGCTGTGTGCAAGACTGAGACATTGGCTTTCAATGGGCTCTGTAGAATATTGAGATTGAGGAGGAGCGTACGGATGAGCGTTCTGTCGATGATCTCTTGTCATTTATTAATGGAGGCAATGAAGGTACTTTTTGTTTGTTTAATCTCCAACTTTACCAAGTTCCTTTTTGGTATGTGTTAGAAAAGAGCTTATGGTTCTGTAGTCGAAAGAAAAAAGTTGTTTTTGGCTGTTGGTTTGTACATCAGATATCACGATACCTGCAGTAGACTTGTTTTTACTTGTGCAGTATGGTGTACTTTTCTGGTAAGTTGAGTGTCTGAAGAGATTAAATTGGATATAACTGTGACACATATCATATCTTTGAGCTCATTCTATGAAAAAACAGAATTTGCTTTGAGGATTATTTGACGCATTTGGGTTTGCAGATTCTAAGGCAACTAGAACTTCGAAAAATAAAAAGAAGAACCGTAAGAGAAAAGATAATCACAAGACTGCTCCTTCAAACCAGAGTAGTACTTTGAACGGCACTTGTGGTTCAAGCAGTGCTGTACAAATGAAGAAGAAGGTAAGGTTATGCTTTCCTATTATCCTCTACTTGCCTGGCTTAATTGAGACATCGGTCACAGATGGTTTTTGTTGCCTATTTTCCCTTTTTCCTGCCATAGAAAAGGACATGCATTGCAGGAATGTAAAGTAATGTATGTGGCGTTTGGATTGACATGCCTATGTCCTGCAGGAATCAAATGAGCTTGATTTGCATAAT